>VYZV01021647.1:0-87205 GCA_013401275.1 Pandion haliaetus | reverse complement strand
CCAGCAGAACTTTAACATAACTTGTATAGAAGCAGGTGTCCCCTCTATTTTTCACATATTATAAAGTTTCCCATATGGGAAACTGTGAAGTAAGTCCAGATCTTGGCCCAGGCTGTGGTGGTTGTTTTTTTTTAATCAGTCTGCTGGCACAAAGGCATTGCAAAAATGGTTTAGCAGGATATCCAAGTATTTCCCTGTCATGGATCTACCAGTGGGAGTTAGCTGGAGATCCGTTTCAGTCAAGGCAAGCTAGGGTAAGCATGAGGCCAATCTCATTTTCATGCGGAGTTGATCTGAGTAAAACAGGTCTACAACCACCATTGCCAAAGAATCTCAAAATCTCTAAAATTTTTAACATTCTCTCTCCACTCCTCTTCTTTCTCTTCTTCTTTCATACTTTTGCTACATTATGGACTCCAAATTAGTTATAGTAAAATCGAGATGTCGTACAAAACTATGCACTGCACTGTCACAACATAAAAGACAGTGGGAATAATTCCCAAAAGCTCGCTCAGTTAAAAGCAATAACAACAGCTGGAGTTACCCGAGTTTCCCATATTCAGTGGATGCCTCTGAACATGATGTATATTACATGGTGTGAACACTGTAAATATAGGTACCATGATACTAGAATGGGAATTGTTATGCTATTAAATCAATGACAAAACTTTCACAGTGAGTTAATAAGGGTTCCCAGCATAAGCTGCAGGTTCCCAGAAGCTAGGCAGAATACATTTAAGCTGAGTGCTTATCCCCTAAATAGATATGATGTGCTCTCTCCGAGGTACAGCAGTCCTGACGTTTTTGAGGGGGCAGATATTTTATTCCAGCAAGGCTGGAGCTAGCAATCTAGTCAGAGTCCACTACAGCTGGAAGGAACTAAAGCAGGCAAACGGGAACAATTTACTGTGACAGTTTATATACCTTTCCTCACCGAGAAGGCTCCTCACATGGACATAATGATATTTCTTCATGTGATGGCCCTTCTGCTGGCACACACACAGCACTTTCACACGAGAAAAGGATAAAGACCACGTGAGAGAGGTTATGACACACATAAGTGGCAAAGTAATCTGAGGAACTATGTCACATGTCTGTCACCTTTGTCCTTCATTTGCCACCATGGACACTGTGGTATGGCTGATTCACGTTACTGCCTTAAAACTTGGAATTCAAACGTGATTTCAAGGGAACCGTGTAACTCTATTACAAGGAGATATTCAGTGTTTTGATAGCTGCTTGGCACTTGACACAGACATCTCTGAACAGAGAGGAATAAAATGAAGGGTTATATGCAGAATATAGAATGAATCAATGATGTTTTCTCTGACTGCTGTGAAAAGCTGATTTAACCTTGACCAGAGATGCTGGAATAGAGGCTGTGTGAAATTAAAGCAGCAGAGATCAGGGCCAAATCCTCAGCTGGTAAAACTGTCAGAGCTGTGCTGAGGTAAATAGTGTTAAATCACCACTATCAAATGGGACAGTCCATGTTACATCATCCAAAAAACACTTTAAAGTATGAAAAGTCAGCTAGCAAGCTCAACAAGAACAAATGGTTTACAGAGCAGGAAAAGCTCCTATTCATTAAATAAGGGTCAAGCACATGGGCCAGTAAACTTCCCTTCATTTGATCAATTATGCTTTAAAAATCAAATGAAAACCATTCTTAAGGATATGTCAAACAGTTAAAGCCACAAGAATGTCCCACGGTTGGGTAACAGTAAGGCAGTAAATCAGATCTTTTTGTAGGCCTAGCGAATGCAGGGCAAACAATAACAAAACAGACAATGGCAGCAGAGCTGTATCCTTTAAACCAGGCACTGTAACAGATATATACTGTGTTTTGCAAAAGCACCATAATAGCATGTCGCTGAGAGCATACAGAAAGCTAAGACAAAAAAAAAAAAAAAAAAATCTGGCTTTTTTCCACTTTCAGTCACAAAAAGCCATGAGGAAGTTGAGATATGAGGACATTGCAACTGCTTTCAAACAGGTCATTCTGCTATGTGAGGTCAGCAGTACTGCTGCTATTGACTTCAGCTGAATCAGGTTTTGGCACACCGGCTTTAATTTATCATATTACTAAAGTTGTACACTGATATAAATCCACACCAGAGCAAAAGTGGAATAATGCTGTAGTTAATCAGGCCTAATGAAACAATGGTCCTCTAGATCAGAAATACAGCTGTATCTCTGATGTTAGGATTAATACTCACTCAGCTTTGAAATTAGTTAAAAAGATTCTTGCTATGGATGGCATAGATCACATATGGAGAGGCTAACCAGAACAACCCTCAGACCTATGTGATCTGGAAAAAAAAATGTCACATAAAGAGGTGCAAATCAGTAATTCTAATGCTCCATCTGCCAAAAGAAATTCCATTGGCTAAGCACTAGTATAAAAAATCAGCTTGATAATATGGATGAAGCCTAACACCAAAAATACTGCAGATTCATAAAACTCTTCTTGCAGTCCAGGCGATAAAAGAGCAATACTTGTTGCACGTATTACTGAAGAGGAGGGCCGACATACGTGTGCCATCTGCCCAAAGTCAGAGCATTCATATACTCTGACCGACATGCTGCAGATACATTGAAAAAACTCACTGATGAACCTCCTTCAGGAAAAAATTATCTACATTCCCAGAAATTATAAGGTATTTAAAATAAAGTCTGCTGACTTAAGTTAGTATTAATCTTCCCCTAAGACACTCTCAAAATCAGTACCAGAGATCCCTGAGGAATGAAGGAAGTGATGGATTTATAATGGCTGATGATTTTATTTACAAAAGAGGTTTGATCATGTTGAAAGACACAGACAATTTTTCCATATAATACAGAGACATAACGCTGAACTTCTATCTGGTTGAAGAGATACCATCTACCCAGGAATAGAAACCAAGCAGAAAGAGTTCATTTACAGCAGCAATTCTTACTAGCTCAGGCATCTCCTTGTTTCAGCATGCTCCATATCATGCCCATAGCTCATTCCTATAGCAGTATGCTGACTCCGGCCTCAACAATTCCTGCTGGGGTATTTTCTCCCACAGTCACGACTGTCCAGTCCTCTGTTCCCTGGCCTGTGAATGAGGTCACTCATGCAATCCATGCTTGAAATGCTCACAAGTCATTGACTGGCACTCTTTGCCCTGCAACACCTAGCGCTCTCTGGTATGATTGGGAGAAACACTGAAGCAAATACACCGCGTTGACAACAATGGTAATTCTCACTAACCTATATGGGTGACTTCAGCTGAGGTAAGTTACACAGGAATGTTCTGTGCCTTACTGAAGATATTCCTGTAAAAAGTAATATTTCTGTAGCATTAAGAGATACATATAAACAAACATTTCAGCCACCAAGAATTCTGTTCATTTATTTTAAAATAGGGTTTTTTGACCAAGCTACTTTCTTGTTTATGCACCTCTCAAAGGAACAGGTACTTAGTGCAGGAAGGGCAGTGATTTATTTATATCAACATCTCTCAACAACACTGCAGCCACAGTTTGTTCCTAAATGGAACACAAATACTATGCCTGTATTGATACAGAGAATTTTGGCAAGTCATTTCAAGCTTTATTGATGTAGCATTATACTTTACCTATATAAATTAACTGCATTATAACTGAAAATGTATTTTACAAACTTTTTATTTGTCTTTAGCTGCAACTAGAACACAGATATGGAAGATAATTAGACTTAGGATGGGTCATATGCTTAGCAAGGCAATAAACAGATCCACACCAACTAAAAATAAAACACATTCCTCTTCATTCCACAGACTCAGAAAACTATCAGAGAGATATATTTCTCACCTCTAGTTTTGTGTTAACTAAAATCCACTGTTCTATAAGGACAAAGTAAGCAAAGAGCATTTAAATCCCCACAATCTCGGCATTTTAGGAAGAAAAGAATGAACAGAACCTTGCAGTGTCAGAAGGAGAAATATGATGATTTCAGCAGTTTAGGGAAAACACAGTATCATAGGTATTGAAAAAAGTTAGCAAAGGGCAAGACAAGTTTTGTTAATGGCCTGGGATATATGCTTAGATAAAAGACATGATAGTTCCAAAGAACACAAATGAAAAAAACTGATTCAAGTTCATGAAATGACAGACTATGGGAAAAGCAAGAGAGAATTTGACCTAAAAACCCATTTCTTAGAATATGATTCCTACTCTAAAATTCAAAGAGAAGCCAAAACTAATAAACAATTAGTACAGTGTCGATGTTTATGCACAGCAAATCATGATGTGCAAGGCGCAGAATATCAGCAGTTCAAGTTACTGAGTGAACACTCAGAGAGGTATATTAGTTGCTCAAAATATTCACAGGACAATGAGATGGCTGAGAAAGCCCACTGCAACTTCACTCCCTTAAACACAGCACAAAAGGCCAGTAAAGATGGGTGACTGGATCCAACTGGATCTTCAGAGTGCACTACTGAGCAGAACTGGCTTCTTCAGCATTGATGCCACAGTATGTATGAATATGGGTGTTGCTGATCAGAAGATCAGAAATACTAAGTGCATAGTGTATTTACAGTTGTGTTAAACAGCAAAGGAAAAAAAATCTGTGAGGAATGACACATAGAAAATCATCCTTCAGCCTGATAGTCACAGCTACAATGCCAAGCCAGACTATCCACCTGAGAACAGACCAAAGATGTCTCAAGTCAGGAAGAAACGCCATGATGGGGTTAGGCTGTCAACCACAGATAGTGGACATGGCTGTCCCAGCTGCCCGTGTGGGACAGCAGTGGCATCCCAGCTAGCCATCAGTGCAGAGCGAGAGAGGAAAACTGGCCTCTCACTGCAACTGAGGGGAATCATTTGTGATGAGGGCACTAAAGTACAATTCAGTAGAGAGGAAGGAGTTTAGCCCTATTTTAGCAGAAGTGTAATGCAACACTGAGCTTTGCTGAGATCTAGATTTGCTGTTATAAAACAGGTAATAACAGCTCTAACAGGAAAGAGGGTGTGAGAAGGGCATCATGGACACATTTGCACTCTCATGCCCACACCTATCTCACACACCCAGCTGAGTCTCAAGAGATGGTGGTGACTATCAAGAGACTAGGTTTTACTAGCAATGGAGGAAACAGCTCATATAAATAAGTTCCCTTCACATCTTTACCAAACACTCAGACAGAAATGCTGATATCTGAACTGTCACTTTCATTTATTTCAATAACTTTGGATTTAAATTCTCCGCTCTGTGTGGAAGTGGCAAAATGCCAGGAGGAACGGGCTTGTCCATTGTGCTGTGGTTCTTTTGGGGGATTTTCCAGGTAAACTCTGTTCACTCTTCCAAAGTCTCCCTTTGATGAAAAATCAGTCTCAGGTACTGCAATAAGCAATAGGTATGACAGTAAACCAGAAAAAAAGTATGTGGTGTCAAACATTACACTAATGACTTGAAGTTGTTGCCATCTGCTTTCTGTATCCTGATCTGAGTAATGAGTTTAGTGATTGCAGTCCTGTTCCTGCAACACAGAAATCTCCCCAAAATGCACCATTGCAACCAGTATCGCTCTTGCTACACCTGGTAGGGAGGTCAAGTATTTAACAGACAATGACGTTATCTAAGGTCACCTCCAGATAATCCTCCTCCAAAGCAGGTTAGAGGAACAGCAGAGGGATGATGAGGGAAAATGTATGTTAAGCATGGTTTTCTTTTTGAGTACACAGTTGAGGTTGGTTTTGCTTTCTGTTAGCCAAGGACAACAAAAGCCATAGCTGTGTGATAAACTTTTTTTGAGCAAACTGGACAGAAATGCCCTTTAAAATTAATCTAGCGGGGAATAAAAACTCTTCCACTTAGCAACAGTCTCTTAGTCCCTCGGCCCTTCTGAAAGCCTATCCCTCCAAAAGAGGTGCCTCTAGTCCTCTCTGTTCCTTTTGGGCTGTCAGCTGGGAATCGTAGCTCTCGGCTAATTTCCAGTATTTGGGTACTGTTTTGTTATACAGCGGGACCAGCTATTCCCACAGGTCCTTCAAGGGGCCACATGCACTGTTACACTTCTTTATCCCATGCTGTCAGTATAAGACTGTCCATGTACACTACAACGGCAAGAAAATTACTTTTGAAAGAAGAATGCTTATGACCCCCCGCTGTGTTTTGGACCATAAGTAGAACCTCGTGTCCCAACGGGCATTCTAGGAGCTGCTGGGCATGGCTTCATGTAAAATTTCAGGGCATACAGTTCCTTGAGCGATCAGATCTGATACGATTTCAATTCGCATCTGCAGAAGTTTAACACATCTAAGATCTTTCTGACAGCACTAGAGTTTTTGCTGATGCTGAGAACATTTTGCTGCTAGTTTATATCCTTTCCTGAGGAAGGACAGAAAGAGAAGCCAAAGATTTAATTCTTCTAAGCAATTCTTTTTATTTTTCTTTTGATACACATTTTTACCCATAGGCACCTTGGTTGCTAACTGTACTTGCCAGTTCCACAAGTGCCTTGGAACCCTTCTCAAAGGAAGCCTCTTCCTCGTCATTACCAAGTCTCTGTTTGCAGAGATGTCACTGAATAAAGCACACTCATGTCTAACTTCTCCTTACCATCTTTTCTAGGAAGACATACTACTCCTACCTTCTGCAAGTTCCTAGGGTATGTGGAGTACTACCCACAGCACTGCAACACACGTTGTGTAGTCTGGTTGTTGGGAGAGGAGGGCTGTCTGAGTGACCCTCCTCTGTGCTATTAAATACCACAACCAACATGGTATTCACATGTGCTGACGTGAACTTCATGAATACAAAAGAGAGACTCACAGGTTGGTAAAAGCAGCAAGGATCCCAAAGAGCTCATTCCCACACCCTAGGGTGGTATCTGTGCTCTCAAGAATCTGTTTGCTTCTGTTCCTGCCTTGAGTGAAGAGGAATAGGAACAAGACTATTTGCTATGATCCACAACTGAAATACAGAAATGCTCTACAGGGCAAAGGAGTGGTAGGATAAGCGCTACAATAGACAAGCAGGCTCAGTCAGCACATTGTTGCAGGCAGATGACGTGCCAGCAGAAGAGAACAGCAGTCCCAAGACAATTGTGGCTGGCCCACAACCTCAGTCTATGTCAACTCTGTGGCCTGTAAGCCAAAGGTTTGCTTTTTTTCCCACTCCCTTGCATACCACATGGCATCTCCAGCCTTACACAACTACTGACTTCTCCCTGGATCTTGGGGTGAGTGAAACAAAGTGGGGAGCAGACTTCAGATAGTAGCAGACAGTACGTTAAACATCCGATCTGAGAGCTGAACAAGGGTAAAGGCTGCTCTGACTGGAGAACCCTCCTGCCTCATTCAACCCAGCTTCCTCGAACCCACTACACATGTGACTGCAATCTGTGTCCAAGAACAGGGCAATTCTCTTTTCTAGCCATCCAGGTACTTTTTCACAGCTATGTAGAAGTTGTTCCCTTTTCCTGATGCTCTCAGTCTTTGCTGGTCCCTGTGGCAAATGACTGTGGTTCTTCATGCAGTTCCTATCTTGCTGGAATTCAACCCTTACAAGAGGCTGAACAATCCCTTGTGGAATGGCTTGAAGGAAAAAAAAGCGTCTCCGCTGGATTACAGCTCAATGAAAGTAGCTGAAGGTATTTAAATGAATGAAAATTATACTTATACCCAGACTGTTCTGCAAGATCATTACTTTCACTGCAGGACCATCGCTCTAGCTACTGTGCCTTTGTAAGTTATGCATCCTCCAATAACGGTCACGGTCTCAAAACAGCGAGATACACACGTTATTTCTTCTCAGCCAAGAAATCAATTATAAGGCTGCTTCTGAAGAATCTCCATATATGCCAATATGTAACCAGCATTAAATTCCTCAGATTAACTGGTCCAGAGCCTCCCTGCAGCAACACAGACTGTTAGAATCAGGTGTTAGGAAGAGATGAGAAACGATAGTTCAAAATTGATGCTTTCTTCACCGGGACAGAGCAAGACTAAGGGGCAAATCCAGGCTAATGCCTATCTCCGCACGCCATCAGAGAAGCCAGCGAGGGAAAAGATGCAAGATAATTCAACCCTTCTGCTGGACGCTAAACAACATAGCTAAAAGAGGGAAGATGTCCAGCGGGTGGGGAAGGGGGGTAGGAGGGAGTCCGGGAAACTTGACCAGGCCGCGTTCTGAGTGCTCCGCAACACCCTACACGCAGTATGGGATTCTACCCACGTGCACCAAAGCGCAGGATCAAGGCTGCCCNCGGGCGGGCGGCCCGCGCCAGCAGAGGGCGCTCCGACACCAACCAAGCGCGGGAACGGGCTCCGGCGGCGCGGGCAGCTGGGGAACGCCCCGCGCCAAGGCCGCGGCTCCGCGGGGGTTAGCTCCCGCGCGCTCGGAGGCGGGCGCCGGCAGAGGAGAGGGGCGCGGGGCGCAGGCGTGCTGGAGAGGAGCGACTGCGGTTTATTTGCAGAAGCTTCTCCTTTGGCTTTCCTTTTCTTTTTTTTTTTTTTCACTTTGCAGGCCGAATTTTTTGCCAAAGGGAAACGGCTGCCTTCCCCAAGGCAGCGACTGAAGAACGTGACTCAGGCTGGGGAGCAGTAAGGCTATTTCATACCCTACCTTATTCCTGGGGGCTGTGAGTTTCCTCACTGAAACTTCTGCCGCTTTCCCAGCGCGCAGTAGCTAGCGGGACGGACACCTTGGGGATGCCACTGCTGCTCCTGCAAGAGTAACTGTGTGCCGGCTCCTGTCCTCTTCCTACTCTCTCACCTCCCACCCCTCCCTTAGGCCTGGAATGTCTCCTGCACAGCCAGGAGACAGCCAAGGGGCTTCTGGAGTCCAGAGCCCACATCCCACCTACCTGCAGCGCCAAGCCCTGGCCTCCTGTAGCGCCCAGGATACCACCAGAAGCATCCCTCGAATGCCTGCATCGGGAACTAACATGCAGAAGACCCTGCCCCATGGGCTCCCCTAGCCCCCTCCCCCTAACCCATAATTTGATGCATGAGGTCTCACATACCACGCTGAAGCAGCAAATCCTTGAGCCCCCTGATTTAACCCTGACGCCAGGTCTAACTTCAAAGTTGGCCTTGCTCTGCGCAGGAGGTTGGGCAGTGACCTCCAAAGGTCCCTTCCAAACCAAATGGTTCCATGATTCTTAGTGCTGGATAAGTACAGATAAAACATCCTTATTCCCATTTCACACCACAGAAGCAAAAGGTACAGACAGGTAAGTCAATTTTGATCAGATCATACAAGGACTAGAAAAGTTTCAGGTGGAGCCAGCCATAACAGGACCTGTAAGCTGATTGCCCCGCAAATCACTGCCTTCCTCCCTACACTCTCCTGTTAACATTTCTTTTACAAACTCTGTAAACAGGGGGTTGGATGGGTGATATTAGATCATATATGGGTTACAATCCTGGATTCACTGTACATATGAACATCAATAACTTAATTGATGGTGCATATCCATCCCATAGGAAAAATAAGGCATTCACAGGTGGACCAACTAGAAAAATGTCTCATTTGAAATCGTCAGGAAGTTTCTTTCAATGCTAGCAGAAAAAGGATTGTCACTTTTTGTCATTGCAGCTGCTCACTGGTGTGCATCTTCTGGCTCACTCACTCTAAGTTCCACCACCATAAATCCAGAAGTGGTTTAGTGAAGTCCCTGAGGCTTAATCAGCCTGCTTTTATTAGAGCCTGGTAAGAGAACTTGCCTTTAGCTATCAATTTGATCTGATTGTATAGGTGTATTTTTTAAGAACAACGTTCGCCACGCTTAAACTTATTTTTAAACCATTATCAGTGTTATGAGGGGCTGAATTTAACTCAAAAGTGGGTTAACATAGAATAAACAAGGTTGCTTTTACTTTGTTCCTGCAACTGCTCTGATAATATGATGAGAGGATAAGCTTGACCTAGTGGATGCTGCTGTGAACTTGCGCTTGGACTTCCCGGGAGTCCCTGGACAGGTCACTCACTCTGTGCCACACTTCGGTTTCCCATCTGCAAAAGGCAGCTAATGCTCCCCAGCCTGGCAGGGGCAGTGGGAGTAAAACCCTGCTAGGATCACAAGAGGCTTGAAGACTGTATCAGTGAAGGCCATATAGGTGCCAAGAACAGATATGTATCTGCATATCCAGACAGCTACAGACTTACTGTGACTTAATCAAGTTTAAACATTTTAAGATAAAAGCTGCTATTTCAAGCTTCTTAGGCTCAAGGAAATCCATAATAAAAACAAACCATCAGCACAGAAATAACTGGGATTATTCACACTCAGAAGAAGTGAGAGAAATCACTTGTCAAGGTCACGTTTGAGACCTTGACAGACTGAGGAGAAAACAAAAAAAATCCAATATATGAAATCCATGACAGCAAAAGGATGTAAGATTAAAGCTTCTTTCCCCATTACTTATTCAAATGGGGAAAAAAACCCCAGTGTTTTATCTCCAGCTGAATACTACTGCAGTCTGAAACACTGAAAATTAAAATGAGCATATACATAGCAGGCCAAATTTACCTCTTCTAAAATGCCTTTGAGGAACAGGTCTGGGGCATAAATTTGGTCTAGAATATTCACTCTTCAGGGAAAAATCAGTTAATCTTGAAAGCACTACAGCCCCTCATTTGCCATATGTTGCTGGAGTGTCAGGAGACAACTCTCTCATGATTTACCCTCTCCTTCTCAGCTCTGAGACACTGGCCTAGTTGAAACTGATAAATTAAAACGTTGGCTAGCTTTTAATCCCCTGACTAGAGATTTTCCTTCTAAGTGCTGGCACACAGGAAATTGTTGTTTTAAAATATGCTGGAGTGACACTAGCAGAGCCTTTCAATCAAAAGGAAATTCTGATCTAGCAAAAGTGCAAGACTGGTCCTATCGCCACCTCAGCTCTCGTTTCCAAGTCTTAGATACACAGTCGCTTGTACCGACACCAACAAGCACCACCATTCATCCGCAGCCACGCAAGATCTTACAGCAGAGATGTGCCTGAGCTAAAAAATTCTGGCCTGAATCCAAAGTCCACCCCATGTCTCCCTAATTCTGGATTTAGAGTTTTGTTCAGCCCCAACTCTATTACAAAGAGTCACAATTACAGACACAGTCACAGAAACATAGAAATATGAACTTCCCTAAGTGGGAGCTTCCAAACATATCTGGGCTTAATTGGATCCTTATCCCCATAACTAATGACTAAAGGAGCATGAAACTCAGTGTTATGCACTATGTGGAAATTGAGCTCTTCAGTACTACCCTGGCCTTGCTAACTAGGATATATTTTGTGTGTGCCTGTCCGACATGGACAAGCTGTACACTCAGTGTAATGGATTACTGTGGTAATTGTGCATGAGTTTCTTGTTGCGGAGAAGGTCTGGGACCTTTCCGGTAGCGGATCTGTTGTCCTCCCACTTCTGCATTTCAGTTACCCGCTTTGGTCTGAAGCTTCCCCCTACCAGGTTGCTTCATTCCCCTGCGTCAGAGTGCATGTGTGTGTGTTACGTAAAGCATGTGGGAACATTAGTGTGGAGTATTTACACAGCAGCAAGTGTCATATGTCTGTTTTGCAAGATATGGAGTGTTTCATATGCAAGTTATCAGCAAGATATAGATAAAGACGTAGATGTAGACATGCATCTATATAGTTTTGCAAAATGTTGACGCTTTCCTATACACGGGGTAATGCAATTTAAATCTACTAATACCAGAGAAGAGGCAATACATTGTTCTTAGATGTTGATTGAAGGATGAAAACGTTTGGTGAGCTCTTGATTTGGTAGCCAGAGCA
Source organism: Pandion haliaetus (assembly GCA_013401275.1). Lineage (NCBI taxonomy): Eukaryota > Metazoa > Chordata > Aves > Accipitriformes > Pandionidae > Pandion > Pandion haliaetus. Next base: position 75,451 of record VYZV01021647.1, on the reverse strand, counting down.
AAGCACTGCTACTAAAAGCAAAATGATAAAAATAAAGTAGTGAGAACCTTCTAACCAACTATGGCAAAATAATTTCTCATCCTATTCCTTTTTAACCTTGTATTTCACTCTTCATTTCTGCATTTGATTTCAAGTAACATATTTTTCCTTCTTTCTTTCAAAGGAAATGGAGATCAAAGAGCATTGTAAATCCACAGAAGAGAAGTTACAGAGATTGCCAGTTACCTTTTTGCTGCTGCTACCCTTCCACTGTAATAGAAATGTGAGAACACAGAACTGGAAAGGACCATCTGGAACCATCTGTGAGCCGTTCCTCGCACTGTAGGCTACTATGAATTAGATGTTTAATTGCAAACAGTGCATAGAACATCTACTCCACATGTCACAGGCCATAAAACAGTTCCTATGTAGCACAATTAAGAAAGATGATGAATAATAATGAGCATCCAGAACTGTAATGTGCCATAGAAAGAACACAGCATCAAGCATCATCAGCATCTAAGTACTGGGGCCTATCATCATTTTAGGGTAGAATGGTTTTAAGAAATAAAGCATAAATTTTGCTGTAAGAAGGCAAAACCAAAAAAAAACCCCAGCATCCACTACTCTGACCGAGGGGAATATTTCTTCTTTACCTCAAAACTTGCAACCCATTTAGCTTGGAGTGTGTGAATCAGATTCACCTCCCACTCACTTACAGGAGAGGAGTTCGTGCTGGAAACATGTGTTATCGCCTGTAATTCATCTCCTTTTCATTTTCTCCCATCAATAGTACTACAGCCACTGTATTTCAGCCATCAGGCAGGTCTGAAAAAGCTCGAGAAGCTCATACAAGAGAAGTACAACCCTGGGCCAACTCACATGACCTGAGTATGTACTACAAAGATTTGAGGCTGTCGTTGCATTGCACTGATCTGCTGCCCGTGGCCTTGTAAAGATAATATAAGAAGCACTTGAGAATATGTTAAAGGTATAGCTGAAAAAGACAGTGCATCAAAAATGCTGCTGTTTTGTGGGCTGGGCTGAAAGAAGGCCTTTCTTCCTATTCATTCCCAGTAAGTCTTCCTTACACAGTGTGACTGTTTCATCTAAAAAGGAAAAGTAATGGCTAATGGACCCTTTAATTGGATGACTTTAGGGTTTGAGAGGATATTATCTTCTAGGGTTAAGACCAGGCTGAATCCCAGCAGCTTCAGTTTGCCACAATCATAAAACAGAGCATAAAACAACTGTCCAGAAGTGGAAAAAAAAAGAAACCCACTGCTTCTTTTTCTCTCCCCTGATCCTTATGGGCTGATCAAGTAAAATGTGGTCTGTGTAAATGGAAGGTATTCCATAAATACATTGAGTGGAGCTTACAGCATCCCAAAGGAGCTATTCATCAACTCCAACATGAATATGCACTGGGAGGCCTTCACTGAATTAAAAACAACAAAAAGAGAGCTATCCACTTATCTCATCATTTGGTTATCTCTGATTTCAAGGAGTGCATAGAGAAATGTTAAGCCCTCACTAGACTTTTTAAAAGAGCTCCTAAGCCCAATGTCTTTTTTTTCCCCTACGTACAGGAGAGATATCCAACAATTTCTGCATGCACTGTCTTGCATGAAAAGTACATTTTAATTACATTTACATTACATGGGATTTAAGTATTTTTTTTCTGATTTAGGAAAAGCTATTAAAACCCAGATTAAGCAATTCAATACTCCATTGACAGACAGTTTTAAATACCATTGGCATGTACTAGTGTCTATTTTGCCTGAGCTTCAGCAGAATTTTTGTAATTAAATTTAAGATTCTTTAGGGACTGTAAAGTTAAAAAAATAAAAAATCAGTCAAGGTTCAATCTTACAAAATACTAAACATTTTCAAGATAGATTGAGTGTCCTCAATTTTATCTTAATCCAAATGAAAGTTGATGGTGCTCAGTATCTATCAGAAGTGCTCAGCACTTTGCAGGGTTAAATTCCCCAAGAACAAGCAAACAATATGCTCCAAATACTGACAAGCTTTTAGAAAACACTCTAATAATGACCTCAACCATGACCTGGAGGGACTATTTCTCGTGGGGCCAGAGATAATTCAGCCTCTGTGCGAGTTCACACTCAAGACTTTGCTGACCAGAAATGGCCAAATTGTGCAAATTATGAGTTAGCAGTCTTAGGTTTCATGATACAAATTACTGTCTGTCAGGAAGCAAGAGCTATAAATGAATTTTATTTAGGAGTTAAACAATGGTAAAAAGAAGGGTACTCTATCTGCTAAATTGCTGTTCTCAGGAGACTTCCAGCTCCCATTGAGAAGATTGGGAAAGAAGAACCTTGTTATACTGCACAACATACTCAGTTCACAATCAGCGAGGCATGTTGACTCCAGCCTATGTAAGAACTTCTGCACTGTGTTGATCACAGATCTATGGAGCATACAAAGAACAGACACATTTTAAATTTCATTGAGGTACACATACTTTTTTTTGGTCTTTTTGGTCTACAGAGCAAATGGCAAAACTAAGCAGACAAGTGTTAGAAATCCACTCAGACTTGTGAAGTTATTAAGACAGTTTTGAAGCTAGCTGATCCTTCCACAATCACAAATGAAAGTGAGCATTATGCACTGCACTGACTGCACAATCTTTTCCCCACTAGTTGGGTAAAATTAGCTCAGAAGTGAAGGGTGACAACTTCTTAACATCTTTCTGCTGTGCAGAAAGGCTTTGGGAAGACTACCATGCAGGTTGAACTGTGATAGAAAGTTAGATCAGCTGGTTGTAACTGTCAAGTAAAAACTGGTCAAAGAGGCAAGACTGAAGAGGATCATTTGTGGAAAGTGCATTTAAGCTGGGAACCTTAATGACTGCAACTGGGCAGAAATTTGGCCTTGCTTATCTTCCAAAGACTTTATCTCTATCTCAGTATTAATCCTTTCAGCTTCTGACATGCTGGTACATGTTCTGTCAAGACAAAGAATCTCTTTTTCATCAGCCTCCTCCATTCACGCAGATAGATACCTTTCATCTAATGCTGACCCATCCGTATCACTTTAACTGGATACAATACAGAACAGTGGGACTGCCTGAAGGCAAACTGCTACACTTTTTATACCTTAGCTTGTATGATTAAATCCCTCCGAAACAGAATACTACAGCATATAATGAACTTGCATCTTGTCAAATTAAAGGGACAGCCAAGTGACAGAAGGTGGTGGCTTAGTATGACACTGCATTATAATGCAGCTCTGGAGAATAAAACTCAGATGAAATTATTTGGATGGAAAATTTTTGATCATAGGCAAGTTTTTTCCAGACAAAAATGTTCATTTGTCTAAACTGAAGCTTAGTAGAAAAGGGCAGTTTTGCTGAATATTTTTACTGGGAAACAAAGACAGAAAAAGTACCTGCAATTTCCGTCCCAGTAGAAGTGCCAATCATTCAGAAATTGACAAACGGGGTTTGAAACACTTTTCAAATGACATTCTCAAATAATAATAGTATGAACATTTACAAAAAATAAAAATGGTTGAAGTAGATAGAAAATGCCATAAACTGAATATTTTATCCACATCTTTATTTTTTTGAACTTTCAGTTTGGTTTTTCATTCTGTTGCAGCTTGGGAAATTTTTAAAAATTCTAACAGCTTTCATGCCTTATCCTTTTCTGCCAATCCTGAGGACTTCAATAGTCACAAAACTTATTTTCTTTAGCCATGGGTTTGTATTCCATAAAAGACAAAAAAAGACATCTGATGAAGGCTCCAGATTTAACTGAGTAGACAAGGATACCAAAAGAAAACTAGGATTATGTAGAGACACTTTTATAGAAAAGGAACTAAGTATGCATGAATGAGACTGCATTTTGGAGGTCAAGAAGAGTGAAATTGCCAAAAGTTATTGAGTCACACAGACTTCATGGATTTCCTGACTTTTCTTAAAGCAAACAGCAAAAGGTCCTGTGTTCAATACAAATAATAAAATAACAAGAATTACTGTTGTGCAGAAAGGGTGGGATAAGAATCAAGATATGGCTCCAAAAATGAACTGAGTGTGTTGCCTCAGTTTTCAGGAAAGATGCAGCTATTGAGCATAAAGGGCAAGGTTATAGAGTGAATGCAAGTGAGAATTTGTAAAGGCCACATCTGAAGTAAAAACAAAACTGGAACAGCTAAGCATGCTCAAATCACAAGGTAACTGCCACCCCAATTTTTTTTTTTAAAATTGGCCTGTTAAACAGTAAGCCTGGTAACAATCTGTTAGTAAATCTGTCAAGGTGTGGGAGCACTGAATTACTGGCAAATTTTGAATGTGGCAGCCAGAGATAACGGAGGGAAGCGTGATCCAGGCAAAAAAGGGCATTTGACTGATCTTAGGAGTACTTTAAAGAAGAGAGTAATTGAAGTGCATGCAGCTACATGCAGCTGAGTAGCAGACACATAAAAAGTGGACAGGGTTTCATCAGAGGTACTTTGTGCCACAACATCCACAAATCTTTCTTTGATATTAACAGCAATTTTTTAGAAAAGTAAGACAGTTTGTATTTCATTAAAACATTTGGTATGATGCTACAACAGAAATTACTAGGAACTTTAAGAGGAATTGTACTTTAAAGATCAGTCATGTGCCAGAACAGAGTATGGAGAACTTTTGATATTTCCAAATCTTCTCCTCTATGATAAGTAGAACTTATTTCCCTGTGATTTACTCAGGAACAAAATCTGGAAAATAAGACATTTTAATTAAAGTCTTCAGGAACTCCAGGAGAATATGATGCAAAGATGGTTGAAGATGGGACCTGTGAATAGTTAGGACTAACAAAGGACTGGTAGAAAAAAATCTTTGAAAGGCAGCTACAAAGGCCAGAGATGATGGTTACAATGACATTTATATCACTGGCAATCTAAGCTGTCATCAGAAGAGACTTTAAATCTTAAATATAAAGAAGAAATATACAAGAAGAGAGATGCCAGTCAGGAGTGATACCCAGCTTGGCAAGCATTACAAATGCACCGGAGTTAGAGAACTCTGCCCTGAAAGAGATGGGACTGAAATGGTCAGTTTAGCAGGTGGAGGAGTCATCTAGCACAGTACCAAACATGCCACATTTGACGGCACTGAGCACAAAACCACTGAAATGGAAATACGTGGTGTGTGACTACAGCTGGGGGATCTCACAGACCCATGGTGACAGCCAAGCCATGCCTCTGATAAACTCAGAAGTCCCTTGACCCCTTCTTGACTGGCATGAGAGATGGTGACCAGCATCTAGTCTTTCCAATGGTCTGTGCACTTTCATGCCTGAGGTGTCAGGAGTTGTAACAGCCTGGATCACCCTGTGAGCTCCAAGCAGCATAATGCTCCTACCATGCAATCTCTTTCAAGAAGAGCAGAAACCTGTTTTCAAAGAAGAATCTCAGCAGAAGAGACTCTACAAGGGCTAATTCCTCAAAAATAATCTTAAATGAATGTCACAGGCTGAAATTGAATGAAGATGCAAAACCCTTGACAAGGGGGCTTTCGTAAGAAAAGTGACAAGAAAACATTTAGCAAGACACCATACAAACGGATGACTGCTGTACTGGCCTGATGCACCTTAATGTGAAAAAAGGCAGTCTCAGTCATTTATAACTATATAAGATGACTAAATGAAATTAAGAAATCAACAGTGGGCCCCATCTACTTGAACGCTACAATGCAAAATTTCTTAATGCTCTGCCCTACTATCACAGCCATTAGGAAGATGCAGAGTGCTATTGGGCAGACTCACTAACTCTGCCCTTGGTGTTTTGTCTGAAGGAATGAGATATGGCATCTGTGGTGCATATACAGGCCAAAGAAACTGCTTAAGAAGCATAAATTGACATGCCACCCCAAAACCCACAGAACAATTAATGTAGACAGGCTTGAAAAGTCCACCTCATTTCTGTTACTTCCTAACACTCGGCTAGTGAAGCACTTGGCTTCACACACACAAAAAATCATACTCACCTATTCATGTATATATATATGTATGTAGGTATAATCATATATGAAAATAAAGAAACTCAATCAAGCAAATACTAGAGAAAAAATTTCGTACAACTTGTTATATAATGTTGCTTGGTAATGCATTATATTTTGCAGCATGATGCTAATACACATGCAAGTATATTATAATGTGAAAATGCAAATACTGGAGTGAGTATTGGAGGAGCAAGTTATGAAATCTAGGCACAGTGAATTTTATGAATAAGCATGTTAAGTAATTCCAGCCACATTCTAAGCTGGGCAATTAAATTCTGACTGCTTGAGATTTGAAATGGATACAGAATTCTTTATTTCCTAGGCTAAACCTTTTTTGGCTGTGAATCTAATGTTCATAAAAGGTGCCAGATTAATGGCCTGGAGACCAAAATCCCCTTTATGCACAGAACAAAGTACATTACAGGCAGAAGCAGTGCAAGTTCCCTGCATTCTTCCAGTAATACTGTCCAAACTTGACATGGACAACTTCTTTTTAAAGGTTATAGCATATGTCAAGATAGACTGGAGTAGAAATGGTATATATGACAAATAATATGATGTTAAATATGAATCAGACAGCCTTGAGAAGGACTGACATTTAAACATTATGGCAACTTACAGTTAACCTACGCGGACTGGAAGATTAAGCATGATCAAGTGACATGAGGTTAAGTGGTCCTTATCTATAGTAATGTGTATTTCTCTAAATCGCCTTATTTTATAGGTGTTCTTTAGTGATATGGTTTTCTTATTTTTCTAAAGCCCTTAGTACCTATTAAAAGCATAGATTCTGCTGAAATATTGAACAGGATGCTATTTCAATGAATATAAATTAGATACAGAGGAATGCAAATAATTGATAGGGGAAGCTAAAAGTATTAATGAAACTCCCTGATCAATAGGTGCTAACTACAAACTGGTTTATAAATCAGGCAGAAAAGAAACACCAGCAATACATCAGTTTAAATTCTATTTGGAATTTTTCTGTCAGCAGTAATGACAGAAAAAGTGCAAACATGCATGATAAATACTTCTGTTCTGTGTTTTTTTTGTAAAAAAGAAAATAGGAGACTGCATGCACTTTTTATAATGGATTACTTTCTAGTTTAGCAATAACTACGGATGTTGTTCACCATTATGTATTCATGTTAACAATTCCCAAGTCAAATGCATTTTCCCAAGCAATTTTAACGGAGTTGACTTCAGTGCTCTCTTATTGCCCAAGCGTTGGTTTTTAATATTTCTAAAATAAAGAGAAAATTCAGATTATTAGAAAAAAGATTTAGTTTCATTACACTCTATCTGATTCTTAAAGATTCAGCTAAGTCAAACTACCTTCTCCTAAGTTTAAAACAAGTACATAGGATGAGACTCATTATTGGACATTGGGCACTTTGACACTGAACAGGGCAAAATAACTGATTTTGGATTCCTTCAGTAAAAAATAAAAGAGCAAAAACATAAATAATACTGATCTGCATGGTTTCATGGAATACCGATGAGTATTTGGAATGCAAAATCAATGTGGTAAAATCAACACAGGAGACATTAAGTGGGTTTATACGTAACTAACAATTGGTGAATAAACTGTTCATGGGGAACTGCACAGAATAGGGCAATTAATTTTAATTCCACCGAACCTTCCAGTGCCTCAGTGTTACTTAGTGTAGCAATTTGAATACATAACATGTAACATAATACTAAATCATTACTGGCAATGGCTAAAGGTAATGAAAGTTTGGTGCCACAGTAATAGTAATAATAGTATATCACTTATGCAGATTGCTCAGTTGACAGTGATCTGTATAGATGACCTGTCTTACATGCTGACGCAACTTCATAAGTTCTGCTCAAGTGCGTTACAGGTGTCTTAGTACTGTAGAGAGCAATGCAATACATCTTTCAACAGAGAATACATGTCATAGTCATGGGATGTGGCATTTTACCCCAGGGGAAAAATTAAGAGGTAGCAGTAAATAAATGAAATGAGCAAAGCTCTTTGTATTGTATTGCAAAGGAGTAAGAAACTGGTGTTCCCTCAGTCTGTGAAACTACACTTTAAAAAAAAAAAAAAAAAGAGGTTTTGAAGCAGAGGCACAAAATCAGAAAGGTTTCAGAAAAAATACAAGAATGACTTCACCTGGGAAGACTGTTCATCAGTGATAAAATTATAAAGCTCAAACAACCTTCCAAAGAGAATGTTAAGATGTAATTTTAATGACCATTTCCAAATCCCTACAGTAAGAGTAGGCATCAGACAGTAAAAATATCTCTAGGAGACAAACACATGACGGTATAGAGTGGCTGGAAGCTGATGCTAACTAAATTTAAACTGGAACTAAGGTGCACTTGCCTACTAATAATGGCAATTATTCACACAAATAATTTACCAAGGAACCTGCCTCATTCTCTATTTGTTTTATTCAGATTCAACAAATGATTTTGATGAGAATTTAGGAACTTTTATGATGTTGAACCTGGTCCTTAGGATCTTTGTTATGAAAAGCGGACATATTTGTGAAAATCAGCACTTGGTCACATTGGAGAGATGGGAATGCAGGTATTAGTGAGTGAAATTCTACATCTTTTATCTTGTAGGAGGTGAGGCTGGATCATATGATGTTAAATCTATTATTCTGCAATTATATTATGTTGTAATGTTTTCTTGAGGAACTACCCAGCCTACTTGGAAAGGGAGAGAGACCATCACAATTATTTCACGTCAGTTCAAACACCACAAAGTTGAAGAGCTAGAAATGACTGTTGACCATAGCAAGCACAACCCAAGACTTACTCCAGTTTAGCTGAAGTCAAAGACAGTTTTGCTATTGATTGCAACAGAAATTAAATTAGATCGTTAGAGAAAAAGGTATATATTTGTAAGCAATCTCCCCAATAATCTATTCTGTCCAAAAGGAAATGTACCCATTCTAACAGACAATATGGAAAAAACCCTAAAAGCTATAGAAATATCTATCTCAGGTTGCCAGGTGTTTTGTTGAAATTCATCTACCTGTGTGTTTGACCTGTCTGTCTAGTACTTCTCATTCATTCAGTCATGGCTAATTCTTTGCTTTTTTCCCTGACTCTTAACAGATAAAGGCTGCCTAACTCGAAGTCCTTCCTGTATTTCCTTTCCTGGTGTGAATGAATCACTTGCTCTAATGAAATAACCTTCCCTTACTGTCTAAATGCCTCTTCTCAACTACATTTCTCTTGAAGTAAGAAGGTATCTTTTGGCCTCAAAATGACTGAAACGTGCAGCTAAAACTGAAGGGTAGAGTCTATCTCTTCCTTGGTCTTAGGCAATAGGTCAGCAAGACTAGACAGACATTGGCTTCTTAGCAAATAACTAATTAAACATCCTTCAAAAAATCAACGATGAAAAAATTGCCCTTGAAATTTGGCTTATTTGCATTTTTGTATAGATAGATGTACAAGCAGACAAACATTTTGTGCTATCCGAAACAAAAGCAGAGCAGAAAATACATAGTGGAATGTACCAATGCTGAAATCACATTCAGAGCATGATGATAGCCTGTATCTGAAGCACTTTAATATGTTGTACTATGGAAGATGATGTTTTCACTATAATAACTAACGGTAATATTTTATATGGCAAGTGACTTCATCCTATGAGGATCCCCTGGAATGTCCCAGCTTCCAGTTAAAGATATTCTCTTTCATCTCTAAATAGATTACACCTTCAGCAGGTGTTTGAAATAGGCAGAGGCCTGTAGCCTCATAAAGAGGAAAATAGGGGATGATTGGTCAGACATGGAAAGTGAGAACTGGTAATTATTTTCATATGACACGCGAGAGATCTTATAGCATAGCTGACTAAAGCTGAACATGAGTTAGCCAGTCCACTTCAACAATGATGTCACCCAGTTCTTGCTTTCTACAAAGTTATGATTAATAAAAGGGGAGGATTATTACAGTAACTTACTCTTAGTGGGCAAGGGGTGACATCAACAGCAGCTGAGCAAACTGACCAAACTTACTTGTGTGTTGTTGAGGTTTTTTTTCTGTAGCAATGACTAACAAGGGGCTAACAGCATCTGATGGCACAAAGGGCCCTTGAAACTGGAAGGATGCTTCTGGTGGAACTTTTGAATAGGAACCACCATTTTAACTCTTCTGCTTCGTTTTACAGTTGCAAGATGTTTCAGCTGGCCTACAGCAAGCTCTTGCCTTTTTCAATTCATTAAATACACACACACACACACACAAATGCAAAACTGGTCAAAAACTACCCCAATGGCCTTTCCAGCGTAAAGTTGCATGATCTCCGTTTTCTGCCTCATCTGCTGGAATTATAATAACTTTTTTCTTCATTGCTAATTCCAGAATATCTTTACAAAAGGAACCTATGCATCTTTGGACCATGGATTTTAACAGCAACAACACAAAAAATTTAGACATGGAAGTAGAATGCCAAGCCTCTGGTTAATCTCTGGAAGAATGCTGTGTTTAATTACATTTTCTTTTTTCAAATTGATAGAGACTTGTGGCAATCCCGCTTGCTATTTAACCTTTGCAAATTTGCCCTCCCTAAAATTAGACTTGGCCACCTGGAAATATTTACCAACTGAACTGAAATGCTCTTGTGAAAGCACTGCCAGTGTAAATTGAATTCTTACCCCTGTAGAGTAACAGCATTTGCATTGTGCAGCCCTGAATATAACTATGAGGTGCCCTGACAGAAGGTCAGATACTTTGGACTCTTTCTATCAAGTTAACTTTTTCATGTGAGGTGGACAGCATTTGCACTGATAATAAAAAGGGCATATGACACTACTTTCAACTTCTCTGTCCCACAAGCACTAAGAAAACAGTTCCAAATAGGAGCTGCAGAGGTTTGACATTACATTACTAAAAAGTTCTCTGAGCTGGGACAATTCAAATGCCCTTTTTGAACATCAATTAAACAAAAGATAGAGTGTGCAAGCTAACTGTTTACTCGTCCAAACACTAATAACATTGCGCTTCTCATTTTCACAAAGACATCTTGTGAGGGAAACAAAAAGAATTTTCTAAACTGAATCAGTGAATAATGGTCCCAGTGGTAATATCTGGAAACTCAGCCAGAAGATGAGCTGAGGAGTACTACAGATACTGAAATGTTCAATCACAGACCAGTTAACTGTATCCTAAACATTTTCTGTTGGAGGCTTTCTGCAGCTTGGAATGATTTTACAGTTCATAAGTAGGTAGCAACATATTTTAGCAAGTAGGGAGAAAACCGTGGGAACCATGGCAGGTTCCCATTTCCATCCTGACCACAGTCTTCTTTGGTAGCCCCGTACAGCGAATGAAGCACTGTGAGCAAGCTCCCACCTTGTATCTTCCAAGTTAAAAAAGACACATTCCTATTTCAAAGGGTATAGTGGTGATTAATCAGTTGATTTCTGAAAAGATTTACATACTATCTGAACACCAAGTATTCATGCTACCAGTGATCAGTCATTTTATCCCTTATACTTAACTTCACAGTTAGAACTCATTTAAAAGACAAGTTTAGATTCCGTGCAGTTCTTACTGTATTTTAGCCTATTCTTGAATCTCAGAATATGCTTGGGAACAAATTTTTTTTTTTTTCTGTAGTAACCAGATTTTCAGTAGACACCTAAAAATGTCCCACAACATCTGTAACTCTAGTAGTATATGTCCAAAAATGTCTGTATTTGCATGTCTAAATAGCTCATTGTATGCGGAGATCAGGTAAAGAAATACCAAACTGTGCTCAAAGGAAGCTACTGGGGTAGCTTTACATAAAAGAATCACCTCCTGACTTTCACCCTTCCTTCTGAGTCAGATGTCGTCCTGCAGTTCCAGCCTCACAGCCTGTTTCCGTTTCCAGATGGTGACATGCAGCAGGCTTCCCATAAATGTTAGGACATCTGGCCATACCTGGGCAATTCAGAACAGCTTTGCAGCTAGACAGCAGAGGCAGTGTTTCCCAGTGATTCAGCTTCGAGACTATGAGAAAGCAGTCTAACGTATACAAAAGATGTTTTCTTAACTTTTCATCTTAACCAGAGCTTGACGTACTGCTTCAACATCACTGGCTGAGGAAATGTTTCCGATTGCCTGTGATCAAAGTTAACCAATAATCCAATACAGTGTTTTTGCTCTTGAAAACACTCACCAAAATGACTGTGAGGAGTCTGGATTAAGTTTTTGTATATGACACTTTTCAGTTCTAGATTCAGCAGTTCAAACCCAACCTGTGTCAGTTGTGACTAACATGGTTATTCACAAGACTAACTTCTGTCTAGGGTAGATTTCCTTTGAAATTGATGGCGAGAGATAGGCTTTTCTGAGAGTGATTCAGGGCAGAAAGAGTTAGGTCTTGCTCTGAGTCACCTTCAGAAGCTTTCTTTTTCCTTCCACAGCACGGAGACAGGGGCGCCTCACTACCACGTAAGGACATGAGAAACTCCCTACAGGGTCCCGCTGGTGGTCTATCTAACCTCCTTTTCTCATTCCAGCAGTGGCAACAGGAGACGCTATTTGGAGAGAGAATGTAAGTCTGGCTGCTTTCCGTGGGCCTGTCCCTTCAGACTCCCCAGCATCTGCAATTGTTGTATTAAGGATGTTAAAGGATATGTCCCTGCCTATTCCCTCTGGTAGTTTTTTATGGACCTTTTTGAGTTTTCTGATACTGTCTGCCTCCACAGCCTCCTGTGGCAACAAATCCCAGAAGCTCAATCTCCATTGTGTAAGCACTGTATCTGTTTTAAATCTCCTCCTACTAGTTTCAACGAGTTTCCCCTAGTACTGCAGGATTTGACGGACAACAGTTCGGCATTCACCTTATCTGCCACCTTCATGATTTTCTAAACTCCAAGCATATCTTCTCTCAGCCTTCTCTTCTCCAAGCTGCCTTTCAATTTCTTCTTATTAAGCAGCTGCTCCAGAACCTTAATCATTTTAGTGGCTTTTCTCTAACTCTACTATGTCCTTGAGATGTGAGGACCAGAACTGCACACAACGCCCACCTTGTGGGTGCACCAGGCCTTTATATAGTGGCAAAATGGTGCCTTCTGTCTTGCTTTCACACTCTTCCTGACAATACTCAACATTTTGTTGGCTTTCTGGACTGCCGCTGCACATTAAATTTATAAGCTTGGAGACCTCTAAATGATACCTCCAAGATCCCTCTCTCCCTAGGCTGCAGATACCCCTCACGAATACTTCACTGAATGTTACTTCGAGATTGGCTATTTGCTGATTTGTATGAAAGGATTCACTTTCAGTTCAGTTCCCACTCAAAGCAAGACACTACAGCAGGCAGCTCTGCTGAGCGTCCCAAGAACTTGTTGGACTGAGGGCATGAGCTAGCCTCTGTGTACCCAAGAACGCGGGTGAGGAAGGCTGTCCTGTGGCTGTCCCTGCTGCACCTCTCCTGTGAGCAAGCAGATTACATTATTGTTCAAAGCTGCCAATTTGGCTCTGATCACAGGAGCTAAATTCAGTTTAAGGGAGGAAAAAAAAGAACCAGAACTAACCCCCCCAAAAAAGAATCTGCTTCATGAGAAACATCTGAACACTTCTTTGTTGGTTTTATACTTCCTAGATGCTTGGTTACTGTCCCTGAACGGGCAGCTTCAAAGGAGCAATTAAAAAATGTGTGCATGGACACACAGATGAGCCCTGTTTGCACACAAAAACTTTATTCTGAGCTACCTTATGTCACCCCTTTTAGCAGGAGTCATCATGAGGGCATGACACCAATAAGCAGACAATGAATAAAGAAAATAACTGTTTATAAGTTCATAGTTGGCATACAAAAGTTATTGAAGAGGAACTGATATTCTAGGCAACTGGCCATCACTGTTGCCTATCAGCCCTCTCTGTTCCCCCAACTGTTACTGGGTGTTATAAAGCTCATTTTAAAAGCACTTCTACAAGACCTCTGAGCTTGGCAGGTACAATTTTGTGCTCACTGATAAACAGGCTTAAACCTTATTGTTCATGCACATTGTAGTCTGTAGGCACACGCCAGGCAAGTAGGTATTTAACTGTCTACGTGTTACACTTCCCACCTGCACTGAACTAAAAGTATAAAATTTCAACCATAAAATGTGAAGTCACATGAGAAAAATTAACGGAAGTGGATTAGTGAATTAAACCCAGATTTGAGGACCCGATACCCATTCCAAAGGTTTAACCTCAGTGCTACCAAGCCAAATCTCAAGTGTTACAACCCTAGATTTGAGGAAAATTCTGAGATAAATTCTCAAAATTTATGCAGGTTTACATTCAAACTTGGAAACTCAGGGTCCTGTGTGTGTGTGTGTAGGGAAGGGGGGGTAGCTTCATTACATCAACAAATGATGACTTTATTTTACTCCCTTCACCTCCCCATATGTGAAATGCTCTCAGTAATTTCCCGTGTTTCCCTGAAAATAATCACTGAACCCCAATGCATCCCTCAGAAGTAACCTGTGTCTGTACTGGACATGAATCCAAACATTATTTTAAATAACCAACATGAAAACCAGTGCTGGCAGTAAGAATGCAGCATGGCTTTGCTCACTGCACATTATGTGCTTTAGCTGGACATCATGTCAAGTCAAGGAGCTTCTGAATTGGGCGGGTAATGGCAAAAATGCTGGATTGAGATTTTCCACGAAGACGCAGATATTTGTTAATGCTTGCTCCTGGGAGAGCCCCAGCAGGTCCTCCTGTGCGAAGCAGGGCTAGAAACTGCCTCTCCTAGAAGCTCACTGGTGCATCAGAAAGCAGCACCGGAAGACACTAAGGAAAGGTGATGCCAAGACAGTATCAAGGTGGTACAAAGGAAAGGCAGAATGCTCGGCGAGCACTGACACTCAGCTTGATGTCAGACAAGCTCAGCTGGTGCTTGTGCCCTCACCTGCACCCTGCCTCCCCTTATGGCTTCTTTCATTCAGATCCCAAAAGGTCATGAGAAACCAAACAACAGCAAGGGCTTGTTTGTAATTTCTGACCCACAGATCAGAACAGATTTTGATTCTTTCCATTTTACAGATGGGGAGATGAGGTACTTGTCTTCAGCAGTTGAGGGCAGAGCCAGAGAATCCAGATTTCCTGGGTCCCCATCTAATACTCTATTCAGTAAACCGTTGTAAGCAGTCAGGCTTCGCCTTACCATTTTCACTGCAGGATGTATTTACTTTTCCACAGTGATTTGTCCCACAGGGGATTCACAATGGACAAAGCAGCAACAATGCACAAGACCAACATATCCTTTTTAAGCCACTTGTTGGTGTCCTCAGCATATCTGTCGATGTGTGACATGGCAACTTTTCCCAATGGCCTGTGTATGATGACTACCTTGGAAGATTTGCCAGTGTAACGTCTTGTTGAGTTCAGCTCAACAAAAGGGGCAAGCTTATGAGCTTCATTCAATTCCCTCCCACATGCCAGCAGATTTAGAGGTAATCAAATCATAATAGGCAAAATGTATCCCCATCATCAAGGGAGCTAAAACAAGATGAAATTGGACCTTTCTTACCATATGAAAACTGGGATCTGTTGTTAAAAGGAAGAGCCAAAACCCAGACATTAGTACATATAAGTTAAATAATAAAAAAGACTTTAGATCAGATCTTCTACTGATGTAACCCAGTCTCTTAAATCAGGAGGACTACCCCAATTTACATTAACTGAGGGTCCAGCCCTCCTCTTGCAGAGTTGTAAATCTTTCTAAAATCCACAGGCAGTATTACTTTGGGAAGTACATCAGTGAATAATCATCTGAACAGCTTTTACCTAAGACCCAATTTCTTGTTTCTCATTCCATCCACCAATGGTTAATATTAACCTTCAGAGTCAAAGCTTGATTCAACTGACTTCTGCTCCCACAGTCAGCACTAACTTCAGTGGCATTGAGAATTGGCCCTAAAAGCTAAAAGATGACAGGAGTCTGTACTCACACCATTGTGTGTGCTGTGATCTAACTGTAGTAAAAGAAACACAGAACAGAGAATTCAGGGCTTGTCAGAGAAATAAAACCATTGCCTGTTATTTTGCAGCTGGCCCAAATACATCCTTGATAAAACTCCACTGATTGAAGTACAATTACATAAAGAATTATTTTGATGTATGTTTTGTGCAACAGTCAAAGTTTTCAACAGCATGCAAATTAATTTAGTGGAATCTGCCTTTCAATAATAGCTTTAATTCACCTATAAATGTTAAATACTCCTCCAACTTGAGCCATAAATTTTTCATCTGACTTGGAACCAAATAGGGTCTGTCATCTGGGGCTCCCTCCCTGTGTGGTTTAAATCACTGATGTGACTCTAATCATAAGCTCTGGAAATATCTTTGAAGACAGCATCATTCAAGACATTTTACACATTACAGAGCTGTTTTTAAAAAAAAAAAAATTACTTTTCCAGTAACGTACTGAAAAATGGCCTGTCAAATGAACAAGCTGTGTGAAGAACTTTAGGTCTTTGGACTACCCTCTACACTTATAAGTTAACGCCATACTCTATAAAATCAAGAAAATTGTCTTTGTAAATAGGTTTTCCCCAAAATGCAAACTTTTGAACAAGCTCTGATTATAGAACACATTTGTGTCATATCACATCACACTAATAATATCATCTGTGTCACCTGGCTTATATATTCATATCTCCTGGTTTTTATTTTTAAGTGTAAAATGGCAACGCATATGCTAAAATAACATGGACATAAAAATATCCCTGTTAAAGAAACAGCTCACTGTTCCATGAGTTGGCAAGAAAAAAGATCAATGAATGACATGGCAGAAGACATAGGTATAGTTTAGAAAGAAAACTAACATACTTGCTTCTGTTAGTCAGATTGACTTTATATAAGATTCTTTTAAAACAGAACATTTATACTTATCCTGCCCCCCTGCAAAAAGTGTCATCCATTAATACTAAAAAAAAAAGGCGAGAACTTGAAAGCTATTCTTTACCCCACCCTCTTGACCGAGTTCTTATCCTCAGATGAACTTTATTTTTTGACCAGCTCACTAATTATGATTGAAATTGCTGGCCCCTCTAAACAGTACATAAGCATTAGAGTTAGCAGCAACAGCAAAACTGGCCTTAATTGGTCCACTTACATAAAAGTAGAAACATAAAACTTCTAAATATAATTTTCCAGCATATCTTTTTTGCTATTACTTATAATGTAAAATAAGGTACAACAGAGTGGGATTCCATCTGATTTGCACAGAAATCTGTGCCAATGTGTTTTCTAGTGACTGCTCTTCAAAGCAGGAATGGAGACACACAAATACTGTTGTGTGCAATTTGGGATTCCAAAATAGCCAGTAAATCACACCATCTCCACTAGGTGAATAATGAAGTGGATTTGGGCCATTTTTTTTAATGATTTGTAAGATAAAATCCACAATTAGGAAAAAGAGAAACAGGTTGCTGGAATATTAACCTTTCACTCTCATTCCCATTCCTTTAATTATTTCTGATCCATCAGGGAACTAAATTATGCCTGTGAGCCAGCAACATAGACTCAGCATCACTCTGATGTTTTATGTGGTCTCAGTCAGTGGTATCAGAATTTAAGTTAGAAATCCAACTTCACGAAATGAACAATGATTATCTGGATTCTGAAGCTGCCAGAAAAAAGAAAGAAAGAAAAAAAAACCCCCACACCAGCTACAGTCTTTCCCAAGAGCAATTGCCCTTGCTGGCAGGAAGGGGTAAAAATAGAGGCAGCTCATTAATATGGCTTGGCAGTGCTTAATGGCAGCTGGTCTGAAGAGTTAGATCAGTGGGTCTTTCCAGCAGTACTCCCGGACCACTGCCAGCAGGTGTTGCTGTGTTCAACAAAATGAAAAGAAGTGGAGGGGTGGGGAGAAAAATATTTATAAAGAGAGAAATAGGTGTGAAAAAAAATTAGTCACTGAGTAAAGCTTTCATTAGGCCTTTGGTAAAGCTATACACAAATTCCCTGAGGCAATAAGGAGCATGCTCTGAAATGAATAATGCTTTTCACTTCTCCTAATCTCCTTTCAGAAGTTATCCTGTGCTATAAATCACATACATGTTTGCTGTGCTTCACTCGGTAGCCATCTCTTTTTGTCACAGACCACACACTTTTGCACTGGGAATTCTCTGACCCACTGCCGTTGTGGGAGAAGCTACAGACCGGCTGGGGGCTGCATCAGTAGGGGTGTGATGGTCAGCAGCCGTCGCACCAGCTGCTGCACATGGAGCGCCGCACTACTCCGAGTCCAGGGAGAAGATAACTCTGTTACTTTCAGGGCAATTTTTCCACTCTCTGCAAAACCAATGCAATACAAGATCTCTTGCTGAGCACATGTCTGCTGCCAAATTACAACAGCCGCTGCACTACCAGTATGTAACTAATTTCAAAGAGTTTTAGGATGCCAGTTAAAACCAAATTCAGTCTGGTCCTGAGAAAAACAGAATTCCATGCTGGAAAAGTCCTTTGCCAAAACTCAGTTTCAGGATCCCCGTTAAAAATATGGTCCTGCAAATAAGTAGGTATGTGCATGCTCATTTCTCGTTTCTTCAAGCATGTCTCTCACCGTCCCTGAAGGGAAAAAAAAAGGAAAAAAAAAAGCTGTTCTTTGTAACAACTGGAACCACCAATGTCAGATTGCAGGAAAGCTACTGAAACCTGTTTCAAGAGGCTTCAATCCACAGCATGTTACAGCCTGAAAACTTATTATATGCATATTAAACCTGGGAAACAAAACAACCTATCTGGTCATATGTTTCCCATTAACTCCTGATTTTTTGCTCATTCTACCAAAGCTGTTGTGTGAATACAGCACACACACCAGTTGGAATCAATGCTGCTATAAGGACTCCCTGGTATCACTGTAAATTGAAAATTCTAAATCTTTCTTCCCTGATCCAGATCAGCCATATTCCAAGACAGATTAAATTTACATTACCAACAGGACATAAAAATACAATTATAAGTACGATTCAGGCCAAAAAAAAAAAATCTGAAGGACGGGGATTTTCTGGTAATCAGTGGGTGTTTTGAATGAGTAAAGACTGCATGATCATGCCATTTGTCATAAACGGTACCACATAAAGCCAGCTATTATGTGTGTTTAAGAAAGGAGATGGATTTTGGACTTACTTTTGACCTTATATATATTACTTATGTACCACCTAACTGGCATACAGTTATTTTTGTTTTTCATTAATATAAACTGAAATGAAAATTGCATTTTATTTTATTCCACATGTGTTAATATCACACTTGTGAAAAATGTGACCTGTCATTCATTGTAACTTATTTTTAGATGTCTAAACAGTTTTTAATAGTGTGATGCAATCTGCACGTCAAGAAGCCAGAAGACTTGGACAACAGTAATATGATTCATTTTTTAAGAGCTTTAAAGGGATCCCTAAATTAACAGAAGGACATATTTATACAAAGATTGAATTAAAGAAATTCATCCACAGCCAAAGGATTCTTAATCAAATGCATTTTCCTGAATTTGAAAAGAATCCAAATTTGCAAATAGATTATCTGGTATATCCTTAAGTATGAAAAAAGAAGAAAACAATTTGCAAACTAGTAATTAAGTATCTGGCAAATACTGTATTTGAACTAAATCAGTGATATCTACATCTAATAATATCTATATCTAGCTATGCAATAAAACAAGTTGGAGTGTGTCTTCCTGACTCATAACGTTTGCTTTCAGCCTGATTTTAAGTTCTCTTCTTTAAATGGATACAGAGATCACCACTACAAGTTGAATCCACGATATTTTGTCATGCTAGACAATTAGGAGTTTCCATTAGATAATTACCAGAAGTATGTCTCATACAGGAAAAACAGTCAATTGCTGATGTAACAGGATTAACCAATCCAGCACAGTGATCCGGCCCACTTACTTTTGACAGACATTATATGTGAGTGTACACATGAGAAGTACAGTATAAAGCTTCGCATTATAAATACCACAAAGAGGAACTTCACCAGTTCTTAATGCACAATACAGCAGTCTTCTTCTGAGAGTCAGGACTAGAGAGGTAAAACTTTAAATCAGCTTTTTTCTTTTAAAATTGAAACTTTTCATTCCTGTGCATGCTGTTGCATACTGTTAGGGCTATATTGAATGAATGCATATGCAGAGCTTTGCAGCTCAGGTAATTTTATAGAAAGAGTCTAAATCACCATTTCTATATTTATTCAAACACTATGTATTTTTGTACATATATGTATGTATGTAAGTAGAACTGAACTATATATCAGCGGTATGAGCAGACTTGCTTTTAGAAAACAGTGCTTTTTAGAAAGTTATGCTTTAATGTTACATCTGTCATCATCATGGCATGCAAGTAAAATATGCTATTCCTATACGTAATAGAGATAATTTGTGATAAGTGTACCTGTTATATATAGCAAGCAATGTATACCCCACAGCAAGAACCCAAATATAGTTATCTGTATTTTATATTGATTTATGCCTATCCCTTACTTTTCATCAGACACTGTTGGGATAGGTGCTATATTAGAACTATAAATAACCCCTTTAATTATGTCATCTGTTAGTACATCTAATCATGAATGCATATTTTCATCTGAAATTATTTTTTCGTCCAATTAAACTTTTAGTTCTATTTCAAGCTCACTTTCAGACTTCGTATAATTACAACAGACTTTGGGCTGTTCACAAGATCCAAGAAATTTAGATGTATTATAGCGAGGTTTGTGTTACAAAGATGTGTTTATAAGAATGGCTGCAGGGTTTATAATGCTGACAGACCTGTAAGTGTAACAGTATATAACAGTATAGCAACTGAGGTCAGTAAAACACAGATGAGGGTGTACTGTGGATGCCTTATAACAGTGAAAGACTTATAAAAAGAGCTTAATTGAAAAGGACTTGCAATATATAACATTTGTAAAACTTTGGTTGATTGTTCAATTACTTCTGTATGTTTCACTTACCCTAACTATAATTCCTTGCCTGTCTCTCAGCCCATGTGCCTTTAGTCATCTCATGGAATTTAGAGACCTCACAATGCTCATATTTATAAATTACTCCTTTCCACTAAAATACAATGGTTGACGATAATATAGTGAAAGTGGAAAGTTTTCTGGGTAGGAGGTAAGCACACCTGAGAAGACAGAGGTGTGTGAGAGAAAGAATGAAAGGAAGGAAAAGAAAGAGGGTAAATAGTAAAAAAGCAGGAGCTGTTCTAAGAAAATCTGTACAAGTTAAATTCTGGAGGGGAAGAACCTCAAAAGTTAGTCTATCAGCTGTAGTTTTCTCATTTTCCATTACCAAGTTCAAATGTGAGGGAGTTTGCTAACTTCACCCTTGCTAGCTAAGGAACGGAACGGAGAGGCTACAGAATGTAAAGGCAACATGAAGCCATGGCAGTGACACAGGGAATGCCTTTTCACTGCAGAGCAAAACCCTCATGGGCATAAACTGACAAGGGTCTACCAACAGTGGTTCAAACTCTGGCTCCTAGCAGTGTTTTAGATTGCTTTTCATTCCCAATGTCTTATTCTAATATTGTGATTGCTCTGTGTGGTTTAAATGAATGAAACAAAAAGTGCCTTCCAATAACAATGGGCCAAATGTAGATCTTACTCAGCCTTCACTCAGACAGAATTATTATTGGCATCAATGAGGGATTTGCCTGAGTCAGGAGCGAGTATGATTTGGCCAGATGACATGTAACACTTTTCACCTTCAAAGCATTTTTCAGACATTACTTGATTAACCCCAAACCTAAATATATCTGCCTGAGAACTTCTAGGCACAGACTAGCATAGAAGTAGGGGTATTTCTGGCACAAGGACACTACCTTAGCATGTCACAGATATGTGCCGTACCAATTCCTGCTTAGGCTTTCAGTGCCTGACTGCATATTGCAGCTGGAGAGTGTATCATGTATTATATAGCCCTCCAAACAACAGTGTTATTTTGCTCCTGTCAGATCTCTTGCCAGTGTTGATAACCTCTAGCATTTAGAATTGAGCAGAAAAGATCTTTTCTCTTCTACTCCAGGCAGAATAATGTTCTGCCCAAAATGTTTGGAGCCCCTGCCCTCATCCCCATCTCATTCATAAGCTATGTAACATCTCCTGCTATCCCTAACAATACCAGGCAGAACCAAGAGCAAGGTGCTCGTTAATAAAAGGTTTCACTCTTTTCATTCATTCATGTTTCCTCTGTTTAGTTAAGTCAGTGATACTGTNGGGGGAGGGGGGAATGACAGCCGGGGGGAGCCAGGAGGGTCAAACAAAGAGAAAAAAAAAGAAAAAAAGAGTAAATTTACAGGCATGAAAAGAGATTTTAGAAAGGGGGGAGGGCAGAAACCACGAGTAGTGATATTTGAAGAGAGGTGTGTGTTAGGGGAGCAATGAGCATAAGGAAGCCAGCCTGCCTGTTCCTCCCCCTTCCTAATCATAGCCTTTACTCACAGACAAAACTCCCTCCCTCTCTCATTCACTCACTCACTTTAGGCCAATCCGTCCTCTCTCTCTCTCTCCCTCTCTCTGTGTCTCTCTCCTACTCTGAGACAGAGTCAGAACTCTTCTCCCTGACAGCCACAAACATCTACAGCACTTATTGCATTCAGAGAGGGAACCTGCAAACAAAACTTCACAGAAAACTTTTGGTTCTTGTTCCAGAGAATTTGCTGAAGAGAAGGAAAAACAAACAAACAAACAAACAAAACAAACCAGCCCCAAAAAAACTGTGCGTGAAGGGGGAGGAAAAGCAGGGCCTTTTAAAAAGGGAATCACAACAACTTTTGCTGCCAGGATGCCTTTGCTTTGGAAGAGAGGATTTTTGTTGGTGCTTTGCTGGATTATAGTGAGGAGTTCCCCAACCCCAGGATCCGAGGGGCACAGTTCAGTCACTGACTGTCCATCATGTGCCCTCGCCACGCTCTCAAAGGATGTGCCCAGCTCACAGCCTGAGATGGTGGAAGCAGTAAAGAAGCACATACTGAACATGTTGCACTTGAGGGACAGACCTAATATCACCCAGCCGGTGCCCAAGGCAGCACTTTTAAATGCCATCAAAAAACTCCATGTGGGAAAGGTGGGAGAGGATGGTTATGTGGAAATAGAGGATGATGTTGGAAGAAGAGCCGAAATGAATGAAGTTGTGGAGCAAACCTCAGAAATCATCACGTTTGCAGAATCAGGTGAGTGCTTGAAAAACAAAACTGTAAAATATTCTTTGTGCCAGAACTGCAATTAACTTCTTTTCTTCTCCTCAGCAATAATGTTTTCTGCAAGGCTGTAGGATGAGACTTGGGGGAAGGGAGAAGGAGGAATGGGATGGGGGAACAGGACTCTAAAGGAATTTGATTTTTCTGACTTAGTCTTGGCTACAGATTACACTTGCTGAGCACAGACAGCCACACAGGGAGGAAGCTCTCTAACCAATCTTGAGCAGAAAGTCAGGCTGCAGTGGGGTCCTCCAAACTATGCCTGGGAAGCCAGAGTACTTGCAGTAAAGTACTGGATTGTAGAGCTGATGGTGAAAGAAAAAGGGCTGAAGCCTTTTCGGGAGTTTATCAAGACAGAAAGTGAGCTGCAAACTACTTGAGAAACAACCCTTTCATGTAAAAATTATAGTGGAAGTTATAAAATCAGATGAAGCAGCTTTAACTTTTAGAAGTGAAAGGGCTTTTTTGTGTTTGTTTGTTTGCTTTTTAATTTAACACAGCATCTTCAGCAATAAAGAGTTGCAGGGACTGTCAGATGACTTCAATACGACCGGACAAGTTGCTGTAGCTGAACCAATTTGTAATGCAGACTTTTGCATACTGGAAAAAAAGATTCTGTTCCTAAAATGCTCCTGCCAAAAAAATGCAACCTTGGTAGGGTGTATTTTGAACTCTTTCACAGTTTTGTTTTCCCTAACTCTAATACAGTAAGAGCTCAGAATATAGATATTTACTAAGTAATGGCTTAAGACTCACATCAACTGCCTATAGGAAACAGCTCTAAAGTTGTACTTTACTGTATTGTTCCTACATGAATAGGATCAGAACCCATTTTAATTCAATGTATATGTATGTGCATATGTATCTGTTAATATATGTGAGTATGTTTATACATACATCAATAGCAGTATCTTGCAATAATTCTATCATCTAACTAACAGCAACTTTTTATGATGCTGTCTAGCCAAAGCATTTTTCCTGTTGCCAAGACGGTTTTAAAAGAATGTCATTGTTTTGTTTGGTACAGCATATGGTAGGCAAAGTATGCAAAAGAACTCCAAGCATTTTAGTTTAAAGTTTGCTGCAGCAGTATAAACAATTAAGACAACACTCAGAGTTTCCAGTCCTGAAAACCTGTTGACTCAGATGTTCTGTTTGCAGGGAAGCCATGCACAAGAAGTGTGCATGCTTTTAAGAGCAGACATTCCTGCTGGCTGTCCGATTTCCAACTGTACAAGGAGCCCTTGCCTTTGGAGTCCTTGTCAATATACACATTATCAGTTCTTTCAGTATGAAAGCTCAGGCTTTTCAGTTTTCCCATCCCCTCCACTTCAGAAAGCAGGCAGAAGGTGTCAATGCCAGTGGTCATTAGAAGCAGGGGTGGCTCAATGTTAGTTTAGAAATTAGTTTTTAAAAGCAAGGAAATCTCTAAGCTGTCTATGAGTTGGATTCCCCACCTGGTTTTCAGCAGCTCGCTCTGAGCGCAGTGAAACATATGGCATGAGCAGTGGTTTCTCTTCACTGTGTGAGTCCCAATCATTTGTAAACACGTTATTGTCTCTCCTGAGCTCTGACACAAAGGAATTTGGAATTTGATATATGCCTACTCAGTACGACACCCTCCAACAGCGGCTCCTGAAGCCATTGGCTCTCGGGGTCATGTGAGCAGCGAAAATCATGCCATTGCCCACACGCTGGCCAATAGTCCAGGCACTGATCGCCCCCACCACAAACTACCCAACACTAACACGTCACTTAGTTTGATTTACATAGCGTTGTCCTACCACTGCTAGCCAAATTAATTTAAGAAGACTTATGCTATGTGCAGCTGAAATACAGGGGCATCTGCTGTGTTCCCATGCCTTTTCTTCTGTGCTGCTGTTCTCCACCTTCATGCTCACCACCAAGGCAGGCGGGCTGCTCTGGCCCTTTTTCCCATACCTGCTAGGCTTTGATCTGGGAGGAGGGAGGAGCAATTAGCAACCTAGAAACTGAGCTCTAGGGTTTGGGCTTATAATGGAAATAACTCCACTCTGTGGAGCAACTTCAGACTGCTAAATCATATTTTTCATCTATAGCCATTCGTACTTGGTGTCTTGCTAACATCAGAGGATCTATCACACTTTACAGGTGCCAATGCTGCAACAACTTAAGTAATCTGTACCTGGGGTCTCTCCTACTCATGCACCAGCAGTATTGTGTGTCAAATATTAAAGCAGTATTATTTTTCCTGTTGAGGAAAGTGAGGCAAAAAGAAGGCAAGTGACATGTCATATAGGAAGTATGAGTTAAAAAGACAGGAATAGAATACGGCCACATGGACAGTCACTACTTTTCCCTCTGTGGGAACTGGGAAGAGTTTGGATAAGTTTAAAACACCAAGCAGGAGAATAAACATGTTTCTCTCACAGTCAGGTTAACATTCTTCCTGCTTTGAATCTGAAACTCACTCTGTTTCGAAAAAGGGCAATAGGAAATCAATGAAAATGAATGGAAACATCTCACGTTGTATCAAATAAAGGTCTATGGAAAGAGAAATAAGACTTTAGGCTGTTTTTTCCTTTGGGTATGACTTGACATAAACCAGCCATTCCCCTACCTTTCAGAAGCCACATTTACTACTTGCCTTCATAAAAAAGTAGTATTTCCATCTTTCATCAGCTGTATCCTCAGACATACAATGAAATGGAGTGAATGAACAAATAGTGCCCTGTGCATGTGGCTCTGGCTTGAGACTGCTATTTTCTAAAATAGACCAAAATTCAAACGAGCACAGGCTTCAGACAATTAGAGGGGAAACTAAATGCAGTGAACTTGTCTGAAGCACAGGTGTAGTTACGTCCAGGAAATCAGCAAAATAGTTGGCAGGTAGTTTTCACAGCTAACAAATCCAGGCAGATCTTTGCAAAACTAATGACTGTGAGTATTGGGCAAAAGTTTACAAATGCACCCCACTGTCCTTTGGCACTCTTACAAGTAAAACATGAAAATGATTTTCTACTTGCATATCAAACTAAGATTACTAACCTTGATTAGTTGTGCTACAAGGGTAGCTGTGCCAGAGCTCTGTGGGTTACTTCAAGGTCTTAAAAATAGACTTTTGAGGAGAGGGGTCATATAATTTTGTGACAAGCAAATTCAACAGGTTCTATAACTGAGATACCCAATGCTCATAAAACATGGTTGGCTACTAACTCTTTCATTATTTTACGTAGATAGCTTATTAGGCAGACCCGGTATTTTGCCAAGTGAACTTGATCCTGGCAACTAAACTACCAATGAAATGGGTTGCTAGCATCAGCCCTCAAGAAGGTGATAGGAATTACCGGATGGAAATACTGAAATAAAAAAGGTTATCGTTAGGAGAAGTGTCAGGAAAAAAATGAGATGTCTGACAGCTATTTAGACCACTTCTACCTTTTTGTATCACTTCATACTGAATTCAAGGTAACTGACTTGGTCATGCGATGCCCACGTTCATGTGCAGATACACGTGTGTACACACTCACGCCTTTTCCTAGGAAGACACCTACTCCTATACAGCCAGGCTGGCAGTTCAGGAGGAAAAAAAGGATGGGTCTCTTATCCCTCTTTAAATCATTTCATCAATCTTCTTTGAAAGCAAATGCATTTAATGGTACAGGTATCCGTGCTGAATAAAGAATGGCCACGAGAGGGCACACTCCAAAGGCTTTTTGCTCCACACAAGGCAACCTTCCTGCAAGCTCCTATTTTACATAATTGGATCCTGAAACCCAGCGATCTTTACGCTTATCTGTAGCTTCTCTGAGCGGAGCTCTTGTTTCTCTCTTCTAGTTTATTTAAAAGGCAGAGATTCACTGGAGTGGAAGACTGCAAATAAAATAATGCAGGAAGGAAACAGGCAAAGGCAAAGGGGAAAAAGATAAACTGATGGATGCTAGAAGTTCTGGAAATCTAGAGAGAGCAGAAATTATCATTATTATTTTTTACAAAATACTGAGAAATGTGACCATGAATCATCATCTGAGCTGATTTTCTCACATCTTTTTTTTAATGCAATCTCCTTGGCTTTTAGAGAACAACCCTATTTCCCCTTGACTCTTTTTTTTTTNTCGACTTTAGGAAATGAAAGCAAGTTAATTCTTGAAGAAGAAAGCCATTCTGTATTAATCTGTTTCATTGTAACAACATGTGAGAATTCAGGGAGGTTGGTTGGTTTGAGAACAACTTGAGAAAGCACAAACAAATCTGAGATGGTGGGAACCAGTTTAGAAAAAGTTACCTGAGAGAGAGGGACAGAAAGTACTGTATGTGTCCATCTCTGTGTGTAGTCATGCACACAGTTTTGTATGCAAATGCAGTTGGGAATATTTGAGTATGCATTTGCCGGTATGTGTGTATAAGCGCATGTATGTCCATACGTATGGGTATGTCAAGGCAGACATGCTTATATAGCCGTGCAGCTGTACCTGCACCATTGTAATATGAATAGATTCCTGCAGATCTGTATGTGCAATCATCTGCTCTCCTGTGTGCAGGATGTATCTATCTACACTGCGTGTGTGTAAATGATTCATGCTGAGGAGTTCTTACATCTAGATATGTCTATATGGGTATGAAAAGGTAATCTCATTTAATGCAACAGAGCTTTGAAAGATTGATTTAGGATTGAAGCTTAGTCTACTGCAAGCAACTGGAAGTTCTGTTATTCATTTCAGTGGGCTTGGGATTTGCGCCTTAATGCACAGAAATTAAATATTTTAATGAAAAAAGACTGGCAGCTTCTGATCACTTAATTTTAGAATTTACAACAAATTATTACAAGTATGTACAAAAAAAATTACTCTCTCTTTTATAAAAGACAAAGACTTGGTATTGTTTTTACCTTGAAATATGTTATTGGTGCAAGTGACCCTAAACTTTGCTTGAGCTATTTTAGACGTAAATGCAAAAATCAAGTAACAAAAAAGTTCAACCAACCAAACACCTTTTTTGTTTCTAAATATTTAAAGCCATGTGGGGGAAGGGCTTTCAATTTGGAAAGAACTCTAGGCTGTGGATGTAAAGTGCTTCCCTCCTAACAAAATAGCAGAGGAGAGTCAAGGTTCACCAGAACTGAATTATTTCACATTCTGAATGACCTTGTCAATGCCCCTTTGGGTTAACTTTTCAAGAAAAGGTATTTAAATAAGGTTGCTGCTGCTTTTTCCTCCACGAATGCTTGGGGAGTAGTTCTTTTTCCTGGTTTTCTTTTTTGGTTTATTTTTTCTTACGACAAAAATATCCTTTTGTTGGCAGTAAAGGGTATGTGGACATAAAGATAAGGTGTTTGTTATTTGTGTCATAATTGCTCCTCCCTTTGTAAGAGGCAACAGTCAGGCAGTCAGGGAGCAGGAACGAAAGTACGCAACCTGGATGACCAGTCACATGTGAGGGGTGATGAATAGTTCGAATAAATCATTTGCCGGTGATCCATAGGCTGAAATGCATTCACAGAAATGGCCACTGTCTAATCGTGGTAATAACACATTTGTAATAATCAGTCTGCCTAGGAGATAATTGCCAGACGATAACAGTGCTAAATTCACTGAATAAATTGTACTCTGTGAACAATTCATCTAACTCTAGTGGTCACTCATTAGTAAACATTTTGAGCAATTATCTCTCAATAACCATGCTCTTCTCTTCACTCTCTTTAGAGGAACCTTTCTAGTAACCTATTTTTTTCTGTCTCCTGGGGAACGGAAATGAGAAGTGAAGAGAAGGATGCTTTTGAATGTAATTACAGATTGGCACGCAGTACAAATTCCCCCAAATCTAAACATAGGCAGTAGTAAAGTTAGCAACTAAAAAAGGAAAAAAAAGCTTGCTTTGTATGGAAAAACAGTTCACTTACAGTATAACGTAAAAACGGTTCAAAATTAAGCAGCGGTGAAGCATGGAAATTTAAAGTAACAGCACCTTCTTACACAGTGAGCATTTTTCAATGGAAAATTCAAATACTGTGTTTTAAGAGAAATTAATAATAAGTCACATTATAATGTCAGAAAGGATAATCACTTTCATAATGAAAAAACCAGCCTTAATCATTTAACAGCATATGGTTTAAAAAAACCCAACCTAGTCATTTTAAGTATCTTAGCATTTTACTCAAAAAAAGATCCTCTTAATTGTGTAGCTTAGACCCTACCTAGCATATGTATATAGCTTGAACTAACAGGGCTCAATCTTGAATCCCGCTGCAAATTGCAAATAAATGAGCTTCAACTGCATAGTTAAAGCCAGCGATACTGAAGGAAGGACCCTTAGCCTCAGAGGAAGAGCGCGCTGGAGCCGCAGGCTCCTGCCACAAGCCCAGCACGAGCTGCCCCACACAGGGCTGCCCCTGCCAGGTCCCCCGTGCCTGGGCCCGCATGGGCTCTGCCAGTCCCTCCACACTCTCCCACACTGTGCCGGGCACCCAGCACCGTTTGGGAGCGGGTTCCAGGCGCAGAGCCCCATGCGTGAGCCCTGAACAGCCCTTCCGGGGGTAGGGAGGAGGGTACCTGTGCAGGCGCCCCTCTGCTTGCATGTTCAGGTTTCTCTCCTAAAAAGGTGTGCGAGCAGCACTGAAGAGAAAAACAGATACGAGCAAACTCTCATGCTATATATACTGATACTACGCTTTCTTTCCATTCAGTAACTGCTGCCATTAAAACTTTTACCATATATGCACTACTTCTTAGGGCTTGTATTTTTAACCACTTCTCACAGCATTTGCTGGTGTCACTTGCGCTGCTAGACTGCTCCCTCGGCGTCACAGCCCTCTTCCTGGAAGGGACTTTGCTCAGCAGTAAAGCAGAGAGGTGGCCTCTCCAAGGCTTTGGGAAGGGGAGATGAGGAAAAGTAATCAAAGGGGGCCCAAAGTAATCCCTTGTCTCCTTTTTCAGCCGCTTTCTACTATGATAGCAATCCAGGCTGTTGACATCGCCGTTTATATGAGCACGGAAGCGATGAAGGCATTACCACCGTTGGGGCTGTGGGTCTTTCCACAGGAGTCAGGCAGGAGGAGCAGGATGATTAGAAATGGAAATAGACCCTTGCAAATCAGCCATGGCAGATGAAAAGGCAGGACAAGAGGATAAGCAAAGTGTAAACATGGAAGTGGTACCATTTCCAACTTTCAGTTAGATGAAGAGTATATATATTTCCAAAGCTTTGAACCTGGTCATTAACTTGGACCAAAAAGAAAAGACCGCTAAATCCCTAAGCAATATTTGGAGAAAATGAAATACAGTGATTTTTTTTTGTCTCAGAATACTTGAAGAATTTATTTTATTGTAGCACCGAACCTTTTGGAAATAAAGATCCTGTTATAAAATGAATGTGTAATCATAATAAGTCTGCTCCAAAGATCTCAATTCAGTTCTAGCACAGGCCAAACTTTCATTTCAAAATGAGCTTGTGTGAGCATACTGACCTTGTAAAGACTGCAGGATTCATAGCATTTGTGCTGTGTGATTGTAACAAACTAGTTGTGAATGTGGAGAGAATTCAGAAAAGCTTCGGTTTTTTCCTAATGTGAAAGCATGCTTTTTATGCCCAACTTTGCACCATTCCCAGTCTCCTCCTAAAAAGATCTGTGAAAGGGAAAGGTTTTTTAATTGCTATAAAACCTTTTATTAGCTATGCAGGTTTGAGGACTTCAGATTTTGTTTCATCCAGAAATATTAGGCTCATACAAGCTTCCTGCATCTTTTTTCTTTCGGATCTGAATCGACCATTCGTGTGTGAAAACGTAGCTAACCACATCCAGAGAGGCTGTTATTGTAGCTAACAACCTATAGGGAGGCTGTTATCCCTGTATAAGGACATGTCTTATACTACCTTGCTCAAGCTCACTTCCCTCAAGTGAAGAAAAAGCAAGAACTCAGGTACTTTCAACATACTATTCTAATATTTTTAGTAACGAGGAAGAATTCAACTTTCACACATACAGGAGCATATGAAAAACTAGTTAAGAGAGTTCTTGAGGCCCTGTTTCTTTCATGTAATATCTGTCAAAAAGACTGGTTGCATTGCTACGCTTCTGGCCAGTGCATAAGGTAATATGAACATTTATTGTTGGAGGTGTCACTTCATAACTATTTTCCCACTAGCATGGAAATAACAGAATGTGAAATATCATGCATTAGCACTTAACAGCATTAGGTTATTCTGTAACGCAGGGCTGTCTGGCTTTTCGGATCAGATGGGCCATAGAGCTTCTTCCCCTGTTGAGGCAGGTCTGTACACCCCGGCTGCTTTCTTCAGAGCATGTGACTGGGCCAGTTTTCCACGTTCATGTACAGCACAGCTGATCTGCTTATGCACAGGATCCTTCCTAGCACCAGAACTACTGTCTGTGCCCACCTTAGTACCTCAGGAACACAGAATAAGTTTTGCACTTCCCAGAAATATATGCCTATTCCCTGCACCACACTGTGAGCTCTGGGGAAAGAGAGCAGCTGGGAAGAGGCTGCTGGTGCCAGAACACTTTCTACAGCTTGGACTAAACCATCTTTTTCCCCCCAAGGTTTCCTTGGGTAGGGACAGCAAGCAGAAGCAGTTGGATGGAGAGTCTTGGAGGCAGGAACCCACTCCTGGCAGGTGACCGGCTTTCGGGTTCCCCTGAATCCCAGGGTCCCTCTCAGAAAGGGTTTATTGGGACTGTGCCAAGGAAAGGCATAAGCTAAAGTTAGAAGCATGCTTTAGGAGATTCAGGGGGAATGAAGCCACAGGCTTCATGGATGGTCCTTGCAGGCCTTAGAAGTATCCTTGTAGAAAATAATGTAGAGAATTCTCTCTTTATAACATCGCTATGTACAAGGTGACCAGACTTCATTTGGACTGGAGGAATGTCATTGTACATCTCCTCATGCTCTGAAACCCTGGCAGGGGTGGGATTAATGCCTATCACCTGCCCTCTGCTCCAACACAGCTGGCAGCTTTGCCATAGTTTCATTTCCGGAATGGAAAAAAAATGATGTTAGCTGGTAAGAACTGTCTAATGAACTTTCAGTCTTTAGTGAATGAATCTTATTTTAAAAATAATAGAAAAACAGTAACTCCACCATGCCTCACAGTACTGATCAGCTTGCTCTTGTCTTTCCCATAAGGTACTTCCTTTTCTAAGGCACAGTCCCACTGGTTCTTGTAGCTCCCTTAGAAATTAATGTAAGTCTCTTTGGAGACTGGCATCAGCAAAGTCTATGAGAAGCAGTTAACACAAACCATGTGTTTCTCTATCTCAGTGACAGTTAAAGTCTATGGTTTCACACTCTCACTTAGAGGGAAAACAAAAACAAAACACTGTGCCCTTTGGCCACTGTAATTCAGAAACCTCTGTCTCTTTGACCTGGGAATGCCACCAGGGAAAGCTGAATGTGTCAGTGCCAGGACTTCAGAAAGAAAGCAAGCAACAGGTAGCTCAAAGGGCAGCACAGCCTGCCTACAGACTTCAGAAGTCAGGAACTCTCGAATTTGCAAGTGAATACGAGATAGATCTCTTGTGATTTTTGCCCCACTTCTGCCTCACCTTAGAACAGGGGAGCAGGGAGACAGTGAGGGAGTCCATACTAGTGGAGTTCAGTGGCAATGGGAAGCAAGGATGAGAGCCTTGCTGCCATGAGAGCAATTTTTCCTGTATGCATCCAACCACTTCGGTTTTGACCACCCCTTGCTCTTTTTTCGGTGCAAAATTCTGGTTCCCTGACAAGCAGAACCACTGCACAGAGAATCGGGTCAACAACTATGGGTAGCTCAAGAATATCAATGCCAAATTGATAATTATGAATACTGTTTCTGTCTCACTAAGGTCAGATATCTGCGCATTTCAAATCCGTGACCCCAGTCCATCCTGGCCCCCACACTGAGAAAGAACAAAAGATGCCAACATGGCTTTTTCTTTTGTCAAGAAAATAGAAAAGTACCTCTCTTAAAAAAATAATACCACCACCACCCCCCAGCTAATTCATTCTCTCTTAACTTTTTCATGCTCTAGTGATCAAATCATTAAACAGGCCTCATTATTCATTCCAACTTCTGCCAGGGATATGAGCTCTGTATCAGAGAAACACCCCCTCACCATCATAATCATCATCATGACATCTCAGCAAGTTGATACAATTATGCCAGAGAACCATCCTCATAATTATACAGTTCTTTAGCTCATTTCTCAGTGTATTCACCATTACTATAATCACAGCAAGTACAGTGTGTTAAATTAAGAACAGGATCTACAGCTAACATCTCACAGGATGAAGAGTCTGCCTGCTGCAATTCTTTACAATATAACTCTGCAAACCTCTCAAAGCTGAGGCTCATATTTTAGTGTTTCTTTGGTTTTGAAACAACTGACATTTACAACTTTTTAAGATGACTATGAAGAATGGCATTTTACGGAGGGAGAAAGGGCAGACCTCATTCCCACATAATTTCCAAAGTATTGCCAAAGAATTGGCAGGGCTGAAACTCACTCCCTAACTTTAGCTATTAGGTGCAGATTTGTATGTATATTGTACATATAGCCATGGACTGTCATCACAAAAGCATTTTTGCCTTTCAGCTAACAATCATCACAAAGACAGCTTAGGCAAATGAACTCTTAGCAGCTACTGATGCTTATTTGCCATAAGATGCTTTACATAATTGACTATTTAATTACTTTAACAAAATGCTTTGGTTAAAATATGATACAGGAAAACAACAGGCAAAGAAATACTTTCCTAAAGAGAGAATTTTCACAAAAGACAAACTGAGGAGGGGATGAGGTGAAGGAAGGTTAGAACAGAAGAATCATAAAAATCTAAAGATCCAAGTAGGAAACCTAGGGAACTTCATGCCTGTGGCAACAGTAACAGAATTCTCTTTAACAGAATGCAAGCAGACATACTAACAAGTTCTTCCTGTCTATTTCCATTTACCAAATCAGGCACAGCCAAGAAAATGTTGCACTTTGAGATTTCCAAGGAAGGCAGTGAATTATCGGTGGTGGAACACGCTGAAGTGTGGCTCTTCCTGAAGGTCTCCAAGGCCAACCGGAGCAGGACAAAAGTCACCATCCGCCTGTTTCAACAGCAGCGGCAGCCAAAAGGCAACTCTGAAGGAACGGAAGATATGGACGACGGGGGACTGAAAGGTGAAAGGAGTGAGACTTTGATTTCAGAAAAGGCAGTGGACACCCGTAAGAGCACTTGGCACATCTTTCCCATCTCCAGCAGCGTCCAGAGACTCCTGGACCAAGGCAAGAGCTCTTTGGATGTGCGGATTGCCTGTGACCTGTGCCAAGAGACTGGGGCCAGCCTGGTGCTACTGGGTAAGAAGAAGAAAAAGGAAGATGATGGGGAAGGGAAAGAAAAGGAAGCTGGAGAATTCACGGAAGAGGAGAAGGAGCAATCACATCGGCCCTTCCTGATGATGCTTGCCCGGCACTCAGAGGACCGCCAGCACAGGCGGCGGAGACGAGGCCTGGAGTGTGATGGCAAAGTCAACATCTGCTGCAAGAAGCAGTTCTTTGTCAGCTTCAAGGACATAGGATGGAGTGACTGGATCATTGCACCTACAGGTTACCATGCCAACTACTGCGAAGGAGAGTGCCCCAGCCATATAGCAGGCACATCTGGTTCATCGTTATCTTTTCACTCCACTGTCATCAATCATTACCGCATGCGGGGCCATAGCCCCTTTGCCAACCTCAAGTCATGTTGCGTGCCCACCAAGCTGCGGCCCATGTCCATGCTCTACTACGACGATGGCCAGAACATCATTAAGAAAGACATACAGAATATGATTGTGGAGGAGTGTGGCTGTTCATAGACACATGTGTGCGCAAGACCCTTCTCGTTGAGAAGAAAATGTATCAAAAGCCCAAGAAGAGGAAAGACCGGACATGGTATAACCTTTTTTGAACGAAACAATCATCAGAAATAAAAGCAAAAACAAAACAGAGAGAGAAAAGAGAAAGAAAAAAAAAAAAGACTTATGGAGGATCAGGAACGATTTCAGCTGTAAACACGAAGAAAGCTTCATGCACCTGGGCTTGAATGAGATACGTCTGAATGGCGGTATGGGTTGGGGATTTCCCCTTCCTTTCAGTATGCTCCTTATCTTATTACATAGTATACTAAACATTAGTTATGACTAGGGGAGTCATGTTCCCTCCC
The DNA here is from genome assembly GCA_013401275.1 of Pandion haliaetus. Classification (NCBI taxonomy): domain Eukaryota; kingdom Metazoa; phylum Chordata; class Aves; order Accipitriformes; family Pandionidae; genus Pandion; species Pandion haliaetus. The sequence continues at coordinate 40,112 of VYZV01021647.1, read as the reverse complement.
TTAGTTACCCATCAGTTCAAGCCGTGGTAGCAGCTCATCTAACCTGCAGCAATTTGGACTAAGTCCAAAATGTCATTGAAATTCCTTGAAAAGCCATGTGTATGAACACTACATTCACTGGCACTTTCCCCCAAAATTTACCGAGGAACTGAGTAGGTGTGTAGTGTTTGTATATATATATATGTCTATGTATTTATATACATAGCTCTATACATACAGACACTATACACATACATATACTTAACATTGGTAAAGGGACAATATTGTGCAGGTGTATACACCTTCATCTTCTGCACTACATTTACAAAAAAAAAGAAAAAAGGAAAAAAGGAAAAAAGAAAAATGAAGAAAAAAACAATTAAAAAAAGAACGAATGAAAGAATAAAAGTTACATTTTGTAAAGGTGCTTACAACGTTAGAACTATGCAACCTAGTTGGTTTGAAACTGTTTACCTGCAAGAGAAAGACAAAAAAAAAACCAGAAAGACTTTTTTTTTAAATGGAAGTAACTTGTTTTAAAAAAAATTCTTCAGTGAGAGATACTTGAAAGGAACATGTTTGTCCAGTTACTGGAGCCAAACATTTCTATATTTTGTAAAAAAAAAAATTTTTAATCGTTTACTATTTGCACTACAATGGTGTCTGACCTGTCTAATCCTTATTTAACAAATATTTGCAAGGGAGGGTGGTTGGGTGTGGGAGGGGTTGAGAGCTGCACTTATTGTGAGCTATACAAGAACTGCTACAGCACACAAAATAGCTATTTTTATTATTATAATAATTATTATTATTTTGTACCTTAAAATGAATAGACACATACACCAAAGACATTTGTGCGAGCCTCTAAAAAGTCTGTTTGTGGTTGGTACCTTTCACCTGTAATAAGTTAGGGTTTGAATTAAGGGTCAGTGGGTTGATTACATTCAGGCTAGAATATCTGTTAACCGGTTAAATTCAAATAGTGCCCTCAACAGAAAATTGCCATTTGAAGTAAGCCCAGAAAAACCCTGGGATTTGGATCCAATGTGCTCGGGTCCAAGGTCCATCTAAGTATAATTGTACTCTTTTGCATGTACAACACTAAGTCTTGTCCCTGATGCACAGCAACTGTGCATTTTTGGGAAACAACTTTATACAAGGGATATACATATATATATATGTATATATTTCTGTATGTATATATGTATGTATACACAAGGTATAAGCACTTCTGGCTTCACTTTAATGTTCTTAAAATAATGAATGTTTGTGTGCAAAGCACAGTATGTTAAAAGACTGTTTGTTACTATCAAGTGGGAGGCTACATGTTCAAAACGGTATTTGTGTGAGAGAAACCTAAAGTGCTGGTGTACACTTAGAAAGTCTTGATGTAAAACTGCAAGCAGCTTTGGGCCCTGCCCACCATCGCCCCTGCAAATATATAGAAAATAGCAGTTGTGGTAGGATCTCTGAAACGCAGTCTTTGGCAGAAGACTGGCTGTCTCAACCACCACCCTCTAGCATGACAACTCTTAACGGGTTTGAGCATTACCTGTAAGACCTAATTTTCAGTGTCAACACCTAACCTGATGGGTCCAACCCGTAGGACATAGGTAGATAGTTTTTTTTTTAAATTCTATCACTGTCATATTTAAAAGAATGTTAAAGTTACAACATTTGTCTTTGGGTAGGGGGAGATGATAAGAGGGAATGGGAGAAACCTTTAGGCCCTGTTTACACTGAGTTTGATAACCCTGAGCCTGAAGCTTCAGACTCTCACAGGTTTGCAGGACCAAGCCCCTGTTAGCTGCCTTCTGACGGGACAGGCTTCAAAACGCCTCTCACGGAAAGAGGTGCTAATACGGCTCCCCACCTAGTTGAGAGCACAGTCTGTAAAAAAGATAAAAAAGTAAAAAAATAAAAAAAGATAGCACAATTTAACCCGGTCACATTGGCTAGGGATGGCGTGTTAGCACCTTCATGGCAAGAACCATGTTTAAACAGTGTAATCAGGGCCTTCATTTTTTGTCAGCCAAAACTGTTTGTGTGTGCATGTGTGCGTGGGTGTTCTCTGTGTGTGCATATGTATGTGCGCATGGGCGCATGTCAGTATTTGTATGTATCAATAGAGATTTAAAAAAAAAAAAAAAAAGAGAAAAGAAAGAAAAGAAAAAAAAGCCCTTTCTTCCGTTGAATAGATATCAACATACATGCTTATAGCTAAGTTTTCTATCTAATTTATTCCACAGTATTTAGATTGCATAGTACAGCTAATGGGTTATACATTTATGTACTTTTTATACAACACATTTTTTTACAGACTTGTTTGCAATTTGCAAAAATAAAAATTAAAAAAAAATTGTAACAATTGGGTAAACACTAAATTTGTCACTAAAGTATTCTGTAAAATATCAAGGCTTTCTGATTTAAATTATTTGCAGAAGTTTGTTGGTTTTTTTGTGTTTTCTTCCTGGGGAAAGGGAGGGATACTAAATGCTAGTCTGACAATTAAAAAAAAAAAAAAGAAAAAAGATGCACAACTAATTTATCTTTATAACTTAAACAAACCAAGTTCCTGACCCTGCTTCACTTGAAGCAAGTGGCAGAATTACTGTTCATTTTTCTAGAATTAGAGCCAGGCTCTGGAACAGCAGGAGCAGGGACATAGTCTGTGACAGTTGAGGAGAGTACCTTTTATTTTACTGGGCTTTAGACTTGGCCTTAAAATCGGATGCATATTGTCCCAGAACCCTTACTCATGTCAACAGGCTCTTTGACATCTAGTGGTCTCCTTACAAGAGTAGTAAAACTACTTACATGAGTAAAGGTAAGCCAGGGTGAATCACAGGTTCCTTTTACTGTGGGCAGTGTGAAGGAAGAGAAAGGATTTTGAATGTATGGCATCATATCAAACATTGTTTAATTCAATTATTTAAACCAGGCTGCTTGCATCATGGTTGATCTCTGAACGTAGTGGCAAGGGAAGCAGGTGAGATGGCTCATGTTGGTCAAAATTATTCTCAAAAGTGATTAGTTAGAAAGCATTGGAGACCTGAAATCCCAGCACCTTCCCCTAAATGACAATGGCAAAACTCCCATTGGCTGCAAGCAGAATAATTTTAGGCTCATGGCTTTCCTGGCCAAAGCAGAGACAGCCTTTAAAAAGAAGTCTGATGCTGAGTTTGATACCAGCTTTTATGTGGTGAATGGGAACTGGCCCTGGAAAACATGAAATTAGCCTGAGACAACTTCCAAGTGAGGAAAGAAAATAGGATTTTAGATGTGGTGAGCATGTTTCATGACAAATTCACCAAAAACAGAAGAAGGTTTTCAAATCAAGAAGTAATTGTTCCCAAGCCCCACTTTTTAGCTTTCATTTGTGTGTGTATGCTAGTCACAAATTTTAAAGATTTCTCCCTCCAATCTCTAGATTCAGTCATGGGGTTTTGATTTGTGGTCAGTTATTTAAAGTAGGGGGAAATGAAAAACTATGTGATAAAATAAAATAAGGAACCGGGATGTTAATCAAGACTGACTGATTCCAGCAAAACACCCCATTCCTGATAATTTGATTAATTAAACCTGCATGTACTTAAAATAGCATTAGAAATTGTTACCATATTTAAATGGTTGTTCAAGGGCATGCAGTCTCAAAAATTACTTCCCCTTTCAGGTGTGACTATACCAAGAAAAAAGAGGCTTTTAACTACTAACACATTCCTGGGGCCCCCAGTGTAAGAAAGACATTGACCTGCTTGAGCGGGTCCAGAGGAGGGCCATGAAGATGATCAGAGGGCTGGAGCACCTCTGCTATAAGGACAGGCTGAGAAAGTTGAGGTTCTTTAGCCTGGAGAAGAGAAGGCTCTGGGGAGACCCTATAGCAGCCTTCCAGTACTTAAAGGGGGCCTACAGGAAAGATGGGGTGGGACTCTTTATCAGTGAGTATAGTGATAGGACAAGGGGTAATGGCTTTAAACTGAAAGAGGGTAGATTTAGATTAGATGTAAGGAAGAAATTCTTCACTGTGAGAGGGGTGAGACACTGGAACAGGTTGCCCAGAGAGGCTGTGGATGCTGCATCCCTGGAAGTGTTCAAGGCCGGGTTGGATGGGGCTTTGAGCAACCTGGTCTAGTGAAAGGTGTCCCTGCCTATGGCAGGGAGGTTGGAACTAGATGATCGTTAAGGTCACTTCCAACCCAAACCATTCTATGATTCTATGATTCTATAGAACCTACTTCCTGCTTATATTGAAAATCTATTTTCAGTATATATGTAATCACAGAAATGTAGTTGTTTAGTACCTCCACAATCTTGCTTCACAGTGGACCACATTTGGTTGTCTTCCCCCCTCTCTATGTCAGATGCTCACTGGATACAAGGCCTAAGAAACTGGCAGAAGTGCAGATTAAGATGTTTCTTTGGGAGGGCAAGACGTATTTGTATTCTTGGAGTTTAGTAAAAGGAAATGCTTACAGATGCTTATAATTATTCTGCACTCAAATGTCACAGCAGAATACCTGTCTACAGCCCAAAACGGTAGAACTGAATGAAATGGGAGTTTTGTCATTGACTTAAATCAAAATAGTCTCTTACCAAATCATTTTAAAGTAGGACTCTGTTATATATACCTCCTTTTTTTGTATTTATTTGAGATTTAAGCCATCAAGTTCTTTTAACTGTGACACCACAAGGCCACATAGAGGCTAGCAGCAATATCTCTGAGGTAGAGAAGTTCAGGCATCCGTAAAGTCTATGTGCAAAATGAAAATTTTTATGGACTGTAGTTACTCATGTGGAATAGTGCCTTACTCTGTAAGCAATGCTGTTGATTTCAGAGGGTCTCCTTTCCTAGAGAGTTACAAGTCAGCATCAATAAAGTGAGCAAAATCTATTTCTAGTGTGTAGGTAGAAGAGATGCGATGGAAATGATTAAGTTCTTTAAGTTAAACCTCATGTCAATAATTGTGCATCAGTATAAGAATCAGATGCTAATCACTTTCCTTACACTGAAAAAAGCTTTACTCCTCATCTGCTCTCACTGCATTACACGTGGAGTAAAAAGGTTTTCAGTACGAGCAAATAAAATCATAATTTGACCTTTCATGAACAACTATCAGCAACATTTTCATGGGCAGAAACAAACAACACTTCTGAGTTATATAGCTATTTATTTTTTGAGATATAGTGAATCTGTGTTAATTCTCAATGGGTTTCTTTGTATTTAAATACTTTCAAAAACAATACATTGATTATGGGTTGAAGATATATATATGTATGTATATATACATATTATATATATATCTACAGTATATATATACACACACAACTATATATATATGTATATACATATATATAAATTATGAAAGCCAAGATATTATGAAGCCTATTTTGGTTTTATCATTTTGTGTTTTGTTGTTGATATTATTATTATTATTGTTATTATTATTATTTTGCATACTACATGCAGTGCTTTAACCAATGTCTGTTTGGCTAATGTAATTAAAGTTGTTAATTTATATGAGTACATTTCAACTATGTCAATGGTTTCTTAATATTTATTGTGTAGAAGGACTGGTATTTTTTTTATTTACATTATGTTTAAAGAGGTAACAGTTTGATATGTTCTCATTTGTTTATATTAGAAGTTATTTATTTTCACGGCATTCCGTCTGGTATTTTGATATTTGGAAGGCATGCTACCTATACTTTGTACAGTTAGTGGGCAGTATTCAGCAGCTCCCAGTAGATTTTTAGGCCCTATGTTAAATAAAGACCTGTTTTGGATTTTTATTTTAGATCTTTCCTATTGGTTTGCCAGGACCACTCAGTGCACTTATTGCCAGACACTCTGCCTGCGTGACCAATTTATTCCTACTGTATTTACCCAGGACAGAGGACCAAAACCACCTCTGGTGTAAGTCCAGTGACTTCAGTGAAGTTATACCAGAGATGCATTTGGCTCACACAGAAAATGCTTGTGCAAAACAATGCAAAGAAAAGGCAGAAAGAAAGAAAGAAAGAAAGAAGGAGTCTTTGCATTTGGAAGGGGATTTCAACGTGTTAAAAATGTTTGGGTCAGCTACTATTTTATTTTACTTTGTTCTTTTTGTTATTTTGCTCTTTCTTATACAACAGCAGCAACAACACAAGTGAAATAAATAAAGGGAGTTTCACCAAGCATTGTGTAATCGTCCCTTAATATGCATTCCTGGTTGGGAAATTCATGGGAGCTGGGGAAGTAACAGAAAAAATTTAACCTTAGAGGTGATACATGTGGGTGCCTCTTTGGATTGAACAGTGTGATGCCTTTCTCTTCGGTGTGACTATGCTAAATGGACATTCAAATTCATGGCCCTACATGTAATGGAATTTTAGGTTGTTCACTTCTCCTTGTGAAACACAGCAAGTACAAAAGCTAAAGCCAACTGCAACTTCCCTTTGCCTGCGGGCTGTTAAGTTTTCAACTACCATCACCACAATTCCCTTGAAAAATCCAGAATTAGATGTTTACACAGATAAAAGGAGAATTTGTATTACCAAGACAAAATTGCAAAGCTGTCAGTTCACATGCTGTAGTTTATAAATTGATTAGTAGTTAGATGAAGTGATCAAAGAGGCCTGATCACAGGCATCTGATCCCTGGTCTGAGTGAGAAATTATCTGAATACCCTCATATTTGAAAGTAAAGTGAACTTATGAAGGGTTTTCACCAGTCATTACATTCCTACAGTGATAAATGGGCTCCTGCTACATTCCAGTGGGGTGAGAATCAGGGAACAAGAATTTTGAGGTTGATCTTTAAATGGATTATTCGCACGGTGTTCAAGCATAGGCCACTGCAGCTATAAGCAGGCCTTATAATAATCAGGCACTGAAAGCCTTTCTACAAAGGCTGGAGAAGTGAATTGCTTTCCTCCTACTGAGAATAAGTTTTCAACAAATCAATGCAATCAGAGCTAGAGAAAGCCTTTGTTTTGGATATAATTAAGACATGATTGAATATTTGCTTTCTTTCCTTTGTTTTTATCACTATTATTATTATTGCCAGCAAGGACAAATCCAACCGGATTTGGAAGTTGCTCTAAGAGAATAAAATTATAAGGGCTACTTGATTCCAACTGCTATTGTATTAACCTGGTATAAATGAAGCTTACACTTCAGGTGTAAAATGGGGAGTTATCCTTCCTCTGGCATGACATGAAGTGCAGTACTGGATGGTGTTATCCAGATTTTTTCAATTGTCTCCAGCCATTTGATTTTCTTTTATTTTAAGAATGCTATTGAGAACTGTTGCTATTGTACAGGCTTGTACAAATGCCCCATCTGAAAGGAACAGTGGAGAACTAAGAGATGCTAAAGATCTGCTAAAACTGAAAAAAAACTGTCCTAAAAAAATTACATGAAGCTAATAATATACAAACAAAGGCAGATAACACCAAAGGACTTTGCAAAACAGATACACAGATGGTGTCTTCTCAGTGTGGATTTCCTACCTTAGAGGAACACCTTCACACTGCTGCTTGGGCTATTGAATCACTGGGCTAGTTTCAGTGTATATCATGATTCCTTCCATGCTTGTCACAGGGCTAACAGAGTCTACATTTTGGTAGTCTCAATGGCTGCACTCAGTGATCCCTTTCTTACTTAAGTTTGCCTGTCTCCCTGAAATACAACCACAGACTGATTTCAAGTACTGCCTAGGGCTCAGAGTGACTGTCCTCCCTTATGCTGCTGATAGAATTATAGCACAGTGACCAAATCCATGGGTTGCAAATACCTGCTGCCCAGCTTCTAAGACCTCTGGGCATTTCACAGTTTCAAAAGAGCTATATTGCACATTGTCACCATTTGATCACATCTCTCCTGTCTACTATTGCTTCTCATCAGTTTTGCTAGAAGTGTATTGACTGGAAAAATAGTGCAGAAAATCATCATCTGCTAGAGCATCTCAAATCCTCTCTACAGGACAGAGTTAACTGAGTGGTGAGGTTTCCCCTTCCCCTCCAACAGCCAGCAACTCCGAGCATCTGAAGTGGAAGGGTTGGGAGGAAGGTCCACATGAGTAGACACTGCCTATGTATCTGTGTCTTACGAGGACTGTGAGAGGGAATGGGTATATTTTTTCTTTGAACTGTGACACTGCAGCTTATGGACACGGTGGCAAATTCAGTGTACACATTACAACACCACATCAGGAAGCAGCGTAAGAATTATTTAATGTGTCTGACTCATCCAGTCTTTATTGCATGAGAAAGTTACTCTGTTTCTGAGAAGATAGAAATGTGTATCACCAGAGTTACGGCCTCCAGAATTTCATATAACAGCAGACAAAAACAATATAGCAGCTTTATTCAAACAAGAAAAACATTCAGAGGAAAGTTGGCAAGAGATACTAGCAGAGGTCCCTAGAGGGGCTCTTGAGCAGGCTGCTCCTCCACAACTTATGTGCACACAATGCCTCTTATGGCTGCATTAGGATGCAGTTTATAGGCCTGGGCTTGATCTTAATGAAGTCAGCAGGGTATTACAGACCTGGATGGCTTAACTGAAAGTAAAATGAAGTCCTATTTTTCGAGAAAGATCACAGAGTATAAAAGAGCAAAGAGTAAGATGGTAGATGACGTGGGCACTTTAATGAACCGCATATGAGAGTGATCAGAGTTGAATGCCTTTGAAAAATGTGAAGATAGCCTAAATCGGGGTAGAGGTAGAAAAATCTCCAGTTACAGAATGCAATTTCACAGGGTCTTTCTACATAAGGAACCCATTCAAAGGTCCAAATCTTAGTTCTCAGCTGAGCTGTGTGTCTTCTACTTCACTGACATAGCCCTTCCCAGGGTCATGCCAGCCTCAGAAATGGTGCAATGCAGAAATAAGACGTAGCGCCAGTTTCAGGCATCAGACACTCACTGCTTTTGCCTCCCTGAGAGTGTACAGAGGCCACAAATCTATCTAAAGACTGGGCAGACAGATTGGTTAACAAGTGACAAAACACACTATTTCAATTTTTAGAAATTTCTAGCACATGACACAACCCTCAGAAGCAATTCAGGCCTGTCTCTGCACTGGCAAGTTACCTTAGTATGAATCAGGTTTAAATTTGTCATGCTTTCAAATGCATACCTTTTTGTGCAAATCCTACTCCTTTCTCACGCTTTCAGTGGACAGCCTGGTCATTTGTACACAGCTGTTGTGGCGAAATTGGCTCTAGGTTTAGGCTTCAGGCTTCGCTTCTCCATTTGTGTTTCCATAGCCTAAGAAAATACTCTCAGGCACAGGAGCTTTATGCCACCCACACATGTCTGGGCAGGAAGGAGAGAGATCAGATAAGTAAGTTAATTATGTCAACAACTAAGAGACATTCTCTACGAATAGAAACTCCAGGTCCAAACAGGAGAAGCTCAGTACTAGACCTGACCTGCCAGTAACCCAGCCCAGGTATCGAGAGGGTCTGCAGCACCTGGGGAAGAATGGAGGGACTGCAGGGAGAGAAAATGCAGCAACAGGGGAATGGTTTCATTTACTCCCATGCAGTAACTGTCACATCACGTCATGATGCAGAGATTAAACTTTTGGCTGTCACAAATGACCTCTTCAGGGAGCAGCTAGGCAGGGAATCCACAAGAGAAGCAGCAAACTGCTATGCAGAACCTGGCTCAAGAATCTATTACCAAAATATTGTTCTGAAACAGTAACTATACCACACTTAGGTTTGTTACAGCAAGAAGGTAAGTTGTAGTTGTCCATCTTTGTATCTACGTACCTGCAAAAACCTATGAAAATTTCAAGAAACTAAAAGGGACAGCTGGAAAAGTATTTCAAAGCTGCCTGCAGACTATTTAAGGATACTCTATTAGAGACACAGTATTGAAAAAGACCCCAAAAGCCAGTATGATGGGTCAGCAGCATAAAGTCATATTTAAGTGAGAAAAATTGAAAAGAAATGCCAGTAAGTTAATTCTAAAAACTTATTGCAGAAGGTTAGAAAAGAATCTGAGTACTCTGCAAAATCCATAGTATCTAAGAATGAGTTAAAAGGTGAAGTAAGACAAATGCAGTAAGAGTCAGTGTGTGCTTTGTAGGTGGAAAACCTGCTTCATTTCTTTGAAGGAATCAACAAGTTCATGGAAATGAAAACACGCTGATATAGTCAGCTTGGATTTTCCAGGAGGAATTTATAAAGACCCCCACTAATTTTTCGTAAAGAAACCAACCCACCATGGGATAAAGAAGGCAGCACACACATAACTAGTAGTTTTAGTTAAAAGAGATGAAAGAAATGGGAAGATGTCATTAGTGTCTGGCTCTGCATTAGGGTCTGTGCTATGAGCATAAAAATGTGAAAAGTGGATGAAAAGTCAGATGACAAAGTCTTCTGACAATACTAAGTTAATCAAAATAGCAAAGGCAATGGCTGGTAGCACAGAACTGCAGAAGAACTTCACAAAATAATGAAAGAGCAGCTGAAAATCAGTATTGATAACTGTAAAGTAACAAAAGAACACAGGACACATGCAGGAGAAAACAATCCCAACTTCACATGCATAGAAGTGAGCTGCCCCTCAGGAAAGGGACTTGAGCATTGTGATGAACAATGTTAGCTAAATGCTCATCATCCATAAGAAAAGCAAGCAGAACATTAGGGATTACTAGGCGAGACAAGGTTTGTTGCTTATTAGACTGGCTGGTATAGCTGGAAAATGCAGACATGCTTTTGGGTATCGAAAGAGAATAGCAGACTTCAGGGTAAAACAGAAACTCTCGTTAGGTAGTTGAAGACAGCAATTAGGCCCCCTTTTGCTTTCTGTCCTCCAGGCTGAGAAAGTTCAGCTCACTCAAACTCTCCTCATACAATTTCCTTAGAGGGACAGATGGAGGGAAGAAAAATAAGACATCATTTTTAGGTCATCATGTTTCTGATTGGAAAAGCTCATTGCTCATTCTCCATTAGTTATGTCACTTTTACATCAGTATAATACCACATTCTCCCTGGTAGAACAACACAGAGGATCAGGTTATGAGCAGACACTGGTCCTGTGTATGCAGAGAGAATTCACTCAACACTGCAATACAAAAATACAGCTATGCTGCAGCAAACCAGACAGCTTGGTTATCCTTCTGATGCAGCCAGTTGCGTTTTTTTTAAATACATGTTTTTAAGATCCCTTCCTGTTAAATCACAAAACTCTATTATCCTCATTGTTCAGCAGCTACAGCCTGTGATGATTATCTCTGAGCTTTCTTCAAAGGCCAGTCACTACTTCCTTCAAGCTCAAGTTCAAGTCCTCCTAGCTGTTTCAATTACAACAAGCCATAGGCATCCCTGGGGAGACGGACCGATAAGCGAACCAGCTTATGAATGGCCAGGTTTGCCTTGCTGCATTCATGCAACAGCAACAGAGGTTATGTTGTTTACACTATTATTCCTGGCCTATACTATCTAAAAAGAAAAGGAAGAGGGGTGGGGAGGGGAGGAAACAAGGCAAGCTAAAACAAAATGAGGCTAAAACCAAAATTAAACTCGTCTGCATGCTATTTCCACATAAAAAAAATTGTTCAACAAGAGGTTTTTTTAATAGGGAAAAGGTTCCTCCTTTGAGGGACATAGACTGAAAAGAAGTGGATGTAACTCTAAAGATAGGAACACACCTGTGGGTAATAAATATTTATAAAATAAGACATACATCAGCCTGCCACATACGCTTTCTACAAAATGATGTATGGATGACTAAAGTGTGATAAAGAAATGCAGAGTAAAGTAACACAGAGCCTAAATTTAGACACGTGTAGATTTTTCCAAATGTTGCATTTTCAAGTATATTAAAAAAAAGACAAGGAGGGAGAGGAAAGATGAAGGGTTTTTTTTTTTCCAAACTAAACACAACTGTTTCACATCTTCATTTTTTCTTTGCTTCTTCCCTTTTTTTAATTTCCCTCAACTTCCAGCCTTTGTTCCTTTGTCTTATAACACGTTGCTATTCTCAATATGACAAAAGTTGTACTTTTAATGCCAAATTATTTGATACATTTTATAAAAGAAAATGAAAGACAGACCTTTGACTGCAAGGAGATGTGGATGTTTGCTTGGTGCCATAATGTGCTACATCCACCATTTTCAGTTAACCCCTTCCCTGGCAAACTGCTGCCTATGCATCCTTAGCAACACAGTTCTTGCCAAAGCAGCTGAACAGATCACCACTTCTGCAAAACTGAGAGGTGCTGCTTTAAATTTCTTAGACACTCCTTTGAGATCAGATTAAGGCTTTCCTGGTACATTTAGCAGAATGGTGACCAGATCTCTGTGCTAAAAGTGCTATGCCTCAAACCTGGCCCCCAAAGGACCTCAAGTGAGTTTACGTGTGTATCTGGTAAGAGAAGTAAAGTTTTACTGTTACTAATAATACTCGTCATTCTTGCCACTCTAACACAAAGCCTGAGCTGCATTTTATTCTGCAGTCCAAGCTTTCCTTGCATAACATGATCTTTTAGACCTGTAACATGCTCATGCAATGCAAAGGGCCTGGCAGTGTCACCAAGGGCATGATATGAAGAAGACAGGGTGGTACAAGCAGACAGAGGCTTTACAGTATCAGATGGCCTACACTGGTTGCAGAATCTGGTGATGGTGTGTCACTAGCTCAAATCGTAACACCCTGTGCATTTTGCAGGGCTAGGTATTAGGAAAGACAGCTTTTTAACTTGTAAAATGAGCACTTCTGCAACAGAAACAACTGTCAGACAAATATAGAACCCTGAAATGTCATTTTTACGCTCTTCTTTCAAAGTAATACTACACTTTAAAGTACAGTAGAACATAATGACAGTTTTAAAGAGAAAAAGAACAGATTTGATTTTAAAGACTAGGTATAGAAGAAGTGAGTCAGACCTGATCTCAGGGACACCAGAGGGGATTTGGAGTTACTGCATTAGGATTATTTCTAACGTAGGCAAGTATAACGGAAATCAGGATCTAGAAAACTCTGGAATAAATGAAGGCAGAAATATCTTTCATTATGGAGCACTTGAAGACAGTCACACACACAAAAAAAAGGTACATAAGCACAGGCACAGCACTCCCCAAAAAGCTTTCTAGTGCCTGAACCCATGCCCATGTACTTTTAGCCAGCAGGGAATAGAGGCACTACAACTCAGTTCTGTCTGTTGAAGAAGTTCCCTAATTTTGGATTGCCACAGAGATATTCAGGGTGTTATTGAAGAAAACTCTGGGGTGGAAGGAGCACGTAAAGCTACTCCTCAGGCTGATCCTGGCAATGCTTGTCTGTACAGTTGCCAGGCAAGAGAGAGTAACAAGGCAGGAGGTCAGAGAAGTATTGCAAGTTATAGCAAGCAGAACAAGACAGATTTTGAAGACGAGCATAAAAATTCTGATCTGGAACTGAAGCTGCATATAAACTTCATATTTATTTGTTTAGATGCAAAATTACATGCAGCCCTATGCCTTGTCTTTGTAAACAAGGTGGCTATGGTGCTTCCCTCAAAGGAAGCCTTGCATCTACTAAGGCAGTTGTTGAAAAGTAAAGGATTTGGTGCTTTAGTGATTTGTACAAAGCTGGAAGGACACAGAACCGAAGCATAGATTGTCACTGAAAGACAGAAAAAGGTAGAAACATACTCTCTTTCAGCAGCATACTTAGCCAAGATGATATATAACGTATAACTAATAAAAAAAAAGATGGCTCAGTAAAACCGTTATATAGAATAACAAGTTCGACTAATCATAATTCCTCAGGATTAGGAGCATTTGGCAAAATTTGTCTGGTTTTGGAATACTTTTGTGTGATTTGGCATAAAAGAAGAAATGGTAGAGATTACAGCCACACACACAACCCTTTCCTTTGATCCATCTGTGCTGCACAGCAATTCCAAAAAGGAAAGGCAAACAAAGAAGTACAGCCTCCTTCAATTTGCCTGCACTGCTTCAATTTCTGATATCACGTACCCTTTTATAATTGGGCAAAAAAATCTTTCTGTAATGGGCAGGAATCACTTCTTTCTATTTCAGTTATTAAAACTGTTACACTTCATGAGAGAGTAAGTTCTTCAGCTTTTCAGTATACATACCTTGTACCTTGTCTCTCTAAACATGTTTTAAACAGCACCCATCAAAATACAAAGCATCCTTTGCCATCAAACTTCCTCTTTGCAGAAACTGTTTCTGGCAGCAATGCTAACATTTTTCTTTACTCAGACTGCAAGAAATGGTCAGTCTAAAAGGATCTAGAATGACGACAGTGATGCATGGTATTTGCTGTTCTACGCTCACTATATTCTGCTCATCTAACATCTCAGTTATGTGACACGTTACTCACTTTTTGACCTAAATTATGCAATCTCACTTTGCGCTATTTAAAAGTTGCCTCATTTCACCTTGAATACCACTAAGCAATGACAGCTGAAGTGATTCCTAACATGGTCTGTGCTCAGTTTCCGGAATCTATGCAGGTATCAGGCCATACCAATGTAAGATCTTGCTATCTGAAAAACTGCTGTGTGCTTGGAATGAATCTGAACATCTAGTCTGGACACCTGAAACAATTGCACTTTTCAGGAGACAACTAGTAAGCTAACTGTGTTTATGACAAATGTAACAATATTATTTCAGTATCGACTAACAAAGATTTATGAATGGTTTTTACCAGAAATGTAAAGATAGTATTTTGGATCCTTTAATAGAGAGATTGCAGAGAAACTGATGAAAAAGTTTAATAGTACGGTGCACTAATTAAACAGTAGAATTTAATCATGCAGCTTGTGAAAACAGTTAGGGCAAAGAGACACAATTATGAGGCACCTCAATCCCACAGAGGTAATGGGATTAAATCCTGCTGTCCTTGCTAAGTCTTCTTCCGAAGAATTCCCGCTGAGATAGCTACATGTTTCTTGTCACTTCTGGCCCCTTGCCTCAGTGGGACCGGATCATTCCTAAGACATTGTGCCACATTTAGCAGCTCCAGGCTCCCCACGCAGGGTGCTTGGGGCAGAGACAAAGCCAGTCATGGGTGAAGAAGCAGCATGGACTCCTTGGCATGATGCTGCAGCAAGCCAGTTCACCCCAGTGCAAGGCAACACTCCTTCCCCCAGGCATACAGCAGTGCTGCAGAAAATCATATGCTCTTCTACGACGTGAGCGTGTGTTGGGGATTGGTACTTTAATCCCCAGTTGGCTTATGGAGGCAGAAGTCACCAGCAACGGGCTAGCAGAGATCGGGCTCCTCTGCATGTGCAAAAGGGTTGCCTTGTGCATTGAACAGAAAAGCTGGTGAGGGGAGAGGAGCCAGGTATGAAGCTGGACCCTGAGGAAACCAGTCAGCAGTACTTTAGAGGACGATGTGTGGTTGATGCCCCTGGGAAATGGTTAGTTGAGGACCTGGATGTGATTTGATTTGTGATTGAAAAATTCAGTGTGGTAGCAGTGACCTACTAGGTCTCTATGGGTTTAGGTACAGAAATGCTCTGTGGTTACAAATGCCTCTCTAGTGCAATATTAAGGCACTGCTGGCATTTGCAAAACCTGTACCTAATCCTGTAGTCACACAAATTTCTCTGATGGCTAGATTTCAGTTGCTGTCATCAGGGGCCCATATAGCTGCCAGTGTGCAGCTTCTAGCCATGCTGAATTGCGAAGGGCAAAAGCTCAACAGGGCTTCACAAAATAGTCCTCCTAGCTGTTTCACTTTGCCACAAATATGATCCAAACATAAAACATCCTGTTAAAATAATCTCTATCCTGGTTACCCAGTGGCTAGACAGCCACTCAGGACATCTAATGCATAGGAACCAGGACTTCCACAGCACTTCCCTGAAAGGACTGGAATTGCTGTCCAAGGCAAGGCCTCTAGCAACAGCAGAAAATATGGCTGTTTTTGCCACAGCTCTCACTTGCTCCAACTCACTCAGTACTTGTTGCACCCAGAGCAAGACAGCAAAGAGTCTGAGAGATCCCCATCCTGGGCCATACTATCCTTCGTTATTATTTTGTAACTCCACATAAGCAAGGTTTCACTGCAGCTGGTATATTTCTACGGGGGCAGGACAGCACAGTCACTTAAATGTGTAGCATGGTTCCCACTATTTCTGCGTTACAGCAACACCCCAGCCTGTGACTATGAGCAGGTCCCAGGCTGTCTTTCAGATGGTATGTAATGTGAGGTTCTCACTGCTTGCTAAGAAAGATCCCCTGGCACTTTTCACAAAAGTAGGGCGATTAACCTCTCTGACCTGACCATACTCTACTATTCATTAAGCACCACAGGGGGAAGAACTAGTTTAGTACTGACTCAGAAGGAAGAGTGCCACCCACTGAATCAAAAACATCACACTTAGCAGCAGCCTGAGTATATACGTACATAGACATATGTGTGTTTATAGTATATATACACAGTGTATGTTGAACAGAAACCAAGGAGTGATCCGACGTGGTGGTTATAATTCACCGTATCTTAGATTAATGTGTTACATCGTTCAGTGGCAAAACTGACAAGATGTTACACGATCACGTTTACTCACATTAGGTATGTTGTAAACCAAATACAGGATTTTCTCTGATGCTCATAGTTTCAGCATCAAGGGAGAAATCTCTAATCCATGACTGTAGCCTTAAACTGCTGGATTTACACCAGCAGAAAAATGAAGCAGGGAATGAGGCCCACGTTATTTCTCCCATCCCACTGTTTCCTCTCTACTGTGGCTGCTAAGAACAACTTTCCTGCTTGATATGTTGCTCTTTCTGCCAGCTGCCACCTTAAATTAAGCTTTCTTATGTCATTTGGTAGTAAGGATCTTTGGGTTCATGTCAGGAGATGCATTTAACGTGCTTCTGAAACTCCAGCATAAGCAGCTGTGACATGTAGGCAATTCTGAACATCCACAACCATCACCACCAATTACCCCCTTTATTAGTCCAACCTTGCGGTGGATACCCAAGGAGAATTTCACTGTCAGTCTAAGCATTTCACAGCTTCCTATGTTTCATGAATATATATATATATGCTGTGTTTCACATTTCACTTGTTTGCTGCACTCCCAAACACCAGCTTCTTAATTTTAGCTGCTTCGGTAATAAGACATAAATCACTTTTTTATGGCTGCTGCACCATTTTTCTGCTAACAGCTGTCATGCGGCATTAGGCTACATTACACACGATGAGGAACGAGGGAGAGGTGGAGCACGACATGCGCAGCCTAACAAATTTATTATGCTGTTCGGCTGATAGGCCTATTCATCTTTCAACGCTGAGAGTACAATAAGTCCTACTAACCCAAACTAAACAGCGCTCCAGGAAAATGTTAAGAATGTAGATTATATACAAATCAGGAAACTCTGATACTGTGTATTCAGTTGGGATAATCTACTCCTTGATAATGGAGCCGATATATTTTAGGCATCCATTACCCTCAGGATGATTTTATGAAAAGGCATTTATAATTCAGTTTCCAAGCACAGTGGAAATCTGTATTGAACAATGGAACTGTTTAGCTTGTGGTTATGTTTATACAGCTCAAACACACTCAGGACTTGTCTACACTGCAGGCTGTGGGGTGATGCAGAGATACCACATCTCAGCTGAGGTAGCTCACGGCTTCCAAGTGCAGTGCGGCCATTCCCTGGGCCCACATTTTGGAAGCAGGTGAGTACCCACCTAGAACAATGCAAGAAGTCCCTAGGGTGCCAGAAGTGCTGCTCTCCCCTTGCCGGAAAAGTCAAGCCTCATTCCCGTGTTTCAAAGAGGTCATCCACGGTCTGAAGCATCCCTAGTCTTGTTTACCATTTCAGCGCAGCTGGGCTTCTCTGACATTAGCACATATTTTTAAAACGGGCTATAAAAGCTGGCAAATGTGAAAACCTGTTTAAAAGCTCTGACCTCAAAAACATCAGGAGTTCTTACAGCTATTTTTATCAAATCCTGAAACTGAAATTTCCAAGTGGAATTCTTCTAACAGAAGAAACAGATGTTTCTATAAGAGCAAAAAATAAGTAATTACAATATGCAAATTTGGAGTTATAGTATAGATTATTTCGGCTATAATAGTACCGACTACAGAGGATTTCATAAGTGGAACAAAGTTTCAAGGAGCTCTTAAAAGAAATATTCTTCTTCCTTTCCCATGCAAAGCACCCTGCTGCTTCTGCAGTTATTGGGAGTTCCTTAAATCACAGCATTGAGTCTCCATATTAAGGAATACACAAATTAAAATCTTTACCATTCAAACTTTTACCTAATTATCTTTACAGCAGCATTCATAGTGTGGGGAATACTTCTAACCGTGCAGTAATGTTAATTATGTGCAAATGGCAATTGTAAAGGTGACCTCTGTAACTAGAAACCTTATTGATCATGTATACACTCCTATGTATTATCACATAGTGCTGGTTAAAACACCAAAATCCTCTCTTGGTGTGTACTGAAGTCTGTGTAAAATCTGGGGTGGACTCCTGAGGAACAAATTCTTGTTTGGTTGCTTTTCAGAAAGTGTTAAATGTCTCCCCCTTTCCCTCAGTAAACTAAAATTTCAAAAGTTGGACAATGATTCTGAATTATTTTGTAGAGATATGAAGAAAGCTGACTTAATCCAAAATTCATACAAAGTAATCCATGCTGGTTTGAATTTAAAACATTTGCAAAACAATGCTTGAATGAAGACTTTGGCAGGTCTTTTGTTTCCTATCTGTATATCAGCACGATTGCACCTAATGAGGCCTTTTTATTTCTTGTGTATTCTGAGACCTATATACAACTCTTTCAGTCCTTTGCTAGTTCTAATGGTTCTGTATTTAACACACACACACTTATTTCTAAATTCACTGGAATATGAACCTCATTTTTTGTGGCCATTTTTTGTTGGGGAAACAGTCCATAGACTTGGGACAATCTGGAGAGATCTGTTTTAAAATCCACAATGCACCAAAGCTGCTTTCCACCTCTGTTACCAAGCTGCGCAGGTAGCCAAGATTTTCCTACAAAGCATGGAAGTTTTTCTCATGAGCCACGAATCATTTAAACACAGCGCTGAATAAGCAAGGGTCAATACCACGTCACAAAATTTGGGCAATATCTCAAAGGGGCTTTCTCTGGCATATGGGAGCTAAAGCTCCTGAAAATTTAGATTTTTTGCTAAGACTCAAAAGAGCCTTGGACACCACTATGTCTGGTCAGCTTTGCTGGCTGCAGTGAGCAATAAATGAGACAATATTTTTTGTTCTCTTCATCTTTAAAATTAAGTTCATGTGAGCCGCCTTCTGTACCAGCACACATGCTCAGCAAATCTGCAGTTACAGCTTGCCACTACAGAGGGGTGTTATTCCTCACTCCTTCAGTGCAGCCATACAAGATCTAGGCACATTTTGTTTTGAAGAGGTTAACCATCTCTGAACCTTATGAAGTGTTTTGAGTGTTAATGGTCTCTGTTCAGTTGTGCATTGCTTTGAAATAGCCCAGCTTATGCATCTGTTTATTTGAACTCAGATTAGCTAATGCAGTTGTTTATTTTTCCTTAACTGGAGC
Source organism: Pandion haliaetus (assembly GCA_013401275.1). NCBI lineage: Eukaryota > Metazoa > Chordata > Aves > Accipitriformes > Pandionidae > Pandion > Pandion haliaetus. The sequence goes on along the minus strand of VYZV01021647.1, from coordinate 20,610 downwards.
ACTAAAACATTTATTCTATATAGTTTTAATCATTAATTCCTAAGAAACACATTTTTTCAGCATAAGAACTTGGAAAAAGTTGTTCATTCTGAGTGGGAAGAGTAAGATGATTTTATCCACATTTGGGTCTTATTGTTTTAAAAGCAGAGAAATGACAAAATGTTGAGACCATTACATATGTGCAAAATTATTTGTTTATCTGATTTTTTAACCTAGTGAGATGCATGAATTTATTTAAATTTTGTTTGGATAAAACTTTCCCTTGACACTATAGTCTATATATTTTAATTTGGTTTATTGCCTGGATGCTTTGTATAAAGCCAAAACCAAAAGTACATTCTCCAGCTATATCTAAGAAGATTGCTGGTTAACTGCTTTTTAACCTTTCCAGTCCTCTGTAAGGAAGCATCATCAGTATCAAAAAGTTTGCTCTAATTTCCTTACGTGGAACAATCTTTATTAGAGCAGAATGAATTCTTGGGTCAAAAGAAACATTTTGAAATGTCAGAAAGGATCATATTGATGTTTTCAAAACACAAACTTTCCACTTCTCATTTTGCAATAAGGGTTTCTTTTGAAATTTACCTATATTCAGTTTTAATGAATGTTAAAAAGCCTAAATGAAACGTCTTCTGACCTGAAATGACATTTCTTTCAAATTTGTGTGTTGCTGTTTGGCAAGAAAACTGACAAATTTAATTCTGGGTGGACCAAAAGAAACTTTTTTATTGTTGTTGATTTTTTGGTTTGGCCAACATACAAATACAAATAAATAAATTCTTTATACAACTCTAGTCTTCAGATTAGCAAGAACTAACTTGATCAGCAAAACTGTCCTTTCAGTTTTACACATGTAAACAACAAGTAACCGTATTTGTTTTCACAGGGTTACTTCATACTTATGCAAGAGAAAAAGGAGCAAGATTTCCTGTCAAAATAGTAAAAACAAAAAAAGGTTAAAAAAAAAAGGAAAAGAAAAACAAACCAGTGTAATAGAGCTGCATCTCTCCTGTGTGTTGCTCGACACCAGCTGAAACAAAGCTGACTTGAGACTCTGCAGAAGCATAGTTTGGAAGCGAGCAAAATAAATTCAGTCCTGCAGCAGCAGAGCAACTCCCCTGGACACCGCACTGGGAGAAATCAGGGGAGTTTCAAGGGGCTGTGGGTGGAAAAGAGGATTAGGAAGAGCCAGCAGGACTTGGCCGACCTTTGCTAACTTCCTGACCCCTGCTTTCCACCCCTGGGAGCCGGGCTCTGGTCGTGGGAACAGCACCTGCCTTCCTCAGCCCCATCTCCACAGGGGCTGCTGCCGCCTCACGGGCGCCTGGGGCCAGGAGCGACCACTTCTAGAAGAAAGCCTCCCATGCCTCTTCTGCCCTGCTCCCGAGTCCACTGGGAGGGGGGTAGCGGCGGGGTGGGAAACATCTGAGGTGTGGCTGGTCAATGTTATTCATTGCTGCAGGGTGTTCTACAGCTCCACTGAGCAAAGTGCCCAGCCCCAACTCCTTGGGGAAGATCTTGGCTGATGGAGTCCCATGGACCCCGGCCTGAAAAACAGCACCAAACCAGAAGCTGCTATCATCTTTAACCATGGCTTGTGCCCAAAGGTGGTTTTGGGTCACACAGGTGGACACCAGAAGTTAACCACGTATCTTTTTCAGTCATCCATAGCTATACCATCAGTGTTTCCCTTACCCTAAAGTTTTAAAGCCATCAGCTACAAGAAATGTATAAGATCTGAATAACATAAACTGAATACTGAATACACTTTCTACATCACCCTGTCTCTCTTACAGTAATGCAGAGAACTACAGGAAGTTACACACATATTTCAATACATGTGCATGCAATAGACAACCACATGTGTGCTAGGGACTAAAAACATAGCCCCATTTGGGTCAACACCTACACCTCCATCAATTTCCATGCAGACATATTTTCATATATAGTGTTATGTATGTACTATGGGCACACATGTGAGTCTGTACACGTTAGTCTAGTGTGCACATTGGTTATCCTTAAATTCCTGTTTAGAGGAAGATCATTTACCCTACAGTAGTGATAAATCATGTACCACGTAATATGTCAACACAGTGGTCATAAATGACCCAGTACCCACACAAAACACAGGCCAGTGGTATCACCATTAGCAAGGTTTGGCCCTGCAAGATTGATTCCAGGCCGAGGACAAAAGCTGGGGAGGTTTCTGTTGAAGCACTTTTTCCCTTTTCCTGCTGTCTATTCTTGCCCTTTTTTTGCTCTTCTCTTCCAGTTTCCTCCATTCTCCAGCTCACCTTTTCATTCCTCTGAATAACACCACTATTACATGGTTTTCTAAGTCTATCATCATGCCTAGTCAAATTAATGAATCCTAATAGTAACATTACCATAGTTCTTTTTGTGTCTGTCTTCTGTAGTATTTCTCTCATTTCTATGACTTACACAAAAAGAATAATTATATTTATTTGCTTTATTCAACAGGAAACTAGTAGAATATTTGTCATGTAAGACAGGGAAGACTTGTAAATGTCCAGACACAGGAGAATTAAAAATAATATAGAAATGTTACATTATGGTACACATACCCACACCTATTTCGTATATCAAACCACAGTAAAGATGCTTTAGCAGGGTTAGTTTACAACTTGTCCTAAATAAGGGGCAAGGACAGTGTACCTCTATGCTTGCCTAGCCTAGGGTCAAATCAAAGTCAATTAAATTAATGTAAAAGTCAAATATTTCTTTCTGGCTCCCCATCTAGTCTGGGAACAGAGAAAAAACTACAGGTTTGGATCCACCTCAATTACAGGTGATGGTTGTTCACCCTCCTGTCATCACTTCTGCACAAGCTCAACCGAACTGCATGGCACTATGAGGAGCAGATTGAAAACTCCTCAGCCCTCAGGAGCTGTGGGTGCTACAGGCAGAGCAGACAGAGAGGAAGCTTGCTCCCACCTCACTTGTGCTAGTGGGCAATTTGGGTAAACTAGAAAGGAGGTAACAGACTTCAAATATGGACATGCAGGAACACTCTTAACCTTGCCATTAATCTTCATTATTTTATTATTAGTGTGCTATAGATATAGCCCTTTTCTTTTAAAAAGTAGAATGCAGTAATGCAAATAAGTGTCAGGCATACAGTTATTCAATATCCAATTCTACATGCAGGTACTAGAACCTGAAGTGGAAAATTATTAATGCAGAGAAAAGCTGGATAGGTTGATGTCTGCAGATGAGTACAGGTTTTGAGATAAACAGTGAAGCAACCAATTGTCTGAAGAATCAGCAAAGGGAGGGAAAGAACTGTCTCTCAGAATATCAGATCTTGGTGGTTACTGCAATCCCTATTTGGCAAATAAGATTTGGATCTGTCTAGAACTATACAAGAAGCAGGAGGAGAACGACCTCCACTCTGATTTTGATCTTGTACCTTGGGAAGTGTCCATTTCAAGATGGTTTTTTACTTGATACATTTCTCTCCACACCTGCTGCCCCTTCCCCATCCTTGGAGGGGCAGAAGGTGGCAGAGATAAACACTTGTTTATGGTCCTGCCTGGTCGCTGGCCTGAGAGCATAGTTCACACAGGCCATGGTCATAGGTCTGATCTAGGAGTGGTGCTTCCCTTGTAGTATATGAGATCTCAACAAAAGTGAGTTGGGGAGTTCCCAAAGTGAACTGCCCTAGGTGGTAGTTAGACTAATACCATAAAAGTGAAAGCTCTTTTTATGAGCCCTTAGTGAGAAATAAAACTGCGAGTAAGTTGCCGAGATTGTTTTCAAGAAGGCAGCTCCAATAAGGTCTTATATCTCAACGTCAATAACAACACAGAAACCTGCTGATTTACTGCAATGTGCTTTTAGAAACTTTGGGATGCTTCAGGTGGCTACAAGTAATGCTGGAGCTTTAAACAACAAATGCTTGGATGAGCTCAAACATTCCGGGTTTTCCTGTGCTTAATATGTTGCATTGCTATCTTGATATGTAATGTCACAGATGGTAATATTAGTCATGAAAGAACAAAGAAGCCAAGTCCATAGACAAATTAAGGTGGTGGAGGGGCAGGGAGAGAGAAAGGAGAGAAAGGAAAGAGAGCAAGCAGTGAATGCCTACAGCAAACAAGTTTTATTTTAAAGCTTCTTTATACAAACGGAACACCTTCGCAAGATCTATGTGTTGGCAAGAGTAGCCATAGAAGGCTGTAAATCCTTAACCTGGCTGGTATCCACTGCAAAAAAGTAGAGCAAGTACTGTGGTGAAAATACTTGGAAATGAATGGATGAACTTAATTTAACAATGGGCAGCCATCCCACAAATTCTCATGCAAACCAGTGGTAGCTTCCTCTCTCTTTTTTTTTTTTTTAAATTAACTACACAGCCCTTCTCCAACAAGGGGATTTAGAGTGTTTGCCTCTATCTTCTTTTCACCTTTCAAATGTCTTTTTTAACCATTTGCATACAGTCCATTTTACCTACCATGAAGAGCTTAAGGGAGAGATTCAGATAGATTAAATTCAAGTATGAAAAGAAAGAATAAGACTGACTGAAGGCACCATTTGACAGACAAGTTATAAAGCCCATGAAACTACAAATGCTATATGGAGTTGTGGGGAACTTCTTCCAGCCCAGCACACAACACAATCACTAGGTCTTCTGCTTGCTAAGTTAATTCTATTTCCATGAACAGAGGAAGCGAAGCTGATGTTAAATGAGGTAGCACACTTCCATGAAAGAAACACACACACCTCTTGAGTAATTTTTAAAGTCAAATATGCAATCCTATTGAAATAAATTCAAGTGTAGAATTGTACTGGTAAAATTGCCCTTCTCATCTCTGAGTCATCTAAGTGTTTGGGAAGACAGTGAGAAAGATAACAATTGGGCCAAAGAGCTATGAACTGATACAATTGAGAAATTTTGTTAAAGGAAAGATGAGAAAAATATTTCACCTATAGTAAATGTAAGAGTTTGTCCATAAGTTCAGCTTAGAAACAGATTTCCCACTTTCTTTTTGCACTTGGCTGATTTTACAGAGGTTGGAGTATATATGATGACAATTTACAAGAGTTTGATGATTGAACTCTCAAGGAGGAAGGACAGAAAATGGTGGCTTACAGGTGTGAGTAAGGCAATACAACTGAACAAATCCATTTTTAGGCTGAGCAGTAGGGAAAATTCCCAACACTGCTTTTATTATGCTATGGAATAGATTCCTCAAGTGAAGGAAGGGACAGATGCCTAATAGCCTGAGATGGAAAATAGTATATACTGAGAGTACACTTCCACTGGCAAGGAAATGAATAATTTAATAGGTCTTCCATTTCTGTGATCCTATAACTTCAGGCCATTCTGATGTGTAAGGTAAAAGGAAAGATATATTGAACTTCTGCATCTCTTTCATAAAGCACTTGACCTATCTTGGCTTACACAGGCGCATACATTGAAGCTATTTTGTTTGAAAGATTTTACTATTTGGAAGGAGATTTGATCATCCTCCAGAGTTTGGACAAATATAATGAAAGCAGAAATAATGGCAAGTGTTACTTTCTCCCTTTAATGCCATTTATTTTATAATGCAAATTTGACAGTTTTGCTGCACTGCCTAGATTCCCTCAAGAAAGAAATAGCAAACTAAGTTGCATTGCATATGATGATTTTGTAATCTTCCTCACATTTGTCATATGTCACTCTCATTCTCTATATCCAGTGCTTTTACATAGTCCACAAAGCAGAAGGTCTGATTGACATTTACCACTTCGTAAAGTTTATCACTCCTATGCTTAAGAGGTAGGACAGAAACCTACAGATACTGCAAGAACCTGAGAATACAGAGAAATTGGGCCCATTCAAAGCCTTCTATTCCATTTAAAGTACAGAGTGTGGATAAGCTTTTTCAAAGACCCAATATTTTTACTAACGTTTAGCAGACACGTATTTTACCAAAATAAATTCAAAGGGTTTAGATAGTTAGAATGACCGTTTCCAAGTGATATGGGGCAACATAAGTGAGACCTCAGCCTTTCTGCAAAACGAGAATACAGGAAAACTAATCTTCGGTCAGCTGAAAATGTATTGCAATTAAGTAACACAACATAAAAATCCATTGCATAGGGCTTTTTTCAACCCTCTAGATGCATAGGCACAAAATTTGACCTTTCAAGACATTGACACCAGAGGATCCCCTGCCTCCCAACGTTCCCTCTAACTGATGTAATCTCCACAGTCAGGCTAAGTCAGATATAGTTTCCCAGACCATGAATCATGTTAACTATACATCAGCAACATGAGGAAAAAGCACAAAGGGCTGTTTCTGCTCCAGAACAAACTTCAATCTTTGGACATCAATGTTTATTTCTATTTAGGATTATGCTTGTTCCCAGCAAAAAGTAAGATTTGATTATTTCTTAAAAGAACAAAATGCTAAAATGTGCATGGATAAATATCCTTATTCTCCTTCATGCTGGGATGTACAGTTCTTAACAACTGGATTCTCACACATCTCTAAAGATGTGGAAGGGTGGAAAAGAATTTTTATATGTGGATATCCAAGCAAGGTAGATTATATGAAAATCTATGGAGGGAAAAAAAAAAGAAAAAAAATACAAAAACAAGAAAAAAAGAAACAATGTAAAAAAAATGAAATGGTCTTGACCGTGTTGTGTTGTAAAATGTATTTAATGTGTTGACGGTCAGCTGACTACCTAGCACATCTCAAGTTGTGGGACTAGCTCTAGTACCATGGTGTCCAAAACATATAATACTGTAAAACACTGAACTTGGATATTTAAGTAAGTTCAGGAGTACATGGCAGAGTCTTGTTAGAGAAGGTGTTCTTATAGCACATGAAATAGAGCATTACCTGCTGTGAGGTTTACTCTAGGTAGTAAAGAAGGTTAAATGCTGTGTTTTGCGACATTGTACAATTCGATACACATGAACAATATCCTAAGGATATCAGCTTTAATGCTGTAAGTCGTAGATAATTTCATTTTCGTGAAAAAGACTTGAGACTCCTGTTTGAGCATTTTGTTTGTTCATGGAGAATTCATCCCACTGGTTTGATTTCACCAATATAATGTATTGGTTAAACAATGGCCTTGGAATCATCCAGAAAAAAAACCAAAACCAAAAAACCCCAAACCCACAACTTCTACTTCTTTATTTTTCTTTTTTTCTATTGGGGTCCCTAGAGCAATAATGATTTCATTTAAATATTAATTTTAAGTCTGTCTGGTCCTGGACGGAATATGGGTCCTTTTCTCTTCTTTGGCTAGGAAGATCTTCTAAGGCTAAAGATCTGTTTTGTTCACCTGGCCTGAGAGCCACAGCCCCAGAGATAGCACGGCATAAACAGAATCACTTCTGGGTTTCTTTCCTATTTCAGCATTACCCTGAGGAACAACAGAAAACATGCACTATGAACACATAGACCAAGAAACTTCCTGAACTTTCTATCATTTAACTACTTGCATCTGAGGTCACAAGATGCAGACAGGTTGCATGATGCTTCTTGTTAACTATCCTGATAGCCAAAGAGGTCAGTCGCCAGCCCATGAAGCTATGCAAGAAAGCTACCTCTACAAACAACTCTTCTGTATATGTCTTGGTGTTTATCTTCTCTCTCAGCAAACAGTAGACACAGAGACAGGACATATTCTCTATCAGCAGCAGGACAGTTCCTCTTGGAGATAAAGCTTATTGTGGTCATCTGACTTGGATGAGAACCATGTCAGACACTCTGAGCATTGTGATGAGACACTTGATCTCTGGGGAAGGGGCAGTGCCCAAAGATCTTAATGAATTGTGTCCTGAGCAGTCATTGCCCTACTGATATTTCCCTCTCATTTTGATACCAAAACCACTCTGCCAAAGAGGCTCCTTTTTGTCCATATTTTTTCCCAGTGCCTGTAATTCTGTCCCTCTCCACATCACAGCCATGTGGAGTAGACACAGAAGGGGAGGGACATATTATTGCAAGTAGATACAGCAGCAAACCGGGACCAATAATGTGGGCATGAGTCCATAGCACTCTGGAGGAATAGCTTGAGAAGGCCATACAGCAGCTACTAGGCACATAAGCTAGATGTCTTTCATCTCTTAGGCAAGTTAGGAAAACCCTGCTGTTCTTCCCTATAGAGAAGAAGGACCTACAGACTTCTAAGCTGAGTTGCGTAAAGTTCAAGCCTTTGACTGTTTGATTTTTTTAATCAACATTTTAAGAAGCTAGAATATTTTACTCTTTTCTCCAATTTGGACAGCTGGGCTTTCTCCCACTGAGAGAAGGAATTGCTTTGGCCAAACTGGAGAGCTGTCTGTCTACAGGAATCATCAAATTTGGGGTCTTGCTGTTTCAATATTGATCACTCCTGCTTTATTCTACAAAGGTGCTAAACAAAACATCGATTGCATCGTTAGCTTTTTTCCCCTCTCATCTCTCTTCTTTCTGCACTCTATTCTCTCATTAGGTTGAAAAAAAGAGCAAAACTAAGCTAAGAAAGTGCTCTAGAAAAATATTAACAATAGATTTTTGGCCAAGAACCCATATTGCATGTTCCACAGGGGTGAATACTAATGGGTGATTACAGAGAAGATTAAGTCAGATGCTTCTGAGACGCACAGCAAAAGGAGAAGAGACAACAGTTGCACAATCCAGCCACAGAAATTTGGCCTGGGTACGAGGTGCTGCAGCACGGACCAGGTACTCAGAGAGGCAGATGAATCCCCATCTTTGGGATATTAAAAATTCACCTGGAGATAGCCTTGAGCAACCAGACCTAGCTTGGATTTGAGCAGGAGAAGGCACCAGATGATGCTCTGAGGTCCCTTCCAACCTACATTGATCTGCTGTTCTATGGGATACAAAATCCCCTGTATCTCACAGAAGAAAGGCAAGTCTGTATTTCCTCCAGAGGTGTCAGTCTGTGATACGATTCAGCGAGGGGCATGAAAAGTTACAAGAGGTGGCAGCTCCAAGACCTTCTGCAACACGTTCTGACTCTGTCCACCCCTAAGCACCCTGGGCCCCTGAGTGGAAAGACGGGGAAGGCATAGGTAAAGGCATGGCAGCTGATGCAGGCCCTAAAGATGTCAGAGGTGTGACAACAACGCAGACTTGGGTAGCTTTGGTATCTGCATTGTGTGGCAATTCATACACACATTTGGGCACAACCTGCCACTTTTGTGCTTTGTCACATGGCCATCTGTGTAAGAGGGGGGCTGGCTGTCCTGCAGCCATGGCTTCCAACCCTCTTTATGTCTTCTCTTAAGGGGAGATGATGGCCAAGGAAAACCCACCTGGCTGAGGCTGCCAGCCGAGGGAACACTGTTGACAGATTGGGGCCAATCTCCCTGCTGAGACTCTCAACAGAGGAGGAAGCAAAAAGCACACGTGGTTTCATACGCCTTTGGCTTTTCTTGGACTAACTTGATCCCTGAAGTCTGCAGGAAAGCAGAGCTGAGGAGGCAAACTGCTCCAAAAGTAAATGCCGCCTGGGGACTTGGCTGGGAATTAGACAGACATGTTACTGAGCCAAACTGTAAATCTAAAATTTTGAAATAAAGTTTGGAATTTTCCTCAGAAAAGCTCGGCCACCAGGAGGTCTGGCTGTAATGCCAGTGCCAGAAGAGGCAGAAAAAACTGGACTGAACTTCAACTAGCAAGATATTCCCTGATTGCCGGTGATTGACAAGCTTGGCTTCAGCCCCACTCCTTGAACACACCAAAGCAGCTATCAGAAAAAAAGGCACCTACTGTAAAAACCACAGGGAGTTCAGTGGGTGGTAAGAGTCTGCCTTTTAGTCAGGCACCCCTTAGGAGTCAGTTAGGAGCAGCACATTGGTCTCAGTAGCAGCAGAGGCTTATACAGTTGAGAAAACAAAGCTGAAAACAAACAGCTGCATAATGTATTGCAGTAAGGCTTTCACAGCACAGAGATAGTGGGTCATAAACAAGTCCCCCAGTAACTGGAGGATATCCAACAAGGCACAAGGCCTAAAAAGAACTATTTGTTTTTTTACTCTTCATGAGATGAAATGCACACTGCAGGAAAATCCTGTGCAAATCAACATAGCGTCATGGAAACCACGAGACCATCAATAAAAGTAATAAATGGAAAGGGTTATAATAATATATACTTAGCACTTTACATTTTCAAAGTGCTGACAGGACATTAATCCTCAAAATACCCTTGTGAGGGCAAAGGCAGCTTTAACAGTTTGAGGTGGGCTTGTGAAATAATTTTTGGTCTCAAATTGATCTGACCTGACATCTGTTTGCTAGGATCATACTATTCAAAGTTAAATTGGATTATAATATTTTCACACCAGATAACATGATGCTTCATTGTTTCTGCTCCTCTGAACATGAGAAGCAGAGCCCAGTCAGTGTTTGCTAGATAACACTTTCATGCCAGCACTGTAAAACTGCTTTCTAAGGTCAATTCTTCCTCTTAGTTGGGTCTATGGATCATTGTGTTTACTATCACTGGAGAATTTTATTACATTCAATTTCTCAGTTAACCTTTTTCTCCAGTTAAATAACTATGCAAGACATAGTTGCCAGTAATTCATATACCAAAATATGCAGACTAGCCATTTCCAATGAACTGAGAGAAGAATTACCTCCAAGACAGCCAGAAAAGGAAAAGAAGAGAACATAAGTTATATTTTATAACTTCAAAGGACTGCTTTTTATCTTCCACAGATTATTTGTTCAACTGCAGTTCTGAATTAGCTCTGCCTCTCCTGACGCTCAGGTCAGGGGCAGGGAATCAGGGAACAATCAGTTGTTCAGTTTGTTGCACATTTTCACTCCTATTTCCAGTTGTTTTTGTTGAGGCTGTGATTGTTCTACTACCTCTGTTACTGTTCATGATCTCAGTAAGTCAAAATGTCATAAATGCTGGGTACTCCTGTGAAGCTGTGTAAGATGGGTTTCATAAAAATAATATGAATTGAAGTAGATGGCTATAAATAGAGTATCTGTGTCAAAAAGCACAAAAGCTAAGATTTAAAAAAAAAAAAAAAAGAAAAGAAAAGAAAAAAGAGGAGTCCAAACTTAGGTCTTCAAAAGAAATGATTAATCAAAAACAAAACTAGGAGATGCAAATTGGTGGCTGTAGAAAAAGGAAAGAGGGAAAAGGAGCAGACATCTAGAGATCACATAGACGTGTACTTCCTAAACATTTAGAATAATCAGCAGTTCAGTGGATATGATATTCAGCCCATGTAACCTTAAAACTGAATGCGCAAGTACTTGAGAAGCTCGTTTTTATAAATTTGGGACTGATAGCATTCACTGTTGTAAACTGTACTGTGTGTGATAACACAGCAAAAAAAACCCCAACCCCCAAAAAACCCAAACGCAAACAAAACAACACTCATGCCAGCACAATGTGAGATTTCCTGAGTAGGGAAGGAATTGCTAGTGAAGGTCTTAACCAGAATTTATTAGGAATGTTCTTTAGAGAAAAATAAACTCGAACAAAGCAATATCCTTCTTTAGAATCACAGACGTACAGTGACTTGCATAAAAATGCCATAAGCCACCCATTAGAAGAATGCTTAAACAGTACATTGCTAGCAGAAATTCTGGAATGAGTATGTGCTGCCAAGCTGTGGCACAAGCAGATATTTGGGGGAGCCTGATGGGGGGCGTGTGTGTGGGCACCTAGGGGAGGGAGGAAGGGAGGCTCTGCAGTTAAGTTCTGCCAGATCTTGCTATGCTGGGGATTCCCGCATGTGTCCGTAACATCCAGCAGATAATTTCTAGCAGACGTCTGGGTTGGGTCTTTCTATGCTGCTCGACTAAAGAGATAAAAATAGAGCTGAGAAACTACTTCAAAATATACAAAATCTTTTGAAGATAAAGTCCTCAAAATGACTGAATCACCTCTTCATTATTAGTGATAGTGAGAGGAGGTTAAAAAGGATTTGAAATGACCAACCACTTTACATCACATATTGGGAAATCACCTCAGTGAACATAATCAAGGAAGCTAAATACAGTGGCCTAAAATGTCCGTTCTGCTGTGTATTAGATGAAAAGCAATGACATTTCTGTCTGCACAGAGACTGTGGGTATGAGATTTCAGAGACCCAAGCAGATCCCAGACAGATAATAACTATTGCTCTCTGTTCTCCAAACTATGAGTTCAGAAGTTTAAGCTGATACAAATAGCGTGTTTTGCCATTGTAAGCTCTCTCTTCTGCTTATCTTTAGATTTTATGCTATGCTTATTACAGTGGTATTCCTTCTAGGCTACTCTTCCCACAAAACACTCTTGCCAAACTCCTAACGATCCATTCATCCTGTGTCTTGATACAAAAAACCTCATGCAAGATATGATAAACACTAAGGCAATTAGCTACACCACCTGCCCCATTCCACCTACTTGCCTGACACTGCAGGAGACACCACCACATCAACAACAACTACAAATGCAGATCCAGACCCAGACCAGTAAGATGTCCTTCCACAAACTTCCAATTATGTTTATTTTTGGCTACTGAGTAAGACAAACTTCCTTCTTGCATCCCATTAGTTTATCCCAGGAAGTATTTAAAATTAGAAAATAGAAAAGCTTTTCTACAAACTATCAAAAAAAAGATGAAAGAAAAAAAAAACACAACAAAACACGTAAATTAAAGGAAATCATGTGCCCTTTAACCAGATTGGCATAGCGGAAATGCGGACATTCCTTTGGAAGAAAGGACTTTTATTTTGTGGCAAAACTGAATATGTAACTTATGCTTTCTACTAAGTAAACCCTAATCACTATACATAATGCATATGCATATTTGAGGTTGTATGTTGGCCAGGGGATAGAAAAATATAACCAACCAAAACCAGACATTCCTTGCTCCAAGATGGGAGTACCTATTTACTGCTCTAAGAGGGAACAATTAAAGACGGTCTTCCTTGAAACTGTTCCCACAAAAAAATATATTAGCACAGCTACACCAACTTTTTTGCAAAAGAGTTGAATAGAACAAAAAATATAGGCATGTTCAGTTCACATACACATGGTTAAGACAAGTATGGGTCCCCTACGTACCACTTATGGGAAAAATATGGTTATTATTGTACCTTGTATTCCTATCCAGTTCTTTCTTGTGTCAGTGAAAATACTTTCACTGCTTTAAGGTTTATAGGTCTGACTTGGGAAAATATTTCAAAGTATAGAGCATTAAGAATTTGCATACTTTCACTGATTTTAATAAGAATTGATGACAAGCAGTAGGCATTGACATAGGAATCCTGCTAAGCAGCAGCCATGGTGAATTGTTGCTGTATCAACAGGTAAATAATAATAATAATAATAATAATAATAATAGTAATATTAGATTGAATAGTGTAAAATTCAGTGACTATTCTACTGTAGGTTAGCTAACATAATCCCACTTACTGTAATTTCAATTCTGTCTGAAGGATCTAGGGGTGTAGTGCTATTTAGATCTATGCCAGAAGAGAACTTATAATACTTATGACAATGATAACTATTATTTAACATAGCAGTGGCAACTCATGGAACCACAGCCGTGTTACTTATGTTTGGAAGATTAATTCCAAATTCACTCTCCAGGACACTTCCATTGTTGCATCCTAATTCCTTATTTCCGCTTTAATAAAGTTCCTCTCTTAATATGAAATGAAGACCATTTCTATCAACATTACTAGAAAATGACTGAACTCACACTGAGGCCAAGGCAGCTGGGCAGCAGAAGGGAGGACAACTGTGCCGTTTTGGGTCACATGGTTTTCCCTTTGGACCCAGTATCTTAGCAGAAATAAATGAAAGAAAAGTCTATTTTTCATAGAATTGCAGAATCACAGAATGGTTTGTGTTGGAAGGGACCTTTAAACATCATCTAGTGCAACCCCCCTGCTGTGCGGATGTACATCTATCACTAGATCAGGTTGCTCAAAGCCCTACCCAACCTGACCTTGAACACTTACAATGATTGGGGCATCCACAGCTTCTCTGGGCAACCTGTTCCAGTGTCTCACCACCCTCACTGTAAAAAAATTCCTTCTTTACGTCCAGTCTAAATCTACCTTCTTTCAGTTTAACACCATTGCTCATTATCCTGTCACTACAGGCCTTGGTAAAAATTCTCTCTCTGTCTTTCTTATAAGCCCCCTTTATATATTGAAAATGCCCCAGTAAGGTCCCCCCAGAGCCTTCTCTTCTCCAGGCTGAACAACCCCAACTCTCTCCACCTTTCTTTGTAGGAGAGGTGTCCCATCCCTCTGATCATTTTCGCAGCACTCCTCTGGACCTCTCCAACGGGTCCATGTCTTTCTTGTACTGGGACCCCAGAGCTGGATGCAGCACTCCAGGTGGGGTCTCAGGAGAGCAGAGATATTTTCCCCAAATACCTGCATGCACACATTATATCTATAAGAGGCTGAAACAAAGACACTATTCATTGTACAATTATTAGCCAGAGCCGAAAAACAGAAAAAAAAAATTTAATCTTTGTGGCTAAGCTGCGTGCTCCATTTCACTTAGGTGAGCAGTTTTTTACACAATTTATGCTAAACAAAGTGTTCTCCAATTCACAGTGCATTGTTTCATAAGAACAGAGGAAAAATGCAGAAGGTATGGACCCACCCTTGTGATCAGTTCACACCACATGAGACAACCTTCATCTACAATTAGCAACAGTGCTATAGCTCAGCAATATTTGTTTCTAAATGTCTAACCCAAATGCAATCACCAGGCATGCTGCACCAAGAGATTTTGCTCCTTTATAAATATGAATGGCTGAAAGGAACATGTCAACAATAACAAAAAAATCAAACTCCATGCACTTTCTACAAACTGGCATACTTTTGCAGATGACGTAAATCTTTTGTTCTACAGTGGATCTCAATTATCTAAACAAAAGGATTACAACAGCCAACTGATTTTTGGTAGTAATATTGAAAACTGACACAGAAGTTTCTGTAAGAGGTTTGCCAGTTGGCACAATACAGAAGGGAAAACCCTCCAACAGGCAACACATGATAGAACTCCTCCCTCCTAAACACACAGAAGCTGCAGCACTTATTTTGTGACTTTCTTCTTTTATCATCCCTATATTGAGGCAGTTTCCACAGCTTACATTCAGATTCTCAAACCCTGCTCTTGTACCAGTGCTATAAATGCAGAATAATTATGTTTGTATGAGTGGGCATCAAGAAGAGAACCTGGCAGAGAGCATGAACTGAAAATAGCTTGTTTTCCTGATTCATGAGCTCGTAACTTATCTTAAACCAGTTACTCAGGGCAAAACACCCCTTGTGTTCCTCATGCGCCTCCTGTGTAATGGCTCCCACTGTGATACAGCCTCACAGCCAGCCCTGGGAAACTCTCGGGAAGCATTTGGCGCTACATTAGTAGAGCAAAGGGTGGCATGGGTCTGCTTAATTTCAGAAAATGGCAGTGTTGGAATTACAATGTGGTGACAGGACTCATCAGAAGAATTTATTTCCATGCTTTGGGCCTGTGGCCTAATGAATTGGAAAATATTTGCCTATGTCCTCTGCTTAAGCTCTAAATTAAGCTGACATCTTTTATTAAAAATGCCAATTTTACAAACTGAAATACATGACATGCTAGTGCGTGTTTGATAATACAAGCTTCCTTGTAGTCCTAAATATAACAACAACATTTTTTTCTTGGCATACATGGGGGCTTTAAGTTCTCTACAGGTGAAACTCTAAGCCCTGAATAGCATATTCAGTGCATTGGCTATATTGTTCCTATGTAAATCATCAAGTATACTGAATAATGCTAGCAGGGTTATAGTGCTGAAAACATATTCTTAATTACAGATTGCTGAATTTTTATGTACTTTCTTACAGTGCCTGAAAAAAACAATAGTCTACCATTCGCTGCCTATTCTTTTTGCTTCCCACTGATGGGGTAGGGATTTAAAAAGAAGCTTGATTAAACTAGGGCTTTCATTCTCAGGCGTCTTAGAGAAGAGAGGACTTCTTAGCGAGCTTAAAGGCTTTTGCCCGGAGGCAAACCAAACTTTGCCTATGCACAGTCCCCTCTTCTGACTCCATGTCACTAATAAGAAAGCAGCAAGAGCTGTGGAGAGCCACCCCCAAAGGGTTTGTTTCAGCATCTGCTGGAGATCTTCCAAAGAGTAATGCTACTCTGCAGTGTAAAGAAATGGTTTGACAACGCTCCCTCTGTAGCTTGGAGAGCCAGGTAAAGGCAGCAAGAAGAGATTTAATTTATGCTTCAGAGGCTCACAGTTGTGTTCTGCTAACAAAGTGGTCCGATTCTGTTAGTTTTTCTTGCTGAAAATAAAAAGACTGATAAGTCATGTTAACAACATTATTATCAGTGTTTTCAGGGTTGATGTATAGATTCTCTGCCTGAGATTTTACCTAGAACTACATGAATCTAGTGAAGCAGTACAATCCAGCCAATTCCGTGCCAGAGTGAGCTAAAGGAAAAGTGAAACCAGAAGTGTTACAATTCATGAAAGATTCATTTTTTAAATTCCTATTTCCTTAAATAGATTCTGTGAAAATTCTCACAAGAATCAATTTACATCAAAAGATAATAGGGTGGACTTTTGTTCTCACAGAGAACAAAATGACTGTACCCCTTAAACCTCCAAGTATCTGTGTTAATTTTGAAGTGGCTGCCAAAACCTCTGCAGCTTCCTGAATGAACGTTATTACTTACGGTATGCATGTTCAGTGCTAATGCAGCTTAACCTGGACATAACACAGTACAGGAATGCTAAATCACAGATCACAAAAACTGACAGCATTTTTCTGTGTTTGCTGCATACTACAGGCATGACAGTAAGAAAAGCACATGACGTACAGAGGCCTCTCAACATGCGAGCTCTGTCCCCCTTTGTGAGCCGCCTTCCTCCTCCCCCACAAACTGCTTGCTTTTGGGTTTTTTGACCACCTTTTATTTTGTGTTTCCTCTTCCATCCCCTGCCCACAACAGTTCCTACAGATCACTTTAAAGTTTTCATTTCCCTCTTCACTCTACATGCAGACCCACTCATCTGTCGCTTAATGGTGTTTAAATGGGTGATGTTATACCAACGTAAAGGTGGTGTGAAAGGGCAATTTGGCTCAGTGTAGTCTTCATCTGTTCAAGCTCATACTAGCACACTGAGTTCCAAATAATTAGGAGCTTCTCTCCAGCTGGTGTTTTGGTAGAAAAGGTGGTTGAGCAACCCAGTCTGGATTTTCCTACATCTGAAAGAGCCTGAAGATGCCTTGAACATTACATACACTTTCCTAATATGTTTTCAGTGTCGGCTATAGCACAGCAGTGGGTGGAATGACAAATAGGTATTCTCTGGGAATGAATTGCCACTGTCAGGGTTCAGAGGAGTTCAGAGCGTTACATTTATATTTATTTACTGGTGCTTTCCACTGTTTACCAGGATTTTTCCCCTGCCCAATCCATGCAGCTATACTCAGAGAAGAATTCCCTCTGCTTTGCTGCCAGAGTTCCACTGGATTTTATCACCCACAAAGTTTGCACACTGATGAAGGAATACAGGGACTCTGAGTGATATTTTGCACATTCAGGTTTTACTCCTGCTCCTGTTAGTGATCTGCTGTACCACCTTTCTATGCAGGCTTTTTGGAGACAGGGTGAAGCACAAGGTTAATGGGGTGTGTATCACACAACTTAATGTTACTTATCAGATTTACTTTTTTTTTAAACTAAGTGATATATTTCTCTTTAATAGGTGGTGAAGCAAAAAATGGGTAAGATGTCAAACTTGCCCACCCCTCACCCCTCCTTAGTACTATATTTTAAAAATGAAAAGGGAATATGAGGGTTGAAACCAATCAATGGAAAACTTAGCATGCCATTACAGAGGCTTCTGGATATCACAACTCTCTTTCCACTGGACTTCTGTCCAGAAATTCAGGTGGTTTCTGTTAATAGCTAGAGCACAATGAAGATTTCTGAATCATCTGAAAGACTATTTTAAAGAATGACTACATTAACAAGTATTACCAGCTTCCTGCTAGGACTAAAAAGAATTTATTCTTTTAATGCAACTAACTCCAGGGTGGTTTTTTTTCCCTGTCTTCTGCCACCTCTTGTCTTCATTTCCTTGGGTTTCACAAATATACAGTAACAATTAATTATGACTCAAACCAAGGTGGTTAACACTGTACTATTAATAAAACCTTTCTGGGAAATTATAAACTACTTTTGCATTCACAGAGTATATAGGTAGCAATATTTATTCATGTATTATTCATCAGGAGATGATGAGCTGAATAGGGCAGGTTGTATTAGTGTGGATAAATTAAGAACAGATGAATAGCTCACTTTAAAAATCAACCTGAACATGTATTTTTTTCCCTTTTGAGACTTTACAGCATTCCTTCCCTTTTCTCTCCTCACCTCTTTAGTTATTTATGTAATTCTTGTAATGCTCCTTCTGCATTTCCAAGCTTCATTCAATTACAGCATTATGTCAGGAAAACTGAAACAAGAAGTATCACTAAAATCACATTAGCAAGAGATTTGCAGAAAAGAGAAGATACTGTAAATGCCTGATTGAAACAATTCCCAACATTGTTATTTGCACTTCCATCATTTATCTTGAGGGAAAAGTGACTGTAGTTCATTGCATGCTATTTAGACATAACACATTACAATATTTCAGTGGAGTTTTCCTAAATTATTATAAACAACTGTGGCTCACACAGACCTTGCACATCACATCTTTGAACATACAGGAAGTAAACCTGCAAATGAATTCATATATAGGTACTGAAATGGCACTCCTTAGGTGGTAAAGAACCAATAATACTATAGTATCACACAGGAACTTTAAACACCACCTTTGGAACAGTGTAACTTAGTTGTGGAAGAATTTATTTAGGCATGCTGTCTCATCAATAGCAATGACAAAATATGTATTAATTTAAATGGTGCTCAGATCTCATCTCCCAAATGCCACTAGCTGCATTAAAACATGGCCTAAACAAGGGTTTACAATCATCATACTGAAAACACACACACACATGAAAAAAAACCCCAAACTTCAAAATCCCAGCCAGNNNNAAACTTCAAAATCCCAGCCAGTTGAGACAACCTATGAAATAATGTTTAACAATCCATCAAGTAGTCATGAATTTGCTGTTTCTTTTCATTTTAAATAAAATGGAATTAGATCTGATGAAAAAAGTGCAAATCCTTTTCATCAGCAGTAAAATTTCAGTGGGAAAAAGGCCCACATTTTCAATAAACATTTCATCACAGTTACAATTCTCTGATTCAAGTATTTGAAATATTGAAGAGGCTTTGCTATTTAAATTATGAAATCCAGAAAGCAACCAGGAAATATCTGAATGAAAAGTCTCCCTGTTTTCCAGACAAGTCTAACTATCACACTATAAAGAGAAGTTTGCTCACTTGTTGAATTATACATACCTAAAAACCTTACTTTATGTATTATTGCTGGGGTGCGGGGCACATCTGGAGGGGGAAGAGGGGAGGATTGGGGCATTAAGAAGAAATTTGTTCTGGTATTTTGATATCACAAGTTACTGCAAATGAAAAAGGAGGTACTGCCCCATTTGCAGTCCTTGTTTATTTTCCTATCCTTCTCATAAATTAACTCAGTTCAAAAAGCAGTGCATTCCCTTATGACACCCACTTCCGATTTCTTCAGCAAACTGTGCAACTTTGCATGATACCTTCTTTTTTCATTTTTAGTGAAAATATAAAAAAAATCCTGTATTGAAACTATGACATTTAAAACCGAGATGTTTCCAGTACAGTTTAATGCGAAAAGTGTAGGCTTGATTATTATTAAGCTATATATATATATAGTTATATCCACACACACAAGNNTTAGATCCACACACACAAGCACATGCACGCACTCCTTTCTGTGGTTTGGAATAATTGCAAAGGACAGATGGACTTGGGAGGGGTTTCACAAGTACTGCAAAGGTCTCATATACTGCATTTGTTTACACCAACTATTTAAAAACACATAAATCAGACACTTCAGGGCAAGCAAAGCAAAAAAGAAGGTGCAAGCAAAACACGTATATATTTGGTACTAAGAGCGGAAAGCTAAAGTATCTGCAGTAACATACAATAAAAGTGGAGAATATAATCTGCTGTAGCTCGTGCTGTTCTTTATGCCAGACCTAATTAATATAACTGCTTACAGCAATGTTTATTATTAGGTTATAATGATCTCAGAAGGGAAAAGAGACAATAACAAGTGTTAAGAGTACGAAACTGGTTTGCAGTCAGAAGAAGGCCATAGATGAGCAGTTCCTGCGCCCAGACTGAGGCTTGTATAGGGTCTGGGATTCAACACAAGGCAAAAGGTTCCTAAAATAGTCTTAGCCCATTGTAGTACATAAAGCTTGATAAGGGCTTAATCCTATATATTAAGGAGCAGAGCTGTGCTGAATAGTGGGGTTAAATGCATTGTGTGAGCAATAGCATCTGAAAGCAATAAATCCCTTGGGGGATACTTTCAGGTAGTGTCTCTGAAGAGGTAGTGGCCTTTGAGGATGTATGATGACACTTTGAAGAGACAGCCTTCTCCTCCTCCCCAGAAGCCGTTCTAGCACTGCCCAGTGTAGGAAG
>VYZV01021645.1:86453-99813 GCA_013401275.1 Pandion haliaetus | reverse complement strand
GGGGAGGGTCTGGGGGTGGGGGGAGCCCCTGTCCCCAGGGGAGCCGAGCATCTGTGTGTGTTTAAGTATGGGGCGGACTGAGCAAATATGTACTCAGGTCTATAGTCATTCTGAGAAGGAGGGAAAAAAAGTCCACTGCTAAGTTGCAGGGGCCCCATGGCAAGGTCCCTTGCTGTTTTTTTTTTCTTGGAGAGAGGGGAGAAGCAGGAGAAAGCCTCACATACTGAAATACCCCCACCTCCTGCTGCTACCAGGAGGAGGATGTGGGGTAAATAAATCAGGAACCGATACAGTTTAGGGGATGGCCACGTCCAGGTGTTGATCCCATGTCTGTACCCAGTCCCCCACACATGGGGTACGGGACTGGACCAGGGATGCCTCTGGGCTGGTATTTCTCCCTCAAATCATTTAGTGATTAAAGGCAGATACTACTGAACTGCAGAAGAAGAAAATTGTTCCCAGTTTAAAGCTTGCCCAAGGAGCACGGTGGAGGAATCTGACTCTGGCCATGTCTCGTTCTCATGGCCACCAAGAATATGAGACGTTTTCCTGGGTGCCCTTTATCCACAAGCAAAATAAACTCACAGCTCAGGACTCCCTGGATCCAAAGTCAGCCCCCATCCAGGTATAGCTGTCAGGGCAGGATTCATTTCTCCCTGCCTGTTCCCTTCTGGGAGGACGGGAAGTGCAAGGGCTAGAGCTATTCTTCGGAGGAACGAGCATCAGATGCACCGCAGCCAAGTCTAAAGATGGGTTTCCCCAAGCGGTACCTGAAACCCTCCTCCCAACCACTCAATGCAAGGCACAAGTGAGGATGGACAAGGTACTGCCCCACAACCTCCATACCTCTCTCAGATGCAGCCATAAGAATTAAAGCTCAGTTCACACCTCGGCAGCATTCATGGAGACTTTGGCCACTGCTATGAATGAGCTAGGATCCATAGGAGAGGTCTCTTGGATGCCACCCTGCTCAGCTCATCACTTCCTTCTTCATCCTCTGGGCAGACCAGGAGTGCGGGACAGAGCTGAAGACCAGGACTGTATGGGTTGTTGATAGAGATGTCCTCTACAGTCATGGTGAATCACGTCCAGGGACTCCCAGTACCAAAGGTGGACGTGTGAGCATCTTCACCATTCATGTAACCCCAAAACAACCTTCCCAGTTCTTTTCCCAAATAAAAAGGGTCCCTGTCTGACTTGTGAGGTGCAGAGAATCAGGCCGTGCAGTTTTAGGCCTTTACCATCCTTGGAAATAGGGATTTATGCAAGGTCAGACAAGAAACAGCTCTATTGCTGTAGTTTGGTTTTGAGCAGGTGCTCCAGGAAAATGCTTTTGTCATCTCCCCTCATCCCCAAACGCTGTGTATTCTCTCTGCCCTGGTTACAAGAGGATCCTTTCTCTCTCTACAGGCTTTAGAGGGCGAGATGAATTATTCTGCATGTCCAGATGCCTGCTTTTGTTTGGGATGATGCATGTGAGTGTGTGAGGTCCCTGCTTGGAAGTGATCCCACTGGAGGACTCCATTCTCCTTAGCAGGTCTGTCCCAGGCTTATATTCCTATCAAGGCGAAGGTAATTTGGACACCTAAGTTTTGTTTTGGTTTTCTTTCAGATTGTATCCATGAACGTGTATATAATGAAACAAGAAGGAATGCGGTGCTAAAAGAAGCCTTTGTAATGTTGCTATTTTAAGGAGACCCTTGGGGACGGCACGGGTTGAAATGAGTTTCTCCAATGTCTTACAACAAACCTCTCCAAATGTTTAGATCCTTCTAGTAATGTAAAACGGCACCCAAAAATAAAAGCATAATAAATTTAAACCGGCTAAGGTTTTGGCCAGAAATGATCACTATTGGGAATCTGCTGTATATTGTAGCTAACTTTTACACAGCCTAATAATAAACCTCTCCTCTCCCTGGATTGTTTTCTTCCCAGCTGGGTGAACACTTCCCTTCTGCAGGAGCTGAAATCCCACCCTGGATAAAAAGCCTTCTGTCCTTTCTCTCTTGGGTCACTCAGGTTCAGTGAAACATCATGACTTACGTCAGCCAAAGCCATTGATCGGTGAGGGAAAGGTCTGACACGGACGGTGCTGGCAGCCACGCTGCAAAAATCCCTCATTGTGTAAGAAGCTGGTCCAATGACCAAGTGTTGCGGAGGGTGAGATGGCCTTTCCTGCTCTGTTTCCACTTGGCTATTGCTCATGTTTTGTATGTGAAGTCAAGGCCAAAATACACAAGAAGGAACTTTGGCTAAATTAGATTTGTGCATCACGCCAAACGGCCATCATGGGTTTCTGGCTATATTCGCTTTATGTGTTGCAAAGAAGAGAGTTTTGATGTCACCGCTTTCTTTTAATGTGAGCAGGGAAGAGAAGGAGTAAGAAGAAGGCCTGATACTTCGGGCCTGGTGCTATTTGCACAAGGCTGAAGTCATAACTCTTGACTGAGATGACCATGAAAGCGGAGTGTGATGGCTTCTTTGTTGGTGCTGAAGGGAAACATCTGCTCCAGGTCTTATGGACAAAATCCAAGGTGAAAATCCCTGCCAAAGCAAAATGAAAATGCATATGAGGGTCCTGAGGGTAAGTTATGAGCCCCTCCATGGCTTATTTCTTGGTGCCTCAGTTTAGCTGTGGTGCAGCATTACCATAGTGAACAGCGTGTATTGGTATTGCAAATGGAGGTCAGGACCTCCACATCCTTGCCATCAAACACCACAGTGACCTGGATGAGGCTGTCCTGCTTCAAAGCTCCTGCTTCTTATGCCTTGGAGAGTCTTGCCTGAAGATCTGCCTTGTAGGAAAGGAAGGGCAAGACCGGACGTTTAGCCCAAAAACTGGTGGCTCAGCTGAAGTCTCCTTGCAGTGAGCTTTCAGTGGCTTTCACATCATCAGTAGGGCATGCGAAAAGAGGTGGAATAGAGGAAGCTGTCAGAGATGAGTTTGTGGAGATGGACTCAAGAGCAGTGACACCTGAGAGGTGCCACAATACATTGAAAATGCTAGTAGAGATGTTCTCACTCAGTAACTTCCAGACCAAACACCGAACCAATTTGCTAAACTGGAGAACAGGATTTTTTTTTTATCCAGCAGTTTCTGCTGCAGATGCGATATTTGGCCTCGCACCAGACCAGACATGCATCTGCCCATCATTATCACCTATGTGAACGATGCAGTCGGATGAAGTGAGACAAGTTTTGGGCTTTTTTTGTCAGACAGAAAGGAATCTATCTGAATGTCAGGATGGGTAGGCTGTTAGACCTAAGCGGGTCTGTGTTCCGCTCTCTCCTACTGCTCCACTCACAACCTTTCAGACAGTCACCACTACTCTCAGCCTTCAAAGTGGGGTTTCCCTGGGAGATCTTCTCCATAAAGGCAACTCATCTTGGTGTCAAGGCTTCCAGGGACGGCAGATTACACCCTCACTGTCCTTTCTTTAAAACATAACATCAACCATTGGTTAATCACCCAAAATGTAGGAAAAACAACCCCCTTTTTTCCTAGGCTGTCATTTGCTTGCTGGTCCTTGCTCTGACTTTCTCCGTCAGCATTTAGTGCTCAGGGAACAGTACTGCCCTGCAAGCGAGTGACAGGACAAGGAAAATACACTTGTTTTTCTCACACAGCCTGAGTGAACAACCGATGAATCCTCATGAAGAACTGGAGGTGAGAGTCTAAACTATTAAAACACTCCCTAGAACAATATTTTGGTTTCAGCAGGGTTTTTTTCTGTTTTGTTTTGATTCCTTCTAAACACTGCTTCCCTGACTCCACGTGATAGGAAATCAACCTAAGCAAAAAAATTAATTGTCATCAAAAAAAAAGTTTTTATATATGGGAGAAATCTGAAAATAAATTTAAAAAGTAGCTTATTTTTCTCTGAAAAGGCTTTTTATCTCTCTAGCTGCAAGTATGTGGGACCTCTTGTGATCTGTAGTCAGGGGTGGACTAAAGAGACTGTACACCTCTTCTAATACTCTGTGGTAATGGTTTACAAGGTGCTATAGGAGCCATGTCTGTCTTCTTCCCAGCCTGTGTCCATTCCTGAGCTGTTATCCAGGGACTACAAACAGGCTAAAAGGTTTATGTGCTGTATTCAGGAAGACCATGAGATGGGACAAGAGTCTGCTGAACCTGCAATTCATGGGAAGAGGCATCTATGTTGACTTGCACCTACCACCTTTACTGTCAGTGGTAACTCCTTCCAGTTGGAAATGTATGCCTGAGACCTTGAATACCTCCAGTCAACAGGGTACCTCTCTCTATGTATATGGAGATTGGGCAGACTTGGGAGGTGGTGCATTCAGCCACCGGCAGCTGGAGGGGTGAGAGAGGAGGTTTCTGGGTCACGCCTTGAGGTTCTGGTCCGGGTAGTTGGGAGTGAATCATCTCCATAAGGTTGGGTGGCCTGCATGAGAAGGTGCAAAGTGTAGCAGTAGGAGGATCACAGGGCTGAAACTCCTGTTTGGGAGAAGAGGGAGATGAGGCGTGTGGCCTTGAGGGCTTGGTTTAAGGCAGACAAAGGAACGCCGGAGGTGAAGAAGAGATCTCCCCTGACAACAGCCAGATCCAGAGACACTTTCTATCTTAAGCAGGCCGGGTGAATAACAATTGGGCTAGCAAAGAAACCAGCAGCAGAGACAGTAGCCGGTGGCTTCAGGCAGTGACCTTTAGCCGAAACAAAGCTGTAGTCTTCTACTTTTCATCATGGAACGGGGTTGATTCAGTACTTTTTGAGCTTTTGCGAGTAATTCCGTGAAACAGGACTGAAGGCATGCAGGTAGGTCATGGACCATCTTCCTAAGCAATGGGCTGGGCCACAATTTGGTTGCATTTTTGGAATGATGGCGGGGGTATGGATGACTGCCTCCCAGCCTCTCTTCTTCTAGGCAGCCCTGAAAATGCCAGCCTTTGCTGAACTCCTGATGAGCAGGTGGGACAGATAGGCTCTGCAAAGTGTCCTGGGCTCTTCTCTTTTACTCTCCTTCTGTTGTTCTCCTTGCTGTAGGCCTGACCTGAGCTGATGCCATGAGCCTGCGTGGACATGGGCAGGATGGAGAGTCTGGGCTCTGGAGCAGGGGTAGGGCTGGGAAATGCAGCTCCAACTCACACCATCTTGTGTCAATCCCTCAGTCTTTGCGCTGGGTAGAAGTCATCAGTGTTCAGCACTGTCTGCTCTGCTTCTTCACCCGTCTGCTGTGGGGAGAAACTGGTGGGTGGGTGAGCACAAGAAGGAACAGGGTGAGCATTTCAACTCATCTCTTTACCAGGTGAGATTTCCTCTGTGCCAGCAACTGATTTGCCTTTCAGGTCCTTCACCAGGGCTTTATCTTCTTTGCAGAGTAGTAACTGATGCCATTTCTGGCTTGTTCTCTTTTTCCTCCTTCCTAGGGCGGGTCTTTGATTTACCAGCTCCATCTTTCAAACTAGCAATGTGAGTTGAGAGGTTTTACACTAGATTTCACACATAGTTACCCTACCTGCTGCTCATCACAGTTTAGCTATTTTAGTGATCTCTGCACACCACTGAACACTCTTATTCCCACCCTAAGGGAGAAGCGAGTCTCTCGAGCCTGCCTACTTTTCTCCATATGCACAAGGTCTTCTTTTACACTTTTTAAAAATTATTTTTTCCTCTCCTGCCATGTGTGTGACAGACTGGATGTCTCTGGGCTTGAATCAAATTGTCCTTTTTTTATGTTGCCATCCAACCTACAGTCAGAACCAAGAGCAAACACCAGTTCAGAGGTGAGCAAGAAAAACCCCTCTGAAACTGCCAGGGGCTGAAACAATTTGGCAAGCTTTGCAGAAGAAAACTGCTGGCATGGAACGACGAGATGGGAGCATTACTTCAACAGAAGAAGCTCTGATTAGCAGATTATCGCTTAAGTGATGTTGATCCCAGCCACACTGCCTTCCAAATGAGCCCTTTCACAGCTGCCAGCTGCACCATGGAGTCATGCATGTAAATAAGTGGGCCAGATCCTTTTCTGGCATGGGTCAAGGCAACTTTGATGGACCGTCGTGGAGTTAAAACAGCTGGAGAAGTCTGGCTATAACGGGGAGTCTGACTCGCTTCTCAAACTTCTTCGAGAGCCTGTGGATGAGAGCGCCTGAAAAAAGAGCTGCCTGCGTATTGCAGGATGGGACAGCTTCTCCCACTCCGACAGCAGCAAAACCACAGCACGCTACAGCTGCAGGGACCCTCTAAACTTTGATTGTGTCCAGTTGCTACTGGACAAGGCATTCTTTGTAAGTAATACTTATTTTTTTTTTTTGTCACAGATACGAGGCTGAGCTAGGAGACTCTGCAGCAGTGGCTGTAATGTGCTCAGAGCCAGTGTGCAAAGAGCCTGTGCAAGCGGGGTGAAAGAAGCTGGAATCACCTTATCACTAACTGTAAGAGAGATCCCTGCTGAGTCAGATAGGGGAATGATGAGGGATATATTTTTTTTTACAGTTGCTGAGCTTGTAACCTGTTCTCTGGGACCATAAACCGATGTATAGCGTCTTGCCCTCATAAAGCTCTATTTATCTCTGTTTGGCTGAGCATGTGGGGAGCATGTGAGGGACTCTCATGCACAGCCTTGGGGTGAGCTTTCCCCGGAGTTCACAGTCCATTTCAGCTCTGATAAGCGTTCAAAGGTGATGGCCTGAAACCTGCAGAGCTGGCAGCAAGGTGCGGGGGGGAAACAAGCTCTCTTTGTGAGGCTGTTCGAGCTTGCTGCTGCACACTGGAGACAACGCAAAGCCACAGCTTGCCGGGATGCCTGTGCTCGGTGCATTGAATGAAATCTTTCATTTGGTTCCCCAAACAGTCTAGGAAGATCCTCAACCTTTGTCCTGAACAGGACTGCAGCCCTGTCCAGGAAAACTCTGACCACAAGTGTCAGTGGCTTCAAGCCCCGGTAATTTTTAGGTTATTGGGTTGAATCCGAGTTTGTCAGTGTAACTTTGCTGTAGACTTGGACTTTTCAACCTAGAAAAGAGGTTACCAAAGAAGAGGAGGTCAATCAGTAGAGGATAGATCTGTGAAAATCATGAAGAGGAACACTGGGAAATGGTGATTTGGTATCCCTCCTAATAAAGGGATTGGGAACACAGGAATGAAAATTTGGGGGTAGGTACAAAGCAAACAAAAGGAGATGGCTCTTCATAAGCAGGAGGTGAAGTTATGAAACTCCTTGCACAGGATCTTGTTCACATGGATTCAAAATGTGATTAGATGAGTTAATGGGTGGAAAAAAACATTCAAGGCTTTTAAACACTAATATAACGTCTTTGCCCTAGGAGATCTCCGAGTTAGGGGTTACTGAGGGCTGGGAAGGTACGTGGGAAACCATCAGTACATGTTCACACTGTGCTCATGGTAGTTAGTAGTAGTGCTACTACTAGTTACCAGTGCAGCACATTGTTCAGTTATTATCCATCATGAGTGCTGTTGGAGATTGGATACTCTGGTGGGTGGATTTTTCATCTGAGCTGGATCAGCAATTCTGGGGTAAAAAAATAAAAAAAAGAAGAAAAGGTGATTTTCCAGTCACGCAGGTGGCAAACGCAGCCCCTGACCAAGCCCATCCCTCTCTGAAAGACCAGTCTTTGGAGAACTGTGAGCAGGGATGTGCTCCTGGTCCCCCATGCCTCCCGTCCATCTGCACTGCTGCTCCTCCAGCAGCCCATAGACCATACACGGTCAGTCCCTCTGGGTCTGCCCCTGCCCACGCGTGACACCCCCCTGGCTGCTTAGCTGGAAAGCCAGGGCTTGGCGGGGTGGGATAACCTGGCAATATTAAAAGACGTGGTCTCAGGAGTCATCCCTTCCTTCCCTCTCCCTGTGTTTTGGCAGGACTGGCCTGAATCTGGCTCCTGCTCTCTGGGACAGGTAATCTCAGCACTATGTCTGCTCCCACAAAGCCTGGAGATGGTCTTGCCAGGTGTCCTAAGAGTCATGGAGCCTGTTTATGTTGCTTGCCTCTGCTATCCAAGCCTGAAGCGTTGCCTCTGATTACCACAGCACTGACCTCCCCCTCTTGAAGTGTGAAAAAAGCATCTAATTGAGAACAAGGCTTTACCTCTTGATTTGGAGGCTTGTGTGCCTGAAAATCTGTTGCTTCTCATGGTCGGCTTGCTGCTAAAAAAGGTTTAGCTGCATTTTGGCGTTCAACTCACATGGCTTTTGTTTCCAGCTCTTGAACTTCTTTATGCTTTTCTTTCATGAACAGAGAAAAGGCTTGACTGGTCTTTCAGTCCTTACAAAGTCTCCTTTAGCAAAGTGGATGGCTTTAAAAAAGTCATCTCTGATTGAAGCTTCCAGCCTGCATCAGGCAAAAATGAAAAAAAAAAAAACCCAAACCAACCCAGTCCATGTATTTTCAGTATCAATCACTGCAGACTCAATGAAGTATCCCAAATATTTTAAGCAACACGGGATTATGGGCTATTTTCCTACCATCCTGTATCATAAAGTCTGAAAGAAGGCATCCTGGGGTACGGCAATAAAATAAAAATACCGGCACTTACACACTAGAAAAAACACAGTAAAATTCAAGCTAGTCTTGCAGAAGTGGAGATAAAATCCTTCTCTCATTGTGATTTATTAGCACATCATATAACTATTTTATTATAAATGGAAATAAAAAACCAAAGCATGGACGAAGTGCCACCAGCTACTCGGGACAGATTTCTCAACATAATTTACACAGTAATATCCATGTAAGTTTTAATGACCAGTTCTCCCCTTTGTGTGTGTGGTTTTGTTTTCTGTTTTGTTTTGTTTTGTTGTGGTGTTGTCCTGGGGATCCAGGGAGAGTGAAATAGAGTCTCATCTCCTCTTTGACCGTAGGACTGACTTTGCCTTTTAGGTAGGACTTGCCATAGGGCTTGGTGGGAGTCAAAGCTGGGGAGCGGGACGTGATCAGAAATCACTGAATCCTTTGCATTTCCCATCTGCACGGTTCACCAGGAGCTCCTGGATGTTGCTCTGAGTGTTGTCTGGACCAGGCTGACAGATGTCCACGCTCCCTATGCCACCACTGCCTGCAGAGAATGACTCAAATCTGGCTCAAGAAGAATACTCCAGTTGGGCAACCTGTACAGCTCTTTGGGATTGCCATGTCCCAGATCATGAGCTCGCCTTGTGGTGGTGTCTCCACAGCGAGGAAAAGGAAGGGGCTCTTTTGGCCGATATTCCTTCCTGAACACAGTTTCTGCTTTGTGGGCTCTTAGTCCTGAGTTTTTCTTTAGCCTTTTGGTCAGTGAAACAGCAAATACCAGCTGGCTCTGGGACAACAGAAAGTGCTTCCATGATGCTGCCTGTGAGTGTCCCATAGCCCACCTCTCATCCTTAGAAAACCCTCCTCACTTGCTTGGGTTGTACCCCATTCCCACGTGATTTCCAGACCTGAAGAAATCACCACAATCCCAGTCCCATTCACACATCCTTATTCACACATCCAACTACTAATGGGAAATCAATTTTACCTGCCATGGGAAGTCTTGCAACAGCCACTGGAGCTTTGTCTCAAAAATCAGTAGCAGGGTTGGTGCAAGAGGGATGGTTCAAGATTATAAATAAGGCAGATTTTTAGATGGTCATGCTCTCTTCTCATAGACCATGGGTGTGATCGGAAACACATACAAATATTTTAACAGAGAAGCCTGGAAGAGGTATTCAGAAAACAAGGATGAAAGCAGGGCTTGTGGGCTGAAAACCTTTGTTTTTTCCATTCATATCGTATAGTTTCATAAGACAAATCCTCTTTTCCATGAGTCTCACATTTGTCAGAAAAGCTCTATGTTTTTAAGAGTATATGATTACAGTTTCTCCGAAGTAGTAAACACAAGAAGATCTGTTCAGGGACAGAGACTTCCTGCCCTTTCTTGGATGTTGCCAAGTCACTGACCCTTCTGCACAAAAATTTTGTGGTTAGGTCATCATTCTGTGCATTTTTTTCATCACAAAATAACTCTGATTTTATTTTCTTAGGTAATGAAGCAAAATGATTCTTTTCCCCTGCAAGATCAATGCAACGAACGATGGTCCTCTTGCACCTTTGTTAAAAGCTACTGCAAACCTCACCATTCCTCCTGTTTTCCTCCTAAATAAAAATGAAGAAATGTGGAAACAGACAGTGGCAAAAGAACAACATTACCCATTCTCGCAGTTGGGGCTAGGTTCATGAGGAACCTGGCTTGCTGTTGTGCTGAAGGTACACTTTGCAGCGAGGAACCAGAATAGCCCACCTCCTCCCCTCCCGCCCCAATTCATAGTGCCAAAGAATTGTTTAGGTTGGAAAAGATTGAGTCCACTAGCACTGCCAAGTCCACCACTAAACCACGTCCCTAAGCACCATGTCTACATGTCTTTTAGATACCCCTAGGGATGGTGACTCAACCTCTTCCCTGGACAGCCTGTACCAGTGCTTGACAACCCTTTTGGTGAAGAAGTTTTTCCTAATATCCAATCTAAACCTGCCCTGGTGCAACTCGAGGCCATTTCCTCTTGTCCTATCACTAGTTACTTGATAGAAGAGACCGACACACACCTCACTACAACTTCCTTTCAGGTAGTTGTAGAGAGCGATAAGGTCTCCCCTCGGCCTCCTTTTCTAAGCTGAAAGCGTTCAGAAAGCCAGCACTTGGCAGTCTTACTTCTACCAAATGTCAGAAGACAACACGCAGCCAAACACTCTTCTGAAACATGTTGATATGGAAGAAAATAGCCTTTATTTGGTCAACATTAGGAGAGAAAAAAGAATCAAACCAAACTTGCTTCTCTGGCAGGTAAAAGTAGATTCAGTCCAGAATGGAGATAAACTTGTAGCTTTTCAGGAAAGGTTGTACTTTGCTTAAGAAAGTGGGATGTCGTATCTGCCGATACTACTGATGTCCAAGGTGTCTCAGGTGTAACTAGGCACCTATGTTGAACCAACTGACTCAAGACCCTAAAGGTAAATGAAATGACTTCTACCTCTAAAATCAGGAAAGATGAACCTGAACCCTACATAGTGAGGAAGGTCTGGAATTTATTCTCTCCCCAGAGGGCATTCTTCTGATTTTTATATATAAAATGGGACTTTTTACTATAGAAATAAATATGTAACATATATTTAAATTTATAAATATACAGAAATCTCTAAAGAAATATATAAAACTAAATAAAAATATAAATACATACAGTACATAAAAAAGAAATTAAAACCTATAAGAACACAGCAGCCCTGATTTCTGTTCTGCTCTCCCTGCTCTTCATTTGCTTGGCTTTCTTGAAAGGTAGGTCTAAAGGTGAATTATACCAGCTGGTGAAGAGGCATCATTTTTTCCAGGCCAAGTGTAACGACCAGAATATGCCATTGCTGCTGAAACAAAAAGCACCTGTCCCTCGTTGAGAAATAATTGATTATGACCTAGAAGTGACCACTAGGACTGGTTTCTTACATTTCTCCTCTCTCACCATATAAATGGGACCCGTAATTTGCAGGGGAAGGATACCATGTCACTGGGAAGAGGCACAGTGCTGCAGAGAGAGACGTGCCTTGTAGCAGCGTTGTTTTCAGACATGGTTCTGCTTATTTTCTTTCCCTCTGCCATTGCTCTTCGCTCCGTCACCTCTCCTTCTCCATGACCTGGCCAGCAGCTCTCAGAAAAGGCCAGCCTGTATCCTCAGGAACGTGGGGTCATGGCGCTGAAGAAAGATGTTCCAGCAGGTGAGATCCAGGATGGGTGTCCCGCAGGATGGAGGGGAATGGGATGGCGTGGAGCCAGGGACAAGAGGAGGAAGCCATTCTTTACAGGAACCACAGCAGGTCAGTCTTTGGAGTGTGGTTTCTGGTTCAAAATGAGTAGGTAATCCTTTTTCAACACAGCAGCACTGAAGTGGCACCACATTGAGAATGTCTTGAGGGGCACCTGGGTGCTCTGAGCTTCCCGTAGATGGTTACTGAGTGCTGCTGCGTGCCTACGAGACATGCCTGTTCCTTTTCATTATCTGACATGAGCCTGGCACTCGGGGCTGGAAGGAAGTGCCATGCTATCCCTGCAGCATCTCACCTCATCCAGCCACCTGTGGGGCAGACACCGTCACTGTCCGAAGCATCCCTCAAGCTGTCATTAGCTAAGTGAGGTACTAAAGCCGGTCCCAAGGGTCTTTGACTGTCAATGTGAGTGGAGGGCCTGCTCTTAGGAAAGATTGCAGAATAACACCCAGACAAACCGGAAAGTGCCTGGAGGAAAGCCAGCAGAAAACAAAAAAGATTTCAAATATAGCCTGGGAGGAGAAAGCAAAAGAATTTTTTTTTTTTTTCTTTTTCAAGGCTGGGAGACAGTAGCAGCCTCCTCTTCATTTACAGGGGAATAATAGCTGACTTCTCCAGGACTGCATGATGGACTCAGAGAAGGACATTCACAGCAGGAAAGAGATACCTACAGTTAGACACTTGAAGTTTCTGTACCTCGGCTCAAAATTATTAAGCTGGGGAGAATGCTAGCTGATTTGATCTTGTGCAGTAGAAAAATAATTTAAAGTTGGAAGTGTCTTTCTGCCTATCCCCACTATAACTAGCAATATGACTGCCAGGACCCTGAAATACCAAAGCAATATAAATCTAGTATTGCACTCTTCTGTTTCATTAAATCATCTGGATGTGGAATGGTGAGCAAAAATCCATTACGAGTCCAGTGCAAAATCTGCTGCACTGTTTTTAAATTCTATTACAGCTCTACAAATCTCTGGCACCAGCTATCATGTGAGGCAGTTTGAAGACAATGAAAAAAACCAGAGGCATTAGAAAGTTTGTGTCTCTAGCTGAAATACTTTCTTCTCCTTCTTTTTTGAAACTTTTTAGTGTGGGAATTAGATTGCTTCCAGAGATGCTCAGAGTGGGAACAGAGGTACATGAGTGAACATATTTGAGTTATGAAAGCATTTTAGGATCCAAATGGGAAAAATAGTGCTAAAAAGTGAATTACCATCTACATGGTGTCCCCCGCTCCCCCCCCAAAAAAAAAAAAAAAAAAAAAAAAAAGAAAAATGCTAGGGAAAAATCTATGAAGATGTAAGTAATAAGAAAATAAACAGTTAGGATAAGCTTATTACGCCATTGAAATGAGACTTCAGAAGACTGAAATATTTGGAGGCTACTTTGCATTTTATTTGCATGAAAGCCCAGTGTTTTTCTGATAAGATACTTCAAAAAAGCCAATTTTATCTAGAAGAGTAGAAGGAAAGATAATGTAAGACAGTTAAGTTAGGAATACCTTAATAGATTAGATGGAAATCTCTGTCGACTGGAGGAAGGCAGAGATACAACCGATCTTCATGCAGAGGAGAAAAGGAGGATCAGGAAAGGTGCAGATGACATT
>VYZV01021645.1:64374-76068 GCA_013401275.1 Pandion haliaetus | reverse complement strand
AAAAAAAAAAAAAAAAAAGAAAAAAGGAGGAATTCCTTAGAGCATTCATGAATGAAAGAAAAATATGTATCAGTCATATTTAGTTCATCAAAACAATCAAGTTTATCACAGTTATTTTATAGCATTGCACTTATTTAACTTTATTCCATGTGTGGTTTGGCCTTGTCCATCTATCTGCTTGTCAGGTCTCTCAGTCCCTGCCCCAGTGACTTTCGAACCTGTTGCTCAATTTTAAATAAATTTAACAGATGGATGAAAGTCCTGTAAATATTAAGTTACTGTAAGTTTCGTGAAAATAGCTTGCTGAGTGGAGAGGAAAAATTCCAGAAAAGAACCACCCCCAAGAGAGAGGCTGCAATGTGAAATCAGTCACTAAGGAAACTATGGGATGGAGCTGCAGGAAACAAAAGGTTGTAAGTTCTGCTCTTCGCAGAACTGCTTTTCTTTTTCTTTCTCTTTTGGTTAAAGCAGAAATTGTTTCCCTACATCCAACTCAAAGTTAAATAAAAATTAATTATTTTGAAGGAGGACTAAGCTGTAATCATGCCACTGCCTTGTGGTCTGCTGATTTGAGTGGACAAAGCCTAATTTAGAACCATGTTATAAAAGAAAGCTAGAGAACCCCAAAATCCCAATCCTATAGTGAATTTGCTCAAACATATTTTTAGGGTTTTTTTTAGTGGTCACCTACTTTTGTAATGTTGATTTCAACCACTCAAGTTCACCCAGATGGAAGTAATGAGTGCATGTTATTGGAAGACACTTGAGAAAACGTAACTGTAAAAGGTTTCCCTGACAAGAAGGTTGTTATAGGGGGAAAGGGAAAGGATGGGGTGAAAAGGGGAAGAAACAGCTTTCAAGACTACATCCAATCTTCTTGATGCTGATCAGAATATTTTTCTTATTGCTTTCTTGAAATCAACACAGACAATAACAACACTGGAGGCTGGGAAGGAAGTGCATGTTATGACCAGGTTTGCTGTTGACACCCTGTTCTTCATGCTGTTAAATTCACAAAAGCTAGAGAAAGCTCTAACAAAGCTGAGAAGTATGTTACGACAGCACCTCACCGAGAACAATGTGTTTTGCTCAACACTGCAGTTATGGTAAGATTTATGGCTCCTGCTCGAAGAAAAAGGCTTCTTAGCAGATGAGTCAAGCAAAAAAAAAAAAAATTTTGCTTACACATGGTGAGCAGAATCATAGAGAATTTAAATGACTTGATGGGGTTATAAAAGCACACTCTTATAGAGCTGGGAATTGATCACAACCCCCTGAATCCTTGCCTGATGACTTAGAGTAAGGTTGCCAATGAATTTTATCCCTATGCAAGTAGAGTGTCACGTTTAAGTCAGTTATTTGGATTCCTTTTTCCCACATCAAAGAGCAATTAGCAGCTCTAGATGTTTTGTTTCACCTAGCTCAGCCATCTAGCTTAAGGTGGGACTATCAAGCTTGGACTGATGCGTCTTCAGTGACTGCAAATAAGCACTCAAAAGATTTGAACAATATGATACACGCAAAAAGGAACCTGAATGTTTGTCTTAGAGTGACTTCTTGCCACAGTACAAGCTCTTTTTATACATCATTCCTTGTATGGGCACTGTTGGAAAGCCAAATAGCCCAGTCAAGCACTGTGGACAGCCTACTGCAGCTGAGTTATTAATAGCTTAATAGACATCTCAGGACAAGATTCCTCTCAATTAACATTAAGTCCGTATATGTTAAGCATTCAGTGTTTAATTCTGAACTCTCATTCCCCTCCAAACCTTTCTGTGTTAACATTTTGGCCAAGCAATCACATTCACGCAGGCTGTCTTGAACCAGGATGGCAAGCTGATCCAGAATAAAACTAATTACATTTCCTGTTGGGCTAGTTTTAACCCAAGAGGTTTCTTGAACCAGCCTATATGGTGGTCACAGGAATGCCTGTGGCATTACTTACTAAAATACGGCATGGGAGGTCAGGAATGAGCAGGCAGATAGGCAGAGGGAGGGTGAGACCACCTCTTTGGCAATGGTGCAACTTATGCTTCAATAGGATGGAGAGCGATGGCCAGTGAAATACCCATGTCTGTGCCGGCAGAGTCCAAGTGCTCTGCAACCTGCAGAGAAGGTTAGTGCTTGTGTTGCACCCACAAGTACAAATATTTGCATAATGATCAGTGGAAAAATTTAACCGAAGAGCAAACAAACAAGCTACGTTATGCTGAAGAATAAGGTTTTTTGTGTGTGTGCCTGGTCATGCCACCCTCCTCACCGTGAGCGTCAAGTCGCCAGAAAAAAGAGACCTTCCATTCCTCCGTGCTCTGAGAGGCCAAAGCAGTGGGAGCTGCAAGGCTAGGTCTGTGTCAGTTGCATAACACCATAATTATTTGTTAAACTATTATTCCTGCGTCAGTTGTTAGAAGACAGGGAGAAAGCACAGGAGTCAACATTGCTTAATTGGAAGGCAAACATAAAGTAGTGAAGATTGAGGGAGAGGCTGGTTCTGGGACTTTTTTTCTCCGCTAAGTCCTCTTTTATAGAATTTTTATAGCCCTTAGGCAAATGTTTTATCTAACTTCAGCTGTTGACAAGGTGAGTATCTAGTCATGCAAATTCTTTCAACAGCTACTGGATGTACTAGGTTGCAATTTGTCCCAAGTACCTTATGCACTTATTTTAACAGGGGAAGACTTGCCCTTTGGAAGTGTTCTCTTCTTTCTTCATTGATAGAGATTCTGACTTTATTGGCATGGTTAACTTTTTGATAACTAGAGGTAGGGGAGATAAACTGATTGCCGACATCCAAGTTTCTTCATTAGTAAAAGAGGCGTTTTGGAAAATGTAATCAAACTTTGTTCTTAAAGATTTCTGGCCCCTCACTGATATTCCTCCCAATCTCCTATGACACTTCCATTAGGAAAGAGCCAGTCTGTGGTGGGTTAGTCCAGGCTATCTCCATGCTGATTGGTGTGCCTGTATGAGCTGTCAAGGCAGTACTTCCATCCTGATCAGCTAGATGGTTGCTACTAAATATATGTATAATGAGTGAATTGAACCTGCCCAGCTTGCTTTGGATACCGGTTTGTACCTTTTTGCTCTGTGCGGCTACTGATTTTCATGAATCTTGTAAGAACTTTATTATACTGGAGACTCCCAGCCCCATTTCAGTTGGAATTGTCTAGAAGTTACCAGCATTATCAAGGAAGGAAACTCCAGAGAGATGGGAAAACAGCTAAAACCCCCAAACTTTATTTTTTCAGGAAATTATGCTGATAATGCACTCTGTTTTTTTCAAAAAAGGAGAAAGGAAAGGAAAGGGGTAGGGGAAGGGGAAACAGATGTGGAAGGGGAAGGGGAGGGAAGGGAACAGGAAGGGAAGGGACGGGAAGGGAAGGGATGGGAAGGGAAGGAGAGGAAAGGAGAGGAGAAGAGAGGAGAGGAAAGGAAAGGAAAGGAAAGGAAAGGAAAGGAAAGGAAAGATACAGCCTGGAGACTATTTCCATGTCAGTTTTATCTTATCTGGAAACACACCTTAAACATAAATTAGCAGTTACTGCTCATATAAGGCAGACTTAAGGTTGTTTAGGTGATATGATATAACATGCTATATATTAAGAGATTATACTTAGAGTTTAACCCTAGAACTCCTAAGCTCACTAGGTTGATATTATTTGAGTTTGTGGTTTGTTGTGTTTGTTTGTTTGGTTTTTTTTTTTTTTTTCTGTAAGAAATATAGTATTGCTATGATGTCTTTCCTATCAAAATACGTCAGTGCATTTTTGGCCTGAGCAAGGTTTTTGTGAGTCTCATTTCATCTGGAGTCAGAAGAGCATGTAAATATTTAAATGATGTGTTTGAAATGGTCCCATCACCATGATTCTTAACATGAACAAAAGACCACGGACTTCAGCTGAAATTAAGGCGATTTGAATTCAAGATGAGGAAAACTTTCTAACAAAACGATCATGGAATACCAAAACTGATTGCCTGAAAAGGAGCATGTGCCTTCTATCTCTAGGGGTTTTTAAGAACAGATGGATAGATATGGTGGGAAGGGCTTAACAGACTTGGCCTTCATTTGGTGATGACCATGAGATTTCTGAGGATCCCTTCTGACCTCACTTTCTAGGAAACAGGATTTGATATGTCTTGGGGGAAAAAAAAGTCCTGGCCAACACAAGCTGGTAACAGCTCCGTGTCAACAAACTGTGGTGTGGGATACATACTTACAAAGTCAGAATAGGCTTTTTGCATGTGTATTAAAAAGAAGAATTAAAATTATTGTGATTATCAGTCTTTTGGAAGTGACATAGAAGGCCTTCTATGGATGCCTTAGTAGAACTTTTTTTTCCTTTGGATTAATTTAGATTTGTTCTTATCAAGGGTATTTTCTCATGCTGAGACTTAAGGGGATCTCAGGTGGCACCAGACACCAACTTTCAGTCACCAGAGTTGTGCTCCCAGGGTCTGTGTTGAATAAGTTACTCCAGTCTGCCTCCCCATGTGGACAAGTCCCAGGAAACCTGAGAAAATGGCAAGTTTTGGAAAACTCAACCATGACTGTTGAAATGAGATGAAAGCAGAGACCAGAGGTTGCCACCAGAAAGGGTGGTATATACCAAAAAGCAGGCCTAGTTTAGACATGATTCTCCTTAGGAGGTTTGTTTTGTTCATTTTATGAGAAAGCCATCAGCAGAGATGTAGAGATGAACCCAGCAGAGTAGTTAGCACGTGACTTTAGTAACCCTCATTCCTCCTTACCCCACTCCTATATCACCTGCAACTCCTTTGTAATGACAAGGGCTAAGGATAATGCTGTGGAGGCCAAACATTGTAAGCTGATAAAAAAAACCTGCTTTTCCATCCACCTTGGTTCATTGAGTTCAAAGGCAGGAGAGTTCATAGATAAGCATGTCTTGGTCTGGATTTCAAGCAACCTTCACTGCTGAGGTCATTTGAAAATATATGGGCTTGCACTAAGGGCAAAATGTAATCTGGAGTGAAACAACCCATGTTTTAGGGAAAGACATCATTATCTTTGCCTCTGTGCTTAAGCAACTATTCTAGGCGGTTAAGGGGTTGGATTTTTCTGAGGGATATCACGCCAGAGCTGCCCAAATGCAAGGACTGTTGCACTTTCTCTGAAGTAAGTACCGGGGGAGGTTGCTTGAACCATTAGGTACACGGTCAGGTTACCTCAGAGCGGTCCTTTATCACATTGTAGTTGAATGGAGTATGGTTGGTGTCCACGCTCTTTGACTGTGCCAATCGCAGACCAGTCCAAACTACCGTAGCCTGTCCTAAAAGCAAGCTGATTTGCATCACTGGAATCCTGGGAGGCTTGAGAGAACATGCTTAAGTGGTTACTACCTTCAGTAGCACCACCACGGGACTCACTATAACTTGTCAGTCTGTGATAATTTCTGAGTTTGTGAGTCCTCAGCAGCATCAAGTGTCTGAACTGTCAGTTAGGTGAGTCATGTACCCTGATCAGATCCCACAGGTCTTGTGTCTGAAATGAAACGCCAAATTTGCTTCTGATGAGTTGAAGGATAGAGTTGTACAAAACATTTAGGGACATGACTCCTGCATTCACTGAGAATCACCCCTGCCCCTGTTCAGGGAACTGCATGGCAAGTTTGCAAATTAATCTGCACACTGCCATACACAACCTGCAAGGTTTCCTTATGTTTACTCTTTCTTCCAATACTGGCAAGATGTTTTTCAGCTCCTGCCACGAACTATCCTCCTTGCTGTCATGTCATAACATGTCTTAGCCCTAAGGCAAAGAGCCATACCTGCAAGTTGCAATTTCAGGTGATATCCCAACAAGTCACTTGACTTCTATGATGAAGCATGTGTTTCTGTCTGGCCAGCATCTGAAGTGTTGTGACTACTGCCAAGCCTGCCGTAGCTGCAAAGCTGTTACAATATTATGACAAGCAATTTTCAAATCCCAGGGTGCTTGTGAAATGCTAGGAAGTTTATGGCCCACGGCGTCCCCTTCCCTGCTGAGGAGGACCAAAAAGAATGAGCACAGCCACCTTATCAGGAGTGCATGAATGGATGGTCTGTTATTAGCTAATGGTCCCAAAGGCAAGAAGCAGTTAACAGTCAGCAAACTCCTACCATGAGTACGGTACAGGCTAATGCCCCAGGTGTACTTTTTTCCCCTTTAAACAGAAATTCATCATGCAGAACTGAAACACTCTCCTCTGTGCTCCTACTCTGATTGCACAGACAAGAGAGAAAAAAACCCCAAAGGTTTAGTGGAACTCCATTGAAGGGGAGTTGAGGAAATCAATCTTTAAAAGCTTTTAAAAACAGAGTACTTTTCTATTTTGTCTTCATTTGCAAAGAGCTCTGTTTTGGCCACCTGCACCCTGAGGCAGGTTTAGTGATGGCTGTAGGATCCTGACAGCCCACCATGTAGCTTAGCTCCAGGTCCCCTTTGCAGGAGGGCAGTAACTGTTGCAAGGGCCTGGTGGGTCTCAAAATGTGCAGATTTACTGAGGAAGCTGGGAAAGACAATTGCCTCCTCCTTCCTTTACCTTTGATATGGGGTTGAATGGTTCTGGGCGTGAGCTAATGTATGGGTGAATGCAATAGCTTCAAATCAGGGGGAGGAGGACTCTTTCTCCTGGAGCACTTGGAAGGTGGGATAGAGGTGGTTGGGACTGAGGACTCTAATTCAGCTTAGCCCTGCTCGCAGCTCCTTGCTCTATGTTTCCCACTAACCCTACTTTCTGTGTTGCTAAAGACCATGGTCCTCCCTGCTTCAAGTCTCTACAAGATCTACACTTGCTTCCAGCCTCTTTCTCAAGGACATGTCAGGGTGGCAAGTGTTTTGCCATTCACAGACACCAAGACAAACTTCCTCAGTTTTGGGGGGGTTTGTTTCAGTGTAAAATGCAGGCTGTTACAGAAAGTGATCTCAGATTGCTTTGACCTGAAACTTACAGGTCAACTGTTGGAGCTGAACTGTGATATGTTAATTGTAATAAGCTGTTACGCTGCTGGCAGGTATGCCTTGTACAACATCAAGCACATTGTGGGCTCATAAAGAACGCATTCTGACCAAGTGTGATAATAAAATATCTTGCCACACTTGGGAAGGCTATCTATCTTACTTTACTCTTTTAATTAGCAACACCCCTCCCAACAGAGCCCAAATGATTGGAATTGCTTTAGCATAAACCTGCTTTTGGAAGTTTACTCTAAAATGTATGCCAACACCCTGGGGGCAATAAATTTAGAAAGTCAAAGAAGAAAATGTTTATCTCATAATTTTAGCATCAGAGAAGGGAAACTTCCCTTGTCATGTTCGCTAGTGAGTTGAAGTCCATCTGGAGGGCTTCTGTCATTTCAAATCTTGTAAACAACGCCTCCTCTGTTACACTAATTGCATTAATTGTAGGTTGATTTTAAAAATAAGCTGTAGAAACAGAGCATGAAGCAAAGTTCAATTCAGAAGTGTTTCCCACGCTTTCTAAACACAGTGGAGGCAGGTCGTATAAGAACAAGGACTCTGGCTCTGTTGGAGCTTGCGGGATGTCTTTGCTTGTCTCTTTTCACCCACCAGGCACTCTGCAAAGCTTGAGCTTAGTTAGCTCCATCCAGACTTCGTTAGGTGCCCTCCT
This sequence comes from Pandion haliaetus, assembly GCA_013401275.1. NCBI lineage: Eukaryota > Metazoa > Chordata > Aves > Accipitriformes > Pandionidae > Pandion > Pandion haliaetus. Next base: position 68,440 of record VYZV01021645.1, on the reverse strand, counting down.
GCTCATCCTGGTGTCCTATTGCACTTTTGCTATGGGCACAGTTTTGTAACGGGCTACCAAAAAAAGCATGGATTTTAAAAAAACATTATTGTTGTTGTTACTCTGTTCAGAGTTTTAACAGCCTTATTAAAATACAAGCAGTTATTTTATGCTGTTGCAATCATTCTGACACAGTCAAAATTATCTAATTGTTGCTAATTCCTATTTACAATTGCATTATTATATACAATCCTCATACTATTTACCCCTTTTTCCAGAATTATATTCACCCTTTCCATGTGCCATTACAACAAGCCATCCGCATGACAAGGTCTTTACTACGAGGAAGGCAATGTTGACTCTGTGGGTTTCTTCCCACACAGAAAGTGAGGCTCCTTAGTCATGGTTCCACTAAGGGTTGCCTTTTATATATTTCCAGAAGTATATTGATAACACTTTTTTTCTGATTGCCTTAAAAAAATATTTACAGAATGATTGTTACCATTGTTTGCTCTTCCACGTATGTGGAATAGCACAAATCTAAGCAAACTTTAGGTTAAAAAACACCTTGAAAATAGTTAGATGATTTACTAAACCAAAGCCCAAACCACAGGGTAGGTAATCAACACTTGACGAGTGGGCAATATTCCCATTATGTTTAGGACAAGTTAGACAAGGGTCATTTGAACCTAAAGCAAGTTGCAACCACTGCAAAACTTTCTTAAATAATTTTGCAAGCCCAGGTGAAATGAAGACAAAAGTGTGTTCAAACCCAGAGATGTCCAGACAAGGCCTGAGAAATAACGTGGTCTGTTGTTTTTGACTACAGTTAAATATTGCACATTCCTTCAAGAAGATGAATTTTTCCAGGAATGACATGGTCTTTGAAAGAGGGCCCAGTAGCAGAACCACCTTATGAAAAGATTTTTCTAAAGGCTTTATTCTGCTTCTGTTCTAATTTTCACATATATACAATTGGAGTCAGTAGACTGCTCACAGTGCATACATGCTTCGGAATAATGTCTCTAAAAAGACATCAGCTGGAAAGTGCATACAGCTACTGAATCAAGATGTCAAGGATTTGCTCAGTTATTGTCAGCAGAGGGTTGTGTCATGCCCATTTGTATGAGATGCTAAGCTGTATCTACTTTCCCATTACCTCCAGTGAGAGCTAAGCAAGCTCAGTACCCTGCAGAATTCGATTGAGTGTATTTTGCAATTTTTTTCTTCCTGGCGGGATGTGCTCAGCACAGTCTATTTCAGACTCAGTACCATGCCTTGGTTTTTCCAGGATAATGTGGGATTTGCTTCGTCAACAACTTTTGTCCTTCCTCTTGTGACCAGATGTGTGTGCCCTTTTTTCTATACTGTTGAAATTGGAATTGAAACCTGGCGGAATCACAGACAAATTCTTGTTGGATAAACTTAAAGGAATTGCCCTGTTTTTAGAAAGCAAGAATGACAATTAATTCAACCATATGCAAAGTTGTTTTTTTTAGAAATGGATTACCCAAAGGAGAAGATGTAGAGATGAGAAGGAGAGGCAGAAGAAGGAGATCCTGTGCAGATCCTGGGCTCGTCTGGAAGCTCAGTGAAGACCTAAGTGCACCCGTGAAATCTAAGCCTTCACCCAAAGGCAATGGGATCTCTTGGGCATCCAGAAGAGAAAGGTAGAAAGTTTGAGGCAAATACTTCAGTGTATTGGGAGCCTCACTAGTTTCAGTTTTTCTTTGAGTATTTGCCTCACTGGAGAATCACAACCTACACTGATGCCAGCGAACAGATTTATTCCTTCTAGGGCAAGCAGCAGCAGGTTTGGGCTGGTGGCATGGGACAGGTGAGCTGCAAGAGGTGGATTCCTCAATGCACTTTGAGGATATTAAGTTGCAAGGAGAGGAACAAGCTTTGCTGTAAACTGCTCAGAAATAGAAAATGAGAGCTAAGACTGGAGTTTAGAAATTGATGTTTGGAGGCAGGTGCAGAGAACCTCATAGCATATCTCATTTCAGTTTTCTCTTCTGAATGTTGAGCAAACGCAGACTTTCCAGTCAGACTGTCCTTCTGATCATTGTCATCATCTTCTTTGGCCTATTTGTCCATGTGTTCCTTGAACTGCATAACCTGAAGCTCGACATGACAATTCAGCTGAGGTGGGAGCTGGTTCCCCCAGCCAAGGCAGAACTCAGTGCTATCTCCTACGCCAGAAGAAAAATGCCACAAAGTCTGCACAGACTGAACCTACAATTGCAGCTGCCTGGTGATGTGCAAGTTTGCTTTCTGGCATGGTTGAATCAGCACTGAATTCGTGGCCCTGCACAGTTTCTGGTATCTCTTGGAAGAAAGTTGTGCTCTAACCAAAGTCACCGACCATGTCAAGACTTCTTGAATATCCATCTGCTGCAATAGTAAGGCTTATATACATCATAAAGCATTGGTTTTGCCTTATATAGCTTGCAGAAAATGCGAAAAAAGAAGTATTCTCAACATTTGGTACCATCCAAGCTATTACAGAAGCAAGGAAGATGAATGGAAGGGAACTGAAATGAAGTAATATCACTTCAAATGATCCTGTAGTAGAAAGATTGAAACATAAGACATTTCAAAAAGGGAAACCTTCTTAGCTGAAGATTTCCACAGCAGGAGTTACAAATCATGGTAGTTACAGTGGTCGTATTTAACAATGACTGGGAAAAAAAGGTTAAATACAGAAGTAGGAGATACTGTAACGACAGCAGGCCAAAACTTGCTATTTCGATTTCAAGACAAAATAAGAAATGGTGAAAACAAAACAGATCTGGTTCAGCTGGAACAAAGATTATGATTTTTTTTTAGTAAAAGTTTCACAGTAATCGGAAACATTTAGTGGGACTGAAATGAACAGAAAGTTCGCTTCAGAACTCACCACGGAGAGACCGATGCTTAACTTCTACCTTGCTCACGAGAAGGTACAATGAATGCCACATCTCCTGCACTGGGTAAGGAGGTAAGGTGTGATTTTCAAAGTTAGTGCAATCAACATGTGCTGCTGCAGCTTTTCGTAGCAGTAGGTGTGGTTGCCACCTGATTTAAAGAAGGGGGTGAATACGTGACCATACATCCCTGTCCTCATCACATGATGCTGGGAAGTGCACTTAGGATTCCTGTACTTACATCTATGAAAATCTTTGCAGAAATATGGGTGTATGCATCATCCATGATGTCTGCAGGGAGGCTGTTGGTGTGTTGAACCTCGTGTACATGCAGATCAACTGCATGTGACCAGCACCCATGGTTCTGCAGACTGACCATCAGGCCACTGCTGCTGAATATTCAGAAGCCACAAACAAATGCACTTTTCCAGAAAGAGCAAATTGTGGCATAGACAAGTAGAATGGAAGTGGATCAAATCCCTCTAAACCACCCTGATTAACTCACAACTGAAAGTGAGACCAGTTCTTCTGAAGACCCTCTCTTGGCATAATCTGAGCTAGAGAAGCACTGCCAACTCCAGACACCTTAAAAAACAATCTGACATATTAATTGCTACAGCGTTTTATTTTATGTTTGGCTTTTCGCAGATGAACTGTGGTTCACTTCTCTTTCACAGCTGAAGTTTAACTATCCTTGCAGTAAAGCAGCTTTTTTTTTTTTTAAAAAAAAATCTTGTTGGAAGGGATTGGGGGTAGTGGAAAGTAGTTTAAAAATTAATAGAGGTATTTTTTTTCCTTAATTGAACTATAAATGCTGTTTTAATGGGTATCCAGTAAAGTGAAAGCCTAGTCAGGAATTCATCTAGAAGACTGAGAACCAGCCACAGGATCACAAAATGGCCCATTCTCAGAATAAGTATGAAATATAACTCATATTTCCTGTGGGTGGTGGTTTCACATTGCATAAAGCTACCAACAGTTTTGCCCTTCCTCCAATTTCTCATTACTCACTATTATATTTTCAAATGTAATAATTTAAAAATGTAATAGTGAGAGAAAATCTTTCAAGCAGAACATTCCCAGTAATAAGTTTGCCCCTTCTCTTGGCTCAGTTATTTAAGCATGACTCCATCTGTTTACATGTTCTGGTGGGGGTTTTAAGCTGTTTTGGTTTCGTT
>VYZV01021645.1:39966-64342 GCA_013401275.1 Pandion haliaetus | reverse complement strand
TTTTCCCTCCTTTTCTTATATCTCTATAAAGTAGACATCTAGCAAAGGTCAGATAAATCACACCTAGGAGTGCTGGCTTCCCACCACTGACAATATAAAGCTGTAACAGTGAGCCTTGAATGCGGTGTATGAATCTGGGGCCGCATCCCACCATCACTGTCTGAAGTGACATGTGGTGAATCTTAGCTATTGATTTGGACAAAATGGAAGTCTACACTCTTACTTAGTCTTTGACTTGCAGCTGCTCTGATATAACATACCAGCTGATATAAAGTGCTCTTTGCTGTCTGTAGTATACAACCACATCAGATCTTGTACCTCGAGCCCACCGTTTAGATGCATCCCAGCTTCTCTTGCAGGGATACACAACAGTGTCCTTTAAAGCATCAGGTTTGTCTTCCCTTTTGGGCATATTTCTAGTCCTGGACAATACAGGCAGGGGGTAAAGTTTGGCAGGCTATCAAGATTTCTACATGCCTGGGAAAATTTGAAATTCATAACAAAAGGGGTAGGAATAGGATGCAGCTGAGGCTGTGCTAGTATCACAAAATGGCTTTCGCGAGAGTCCTCTGTTGTAGGCTGATTGGCAGGTAGCATACATGGGCAGGTACATGGATTTGTATGCTCCCACTTTCAATTCCCACTTTTCAACCAGCAAAAACATGGCCAACTTGGAAACAGAGAGAAGACAGATCCTCAAAGACAGTTACGTGTCGAGGTCCCCTAGAACTGAGGAGAGAGCCTTCTTATTTCAATGACAGTTTGAAACCTTCAAACGGTTGAAAAATTTTGACCTGTGCCTTTCTACTGGCTGTGTCTGTACAGGCAGGTAAAGTTAATCAAAGACAAAAGGGACTTGGTCAAGGACAGAAAGGGGTCCGGAGGCATGACAGGGATTTGCATCTGGGTCTGCCGAGCTGGAGGCTGAACTCTGCTGTACCTTCCTCTGCAGGGAGCAAGAATGTACTTAAAGACACATAAATATGTGCTGTTCTTCAGTCCCGTTGGTAAAAGAAGCTATGAAGCAGCTGGCAGAGATTGTCCAAAATCTAATTTGCCTGATGGCTAAACACAAGATTTGTTTAACCACATTCAAATAATATGGGTGTTATTTTTGATTTATACATCTCCGGAAGTCTTACCCAAACAAAATAATGTCTGTCTCTATCCCATATGTTAGCCAAACACTCTCAAGACCCTGTTGAAGATGTAGGAAGTTATTCATTGGTCACATTGAGACTCAGTATCACCTAGACTGGAACAAAACTGCTCCAGTCACTCAAAATTGCTTCTGATTTTCAGCCTAAGTTTATGCTGGGTCAATCTTTAACCTTTCTTCTTGTGCCAGTAATGACTTTCAGCGTAAATGAGTAACTCCTTTCCTGGTGAGAGTTCTCTCTTCTCTCATTTATTTATATTCCCACTCAACGTTCATTTTGCTGTACTAAGCATGATAATGTTGGCACATCTTTTGTGTTGCTCTTGTGTCCTTGTCTCCTGGTTGTGCACGCAGTTTGCGTGTTGTTTTGCTCTGGGGTGATTAACCATTTTTTGGCTGGGACTCTATATCCTAAGATGCAAACGATGCCCCTTGGTATGGAAAGAACAGGGTATTCGTTAGCACACACTCAAAGATAATATATTCATAGCGTTAATCACCCCTGACAAAAGAAGCCATCTCTGCCCACGGTCATCCCAGGAGCTTTTTCATGTAGCTATTTTTATATCTTTTCATGTTTCTTGCTCATGGCATTAGTAGGACTGGGAAAGTACATAGGGCAGGAGGTTCATAACTAGAACTGTCCAAGCAGTTGTTTATCCAGATCTAGCTGCAGAAACTTTCTTAAAAGTCAGTGCAGGGAGAAGGTGCTTCTCAAGGGTATTCATCCTGCCCTAAGATAGCTGTTTAAGACAGCTCAGGTGAATTGCTTGGTAGAGACCTTTCTTTCTCCACTGCGGTGGCTACACAGTCAAGACTACAGGTGGGATTAATTTAATCCAACTTCAGACATCTACAGTGTCACTCCGTCTGAGCTAATGACTAAGGCTGTTTTATAGTCTGTGGGGAGAAATAGGAATTTGCAGGACTAGGAATAGGATTTTGTAGGATGTGTAGGAACTGATCTTTTTTTCCTATTTCTTCTGTGTCTTTGAGAAGCCTATTTCTGTCTATGGACTATGAAAGGCATAGGAAAAGTGAAAAGTTAAAAGCTCAAGTGCAACTATTGGTATAAATTACATATCTATATTAAAAAAAATAATTTCCAAAATCTCATCAAGAGCAAGGAAAATTGCTGCAGGTGAGGGGCTGAGCATGTTTCTCTTCTTTAATACAGCTGCCAACTGTCTTGCAATCACGTGAGTCCTTTTACCCATGTTCTTGGAGCAACTTACAGAACATATCCTGCTCTTTTCCTTGGGCTGTGCTCCGCCAACCAATCCTGACTGGCCCATGGAATTGCAGAGTTAGAGGTACAATACCGTGTCAGAGGGAGAAAGGAAATAAGAGTTTCCTTTAGTAGGACTGCATGTTGAAAGGGATCCCATGAAAAGACAATCCCCACTCCCCATAGCTGCCCAGAGCTAAAAGCCATTTCCTACTGTATGAACATATGTGTCTTCATTCTCCCAGCAAATGTTCCTGGCAGGTTATCCGATGCAAAGATCTTACATGCTAGGAAAAAAATATATTCTGCAAGGTTGGTTTGTCCCACCTCTTGGTGGGGGACTCTGTCACCCACCTAGCCTGGGAAGGCTACAGAAAATACAAAGTTGCTCGACTGGATTGCTTTGTTTGCAGGACGTACCAACTGGGATTCATCTTGCCTTATTTTATCTCAATTTAAGCTGCTCATGGTCTGAATTACACTCTGTGTTTTCACTTTTTGCATTATACGTGGTTGTTTCTCAAGCACTGTCTCACACTTTGACATTAAATGTCCAGCAGAACTATGTTGAGGTTGCACAGTCCTGCTGCACCAAACTTGGGAAAACTTGGGTCAAAGCCATCCAAATCCCCCAAGCCAAGGGCTACAAAGTGCACGGTTCTTGGTATTTGTAAGTATTTCAATAATTTGTAGGAGCCTAGGGAAAAATCAGGACCCTACTGTGAATTATCATGCCAGCTTCTGTGCATACATGCAGAGCGATCTATTTACCTAAGGTAGATATCCAGCCATTAGATATTTAATTCCAGGTTCATCACCTTGGCTTCCTTCATGATGAAAAAAGGGAAATAGGCATCTTCGGAAGACGATTAACTGGTCCTGTCTTAGATGACTCTCTTAAGACTGGACAAATTGTCTTTTAGACTTTTGACCTTAAGAGAGATTAATCGGCCCTTAATTGTTTAATCTAAATGAAACAGCTAGGCTCTCCTGCTAGAACAGGGAGTATAACATGAACCTCTGGAAGGAAGTTCATGCAATTTTCAGAGCAAGAGCTAAGGCAGGTGGGATAAAACATATGAAACTAATGGTTTCTTTTCCCTGTTTTAGAAAGAGACCATTCAACTAAGTAGGGTAGACCTTGAAGTTATATATGGCTAAAATTGGATGAAGGGATAGCTTCCCAGCTTGTCTGTGGTCACTGGCTAGGATGTCATACTCTCTAAATGGCACATGAAGGTACATGCCATTGAACTACTCCAGAAGGTGCACGTGACAGTCCCTTAAAACAATGATGTGAGATAAAGCTACAGCATGGACAGGGAAAAAACTGTTGCCCTTTGGGACATTGTTCTATTTCTTGTACTCCTGCAGTACTAGAAGCACCCTCTGTACTTTACCTCAGCAATGTGGGCTGAAATGTTGTAAATAATTCCAGTATGTCAGTCCCTCCTCCCTCTCAGAAAAGCTGAGATGCTTTCTGGCTGACTCACTATGAACTGGTATATAAAACGTCCCAGGGGTCCTGAAGGCAACTGCAACATCATCATGACATGAATGCTACAACTAGGTTCTCTCCCCTCCAGTTGGGGTGCCTTGCCTGTATACATACGTACAAAGGTACATTGGGAACAGCTCTTAGCCCACGCTATTCTCCTAGTTGTGCATGGGCCAGGAACTGTTTCCAAAAGGCAGTTTGGAAGCAGAAATCCCTTTTTGGGGGGAGTCACAGAGCTTAAGAGTATTCACACAGAGCTCTTACTGCCAGTTTGTCTCTGAGCACGGTCCGTGCATACTTAACTTACTACCATAGACACAGCCAGCGAGTGCAGAGCTCTGCAGGAGCTGAGAGCTACTTCTCCACCCAGAGGCTGTTCACTGGTGGTATCTGGGCTTCTGTGGTTCCTGGAAAAAATGACTGGCCACGTTCTTCTTTTGTGCAAGGCAGTGCCTTCTGATGATTCCTGCTGAGGTGCTCAGAAAGAAGTCATTGTGTAAAATAAAAATAAAAATGGTGGCAAGGTGCCCTTCCATACAAAGGAAAGAAAGCACAACTTTGGCTTACCAGTGAATACCACCCTGCTTTTGGCAGTGACTGACAGCTGAGGCAGGAATGGGTTGTAACTGTAAAAGGCTATCTGAGCTGTAAAGGCATGGACCAACCACATTCTTTAGCACTGAAAGAAAAATGAATGATGGGATGTTGCTGGGGGATAGAGCAGCAAGTCAGACTGCTAGGGCTGCACATGCAGCGATAGCTTCCCACAGTAATTTTTGATATGAGGCTGTTTTCCGGTTGCTGACTAAAACGATCTTGTTTAGAGAGCACTGACCCTCAGGCTGCAAACAGCTGGTGGTTTTGTGTCTTCCAGGAGGGAAAAGCTTGGGAGTCCACGTCCTTTTGGTCTTACTAAAAAAGTCATGATGGAAAAGTCATGGAGGCAGTGAGATGGTTTCAGCATGCAGCCTCATGATGCAAGGATGTGCTTCTTGCTGAAGAAAAAAATGATCCCACCCTCTCTGCTCTTCTTAATGAAGTGCTTTCACACTTCTGTCTTGTACCTTCATGAGCCTGTGCAATGCTGTCTAGTGAGATGGACCGAGTTGGTTAGTTTTCAGCCAGAGCAATTTCCCGATCTGGCTCACCGTATCGTCACACTAATGGCACAAGGAGGGAGAAGACCACTCCTTTTGGCAGCAGTGTGGACTTCAAATTTTTGTCAGACTGCAATCTTAGAATGATGGAAATAAATGGCTTTCTGTTTACAAAAATAGATGGAGGCCAAGAGCCAGGGCCAAAGGGTAAGATCTCTGCAAGACTGCTTTAAAGACTGAAGGCAAAATGCAGCCAATGGGCTGAGTGTGGAGAGACCTCCCCAGAAAAGACAGGAAGAAAGTCTGCAGTATTTCAGATATGTAACTGAATGGCAGAATGTCATGGAAAGCAACCTCATAAATGGGATTAAAAAGGGATTAGAGAAACTCCTGGAACATAAATGCAATGGCTTAGACAGTCCTAAGCTCCTGACCTCCCCAAACTGGTAGGATGCAGTCATGGGAAATGCAGCTCTAGCCTCATCTTGTTTCTTCTGTGCTTTCCTCACTGCCTGCTGTCAGAGAAAGGATACTGAACTCAGTCACTTGCCTTAACTGGATTTTCCTAATTTCAGTTTGCAGACCTGTAACAAACAATTGAATAGAGGAACAAACATGTTTTGCCTGGTGCACTCTGATAGACACAAAGTTTGGCACTTGCACTTCAAAACACAGGATTTGTGTCAATGGGATCACTTTGCAGGCACATTGAGGCTGTTTGAAATCACAGCCTGCTTGCACACCCCTTTCCCCCTGTCGTGGTTTAACCCCAGCCAGCAACTAAGCACCACGCAGCCACTCACCCACTTCCCCCCCACACCCAGTGGGAAGGGGGAGAAAATCGGGAAAAGAACTAAAACGCGTGGGTTGAGATAAGAACGGTTCAATAGAACAGAAAAGAAGAAACTAACAATGATAATGATAACACTAATGAAATGACAACAGTAATAATAAAAGGGATGGAATATACAAGTGATGCACAACGCAATTGCTCACCACCCGCCGACCGACGCACCCGGAAGTCCCCGAGCGGCAACGCGCCCGCCCCAGTTCCTAAAACATCCCATGGTATGGAATACTCCGTTGGCCACTTTGGGTCAGCTGCCCTGACTGTGTTCCCTCCCAGCTTCTTGTGCCCCTGCAGCTTTCTTGCTGGCTGGGCATCAAAGGCTGAAAAACCTTGACTTTAGACTAAGCATTACTTAGCAACAACTGAAAACATCAGTGCGTTATCAACATTCTTCTCATCCCTAGCTCAAAAACATAGCACTGTACCAGCTACTAGGAAGACAATTAACTCTATCCCAGCTGAAACCAGGACACCCCCCTTGCCCCATCTCCCTTAAGAGTGAATGCTAACCAACTTATTCTCCTGCCAAAACAAAACCCAGTCCATTTTCAAACAGGTCATGTTTACTGCACTTGATATGATGAGCAGTGCAATGTGCATGCAGACATTTAGGCTATATAAAAGTTGAATATGAAGAATTCTGAGCTTTCTTAATCCACAAAATATCTCTAAGGAATGGAGAAGAAACCAGTACTGTGGGATAAATGTTTTTTTCTGCATTACTCAGTATCCCCAACCTGTATTTTCTATCTGCAGGTCATATAATAGGCTCATATGATAAGCATTGTATTGATTTGTATTTGCAGTGAGGATCATATCATCAGGAAAAGACAAAACATTCAAAGTTCATTGAGTTTGCTTCCTTTTCAGGCACCTAAAAAAAAGAGATGTTACTATGGTGGGAGACTCATTTAAAGTTAACCTGAGGTCAGGCTGTATCTTGCTGCATCTGAAACTGCAAACATGCCTAGCTTAAACCAGGCGACATTGTCGAGTTTGTTCTTGCTTCCTCTGCATGGTGGGAACAGAGGTTATGAGAGTGAGGGAAGATATGTAAAAAGTCAGCATAAGTTAGCTCTTGTTTGTGCTCATAATGGCATCAAAACTAGGAAGATATGTCAGTCCTGTGGATTTACCAACTCAGTCATGCTTATTCATCCTCAACAGTTTGGCACCTTCAGCTGCAGTCCAAAGAGATTACCTTGCTTAACTTTTCAAAGATTTATATACCATCTTGTTCAGATGCAAAACTCCAGTTCAATAGAGCATTTACTTGATTTCACATCTGTGCTTAAACATCAGCAGCTTCTGTTGGACCTCTGCATGAATCTGTTTAATGAATCAGTTCTTAGGTTGTGTTACCCCAAAAAGTGATGATAGATATGAACTATTCTCCAAATACTCCAAAGTAGCACGATTTCAGCCTGTTCTGGATTCCAGTATACATGGGTGCAACACATCACTTCTATGAAGTTACAGGCTCTGGCACAGAAAACACAGTCTAAGTGCTTAAGTCTATCTTCTCTACAGGTATTTGCCTTCAGTTTCTCCATAGCTCAAGCAGTAGGAGGGCCTGTTTGCAGTTTCAAAGACCTTAAGTTCAGTCCTGGATGGTACTTGTGGTTGTATGGATGTGGTCATGGTTTACTACACAGCTATGCCTTAGCCATGACAAAGGTTAAAGCTTGGCAGAGGGTCAGGCTGTGGGATAAATACACCCAAACAGCTCAGCAATCCCACTTTGTCTCTGGCATTTAAGGCCTCCGAGGAATTGTTCCAGTACCTCAGGAAGGAAAACACTCCCCTGTTTCCACTAGCTGCCTTGAATGTGGCTCCTACTCACACCATGGACTTCCCCACTGGCAGGACAAATAAAATCATGTTTTCTTAGCTCCAGACTCCTCACTCCCTGGGAGGTTTCCTATGATTTCAAGGTGATTTGCAACAACTTTCATTTTTCATGTTCTGACAGCGGTGTTAAATAGTGGGGTCTTTAAACCATAACAGATGTTTGTAGGAGTATTGTAGCTCTGGAAATCTCTGACCATCTTGGACTCATCTTTCCCATCCTGAACTCTCTTTGGAGTTCTTTTTTTCTTACGTGATGTATTCAAAGGTAGGAAAAAAAAATATTTTCTTTTAACGTATGAATAGGGAGCGTTTGATGACGTGAGGCACTGTTTTAGTGAGAAGGGAATAACCAGAAACATGAAGCTGCAGAGAAATGTCCACAAGATCACAAGACATAGTTAGCACATCATGAGAGATTACCAGCATCCTTTGAGATTTTTTAACATATCATGTGCACTTATGTGTGGTCTTAGCCCAACGTCAATGCACTTTGAACCATCAACGGATAGCCATGAAAGGTAGTAACATCAACATCCCACTGTTGATGATGCTCAGGGTTCACATCAGTGTTCAACCCAAACAAGGACCAAGCATTTTCTGATAATTATAAGGAGAACAATAATCAGTAATTCAGATTTTTGATGCCAGAGTTAAATTCAGGGTAGAAGTAAAGAAAGCACAATTCAGAAAGAAGGCACAGTGTGTGCCTGAAGAAAATACATGAAAGAAACTTTTGCTTCACTAAGAAATGTTGTAGGGAGAACGGCCTCTTGTGAAAGGTTAAGAATTTATAATTCTTCAGTGCTTTGGTCCAGAAGCAAACAGCCAAAAGTCCACACACATTCTTCCACCTAGTGGCTCTTCCCAGAGGGAAGAGATTCTTCCCTCTCTTGGCTCTACATCTTTGGAGGTGTGTTGTCCATGGGGCAGACTGAGTCACAGACTCAGGAGGAATTTAGATCACTGGCTTGCTTAACCTGTTACTTCAGCCCAAGATATTAACATATCTTATGCAGAAAGTCCAAATATGAAATCACTTAGAGTGAGCGAGCTCTTGAAAACATTGGCTGTAACATCGCCTTTCTTCGTGTTTTTAGACTGACTGCTGCCTGAACTCTCACTGCTCAGAGGGGAATGAAAGCAGAGAGCAATAGAGCAGCAGAGCAATACGCAGACAGCAAAAGAGGCAGCAGAGCAACAGGCTTCAGTCGTCAGCTGGGGAGGCACTTCCAGGGCAGTTGACTACATTCCTTTGCCCTATGGCACAGATGGCCCAACTGCCACCGGTGATGAGTTAGAGCATAGATGGCAAAATTATCTTCTAGGGAATCATTCCACCACATCAGCACATCTTTAGTGACTCCTTCTCTACATCCTTGCAGGCCTGCCAGGCTCTACCTGAAGAGCTAGCCAAGGAAAGAGATACATTCACTCAACCAGTGTATGACAGCAGTGTGGCTTGTTCTGATCCGTTCTGCCTCAATACTAATGGTAATTGCAGTGCAGATGGTGCACTGACTACCAACTGGAATACCAGCCTCCCATGGGGTTTTTGCATGTTTGGTGTGCGATGCCTATGCACATATGCTTTCTAGAGTTTGCTAATCCAGAATCACATCTGGCTGACTCTACTGACACTGATCTATCTGCACCAGTTCATGTAAAGCTAGTACGGATTCAGCCCCTTTAGCTATAAGTATTTGTTTTGTGTTGACCCTTGCCCTTTTGAGAAATGCATTCTGGTTTTCGATTGCTGCAGCACCACTCCAGCTAGATTCTCTTTTAAGTGCACTGTGTAATGTTTTGGTCTCGGAAAGCAACCTCTATGCTTATTTCTACACTCTTCTGTTCCTCATCCAATGTGCAAAAGCATTGTGATTGAAAAGTGCCATTATTTGTGAGATGGTTTTCATTTTCAGGCAGCACATCTGCATAAGTGAAATATGTTTTGTGCTCCATTCCTGCTCTTTGCTGTGCAGAAAGAAAAAGGAATACTGGGTACAAACCCCAAGCACTTTCTTAAAGAGAAAAGAACATTTGTGATGGACGTGTAAATACTATGTCAGATAAAACTGGTCTGGGGAAAAAAAAGAGAGACAGATAAACTAGTTGATGCTAAGGGATGAAGAGGGGAAGGATGGTCTAATTGGTGAGGTATTACTCTGGGACCCTGGAAACTGTTAGACTCCTGCAAATTAAGGTATTAATATGTTTTAGGATATTGCCTTTGCTTCACTGGGTCAGCACAATTGATTGCATGTACTCCCTTGGTCTGGTCACTGGAAGTACGAGCAGTTTTTTTAAATCCCTCTTATATTGTGATCTTACTTCTTCTCCAGGTGGTCATTCATCGTCATTCATCAGTTTATAAAGTAGTTTTGATCACTGTAGACTGTCTACTACCCAGAAGGTTTAAAATCGACGGAACCACTAGATCAATCATCCTAACCCTGCTTCAACACAGGGCAGAGTTTCTCCTGATGAGTCCTGCACCGAGTCCAGTATCAGCCTTGTGAATGTCGTGCCGAACAGCATCTCATTTTGAGTTGAAATATCAACAGACCAAACCTTTTTGATAAAAGGAAAAGGTTAAGCTCTTTCACTCCCTCACACTGCAAAATCTTTTCTAACTTTTTCTATGGTGCTACTGGGCAGCTTTGTCTTTTCTATATTATTAGACATAGTTTTACTCCTAACCACAAACTTTTTGCTTCAGATATACTTTAAAAGCTCTTTCAAATAGGACCTCTCAGACAGGAAAGTTCTAGGCTCTTAAACATTATTTACCTCTGTGCACCTTAAAATTTCCCACTTCTATTCTTTGTTTTTCTTTTTTTTTTCATTTATTTGATATCAATTTTCTGACTATTTCTGTATTTACTTTGCCATCTGTCCTTGTGAAATCACACCTCTTTAGATATCTAATAAATAACTCCCAGAGTTCATGTATATTTTTCATCTGCTTTTTCTCCTCTGAATCAGTTTTCACTCATTAATCTTTCCAGGACAGGGACAAGAGGCCTTTCAGAAGTACCAAGGATATAAATGATGGGTTGAGACACTTCCATTTTCCTATAAGAACTGTTATCAGGCTATGATCACTGATCCCTCAGAAACCACCAAATTCCAGTTCCGTGAGTAATTCATCTTTATTAGGTAATGAGTTCCAAAGTAACCAGTTTGTGTTACATGTGCGACCTTCCAATGCTACAAAGCAACCAGAAGAAACTTTAATGATGCTTTAGCTGGGTTTCCATCTTTCATTAAGGACTGTGTAGAACAGCTGACATACTCCCTTGCTATGCTGTTATAAAGAAAGGTGATCAATTCCTTGGGTGTGCATTTGGCTGTGGTTCCTGAACTGGCGGGTCACAGCCCCAATCCGTTGTCTTAAACACACAGAGGAGAAGTTACCATGGGTCTCACTGACATATATGGCATGGGATTTGGTTGCCCACAAATGACCATCCTGTGTCCCTATGCCCAAGGTATATCCAGAGACTCAAGGTATGTGAGAAGCCTACAGAAGGTTGGCAGATGAGACCAGAGTCCCGCAGAAGATCTGTACCAAAGTCACCAGACAACAAGTGAAGTTGGGAGCTCCTCAGTTGATCCTGGTAACTGCCTGTGAGCACGGGCTTTCGTTTAAGGGAAATCAGCCCTGTGCTTACCGTGGGGAAAGAACTGCACAGAGCCCTCCTCACCTATGAGTCAACGGGCTGCAGGCTTTATCCTGTCTTTCAGAATTTGTTCATATCTCCAAACATTATGTTTTTTTTGGTGATCCCATGGGATAAATTACCTCCTGATTAGGAGATGCTCAATGTCTAGCTTTGGTCTTTGTGTTTCTCCTGTCTCTTCACATTTATTTCATCAGGCTGGTTTTGTTTGCTTTGGGAAAATTGCAAAACAGCTGATCCAAACCCCATGAAAGTCAGTAGGAGTCTTTGAACAGGCTTTGATGGGGTTTGGATTAATCAAGTGAGAAATAATGATAGACTGACAGATTCAGCTTTGGCATCAATCCTTTTGGTTGAAATGGCCGGCTGACTCTTGTTGTGATGTATGTCTTGTTTCTTTTCAGTATTTTTACTTAACTGTTCAGAATTGAATAAACAGCTCTTGGAAGGGAAAGAGAGACAGTAAACTATCTGTCATTCTTTATTGCAAGTAGCTGTTTGCATTACACTAGCACCTGGTGGCTTTGCTGAGTCAGGTGCTGCAAAAGTGTGGGCTCAGAAACACAATCTTTGATGAATTCCTGAATAGACAGTGTAGCATCACCCTCTGTCCCCAGCTAGGAACTTGAAACACAGAGGGATTAAGTCACTATTCCGCAAGTAGAAGCTGGCTTAAGTCTTTGAAACGAGGTTTAATGGAAACCAAATATTTGCAGCAGTCAGTGGAAGAATCTGGGCTTCCCCTTCTCCAAAACAGAGTTTCTGGGAGATTGGTGACTTAACTAAGGGCAAGCTGGACCTTTCTGGACACTTTTGAACACAGAAAGGCTGTGGACTTGTTGAGTAGCATCTCCTAGGCCCTCCTCGGACAAGCAAACTGCATGGGGTCAGCAGTCATTCAAACATGGTTAGACGTACTGTCGAAGACACAGAGGTGCCACATTTGCATATTTCCTAGCTTCATTAATGATGCTCGCTGAATTTTCATCGAGTATAAAGTGAGATCAGATGTAGATGGCACTGTGTGGTGAGTGGACTCAATACAGTTCCCTAAGCACAGGTACTTTTTGGCATTTGACACTTCCTAAAAAATCTGAGACCTCCACATAGGACTGGCAGATATGACACAGTATGTATGAAAACCTTACATCCTCTTGGAGCAGCAGCTGGAATTTGAGTGGAACACCCTGGAGCATCTCCAGTATCATTAGATTCCCAAGACTAAGCAACTGCACTAGTCAGTATGGCCTTGGCATGTGCTCCTAAAGCAGATACCTAAATCAAGGAGTCACCTGACTTTTTCTGTTGATCGTAAAGGAAGTCCAAGGGGTGAGGTGTAACCAACAGATTGTGCATGTACAGCAGGGTGGAGAATGTTCTGTTTGGTCCTGTGGGGCCCTGTGCACCATGAAGTGCTTGACTTTCCCAATGTTGTTGCCATAATAATCATGATTATCAAATGGGTCCTTCCACAGTGATTACAGCTGAACTGTGGTGTTAATTGACTTTTTTTGGTACTTGGGGGTGCCATAACCCAAAATATAAAGAAGCACTGTCATTGTCAGAAGATATTTGCCTTTCTTGCCTTGCCCTTTTACAAGGAATAATAATGCTAGAATTCATTTGTAGCAAGACAAACAGCTTCAAAGGGTTCCCAGTAAAAATCACAGCCTTGTGTGGGGTTGTGGCATATTTTAGCAGGAGGTCTGGAAGAAATATGATTCCCTCATCTTAGGCTTCCAAGTGTGGGTAATTGCCATACCCTGAAGATTTTAGATAGGGATATCTTTGGCAGTTTTTGTCTGGTCAATAGACCTATAGCTATTATGTAATTTCCCTTTACTGTAGGTTTAGTTTGTTCTGTCACAGAAACAGAGGGAGTTTTTCTAGAGCACCCATAAGGGAGAAGCTAGCCTCCCACGCACAGCTTGGCAGAGGAAGGCTGTCCTAGTGAGAACAGAAAATGCGGAGAAATTTTCTAACCAGGCAACACTACACTAGGACACACACATTCACCGAGTCAAGCATAGTTTGTTCCAAACATCTCAAGTTTGATGAACTTCTGCTGAAATGATAAAACCGAGAAGGCAGCAAAACAGAGGATACTGTCCCAGAACTGATATCCAGCACTCAGGTTAGGTGGCATGAACTCTTCAAGACATGCAGAAAGTTCTAAAGCTATGGCAGCTCCTGTTTCCAGACACAGGTTTGAAGCCAAAGTTCTTCTGCTCCTACAAGAAAGGGCCCCCATGAGATTTCTGCATGTTTGGAAATGTGGGATTTGGCCTTCAGGCATTGAAAGGGGTGTTAAAAAGGGGTGAGCATTTTACCATGCCTTTGTGTGTGTGTCGGTGTGCTACTAACTGATAACCTTAGGCTCTTACTGTCTCTTTCCATAGCAGGAAGAGAAACTAAGGATAGGGAAAGAAAAATTCAGTACGTTCTTTTATCTAAACGTGCTTTGTATGAACTACCTACATATTTCAACCTTTTGCATCAAAATCTTGAAGGGTAGTATAAAACAAGCACAAAAACCTCAATGACCACAAACCAAAACAACAACAGAGAGTCTCTTCTCAACAGAGAGTTTTCTTCTTTCATCCAGTCTCCTTCCCTCCAGCTACAGAAAGAGTCTAAATTAATTTATCGCATCGTTGATTTCATAGCACAAGATGAGAAGTTTTCATGTATCTGACATCTGAAAAATAACCTCCACCCACTGGAGTTGGACCTTGCAGTCCAGCCACTGATGTGGTGAGGATAACAGAGAAAAGGGAGGCAGGAACTTGAGATATTGCCATAATTTTTTATGAGGACAGAATTCCTGCTCTAAATCAAATCCATGCACACTTTTGAACTTCAGACTACTATTGTTCAGCACTCAGGTCAGTGGGACATTTATTGTGAGCTCAAAGAGATGAGGATCTAGCCATAAATGAGTTGTCCTACATTTCCAGTCATGGCTATTTCTGTTCTCACAGTCAAGACCCCCAAATTTTCTCAAGCCCTCAACTCCTGACTTTCTGTATTGGATTTCTGCAAAGTCTCACTCCCAGCTGGAAAACTCCACCTGAGTATGACCAGTTTATAAGGATACCACGAAATATAGGCACAAAACCTGCCTGTGAGCCAGCTGGGTGATGGAAAGTTGGGCAAGGTGTGGAATGAACTGTGCTTGAACCTGCTCCAGCAGGTTAATAAAATCCTGAATGCCATGAGAAAGGTGACTAGGGCAGTATTCCTCATTGTCTTTTGCAGTACCAGCACTTCTGCAATCAAATAAAAGTGCTGGGTAGCAGGTTCTGAAGAAGCCAAAGGAGATAAATTTTCATATGAAGCATAGCTAAGCTATGAAACTGGTTGTTGAAGACAGTGTGGACACTAAATGTTTAAAGCATTTCAGCTGGTAGACAAACCTCAGAAAGGTAAAAATCATACAGGGCTGTAAAATAGAAAGACACCACATCCAGCTTAGGAAGCTCCTGAGGTGCGGGCTTTCCTCTTGTGCTCACCTTATTTCTATAGTTTCCTGTAAGCATATATTTCTGGCCACTGTCAGAGATAAGATATTCTTTTTCAGTTTATGGGGTTGATTTATATTAAGTGGCTGGACTAGAAATTCCACATCCTCCATCACGTCTCTAAAGCAGTTAGTCAGACTTGGTGGTCCATTATATGCGGTCAGAGAACATTTAGCACAGTTTCATGCCTCTTCAAGCTGGTACCACTTTTAAAGCTGGAGACATGCCGAAATAATTTTTTTTTTTCATTTTTCTTCACTATATTGATGCTTATGTGAACCCCACATTAACAGTTTATCTGGGTTGTTCCATCTTGTTGCAAAGATCTTGCGCAGTGAACTGGCTCCTCTCATCCTGTGCCTGTCTCTAGCAGCATCACTGGGATACACCAGCAGTATCACTGCCTCCCAAATGGAGCCTTTCCCACAGAGCTGAGTGTTTCAAAATAGCCTTAATTCCCTCAGTGTTTCCTTTCAAACTTTTCTCCTAGGTGAAGGTCCCCTTGCTCTTCTTACCAGTCTTTGAACAGGCTCGTTTTAATATGGAAACAAACCACAGTCTTTCGAATGGAACCAGTCACTCTGCTCCATGCCGTAGGACATAGATGATTAGCATCCGATTAGAACTTGGACATTCCCTTTGATTTCATGTGGCAGGGGGTTCCCTTGTTGAATATTTTTCACTGGTTTGCAGTCTATTCCTGTTGGGATACTGCAGACGTGAGGGTGCCATAGACATGCTCAGCATGAAACTCAAGCTCATCCGACGTTGGCCCTGGATCTCACTGTTGCAGTTCTTCCATAGTGTTGTCATCTTTGGCCTGTGAGGAAGAAGAGTTTGGATGAGTTGCTGTAGTGGTTCTGTTGTCTTCAAACTCTCTGGGTAACCTGCAGCCTACCCCAACTGAAAGTTCTTTATAAACTGAAGACATAAAGATAGTTGTTTGGAGAGGGCTGTTGATGCAATCCGTATATGAGCCTTTAAGAAAGATGCATGCCACCCCATGTGTCAGATGCAGCTTCGGTGTCACCTCTCCTCTCCCCACCACACTGCTCCATGTACACTCTTCTGCTTGGGAGATGCCCCTTGCCCCACAGCACAGAGTTCTGGTCTTGGAGATGTGCTAGAGAAGGTCTGTGTGGAAAGTGCATTTGCATCCTGTTTTCTTACTTCTTCAAACTATCCCTCTTATTGCTTCCTCCCCCTTCCCTTCCCTCCTGCCTGCCTGCATTATCTCTTACTTGGCAACTCAAAAAAACCCCCCAAAAACTCTAGAAAGAGTCAGTAAAACAAGTTGAATCCGGCCACAATTGATGATGACCTAGGTCATGTTTTTGGCAGAGTCAAGCCTTAAAGCTTGCTCTCCTGAGTTCTTGTCTCAAGCCTAGGATATACGGATATGGCCTTGCAAAGGAATGGGCACAATACTTTTACTTTCTCCTCCCTGCCTTTCTGCTTCTCTAAAAGGATTTCAGATGGAAACAAAGGAACATTTTAATCCTAAGAAATTTGAGTACTACTGCAGAGCTCAGTTGGTGTGAGGCCAGAAGTCATTCTTCCTGAAGTGAAATAAAACTTGCTGCCACCAAGATCTGTGGTGATTTTCACCTGCTTCAAACACATGATTAGAAGGAACCTCCTGGCTCACTGAGTTCAGAGATTATAGTGTAGCCTGTAATTTAAATTTCCCCAGGAATTTATTAAGCTGCATTTTACAGCAAGATGGGTCTTCTCTTTTGTGTGACATCCACGGCTCTTTTGGGTAAAACATAACATAGCTTCATTTTAATTTTTTTTCTGATAGACATTCTGATTTTCAGCCAAACTGGATATTTGTTATAAAGTGCTTGATATGGCAATGGCTGAAGCAGGATACTGGAATGACTGGTCCAAGTAGCTGATTGCAGTGATTGATGTATTCCTTTGTTTATTTAGCACTGTCATTAGCAAACAGGAGAAAAAGAAAGGCATTCCTATGGGGGTATTCTTGTGAAGCCGGAGTGGAAATGAAGCACAGCCCCAGATGAGAGAGAGATGACACAGAAACAGATGCTATTATCTTCAGAAAGAATTTCATACTTCAGATATAACAGCAGTAAAACCAAAGCCCAATGGGATGCAAACTGTTGGTGTTTTCCCCTTCTTTCCTCCCTTCAGCGCTCCATTCCTTGCTTGCTTCTGTCTCCAAGATGCCTAAGTTAATGCAGGTTTGCTATATAGGAGGGAAAAAGAATGCTGGGCAGGATTAATCAAAAGGCTGATACTTCAAGGGTTTCAAGACAGGGTCTTGCTAAAGTCAATGGACTTTGTACCTGTTCCCCATTTAAGAAGGGGAAGCTGAGTTACTTGCTTGTATACGCATGGGTTTTCTAAGGAATGTTGCCTGTAGATACTTGAGAGTATCTGCAGGGGGAAAAAAAGACCTGGAAAACAGTTTTGAGAAAGAGGAGGAACTTTGGACTGCTCTACAGAAACCACTTTCAAATTAATTCCATTAAAGGTACTTGCTTTCAAGACTAGCCTTGATTTTCTTTCTGACCCAGTGCTGCTGGCCACGTTTACTAGGAGACGCTCCTAGAGGATGCTGAACTTTAATAGCAACCAAAGTTCTATCACAAAAGCAAGGCAGGCATTTGAGAGATACTGATTCAGACCTTTGTGGGTGTAAATCAGCAGAACCTTTTGGATGAGACAGACATGTTCAGCTGGTATCTATCAGCTTAGTCCTTTCGAGTTCAGTGGAGGTAAACTGATTTAGTTCAGCCGAGAATCTGACCTAAGATATGGTTTAAGATTTATGGGGAACAGAGACAGCTTCAAGACTGGGCTGCAGGGTTGGTCAAACCCAAGGGCTTAAAGAAAAAGGACAAAAAAGGCACCAGACACTCCAAGGGATGGTTGTTAACAGCTGTCCAGGGAGAGTTTATTCTTCTTAGAAATTAATAGCTCATGTTTTTGGCAACTTTTCTGGGAAAAAGGTATAGACCACCTCTCTTTTAATGGAGCAGAGGACTGATAAAGGAACGGCTGTGTAAATGGTTAAAGAGACTAAATCAATCCCTGGTTTTTGGCAAATGGAGAAGCCAGTTCATGGAGCTTGGACACACTGCAAATACTTGGCTTTGCAATGCAGCTGGGTCCAGAACTACTAGGTCCTGGCCTAGTGATCAGCTCAGCAGGGTTTATTTGAGCGAGCGTACCCCTCTGAAAATCTTTAAAGGACCAGTGCCTAATTTTGTACAGCAGATCATGGCTTTTTTTCAGAGTGTGGCAAGACCATGCAACAACCAGAAGAGCCCACCTTTTTGGCTCAAAGTTGGAAGCATTCATGGAGTTTCAAAAGTTCTCTTTCTTACTTTGTAGCTACTTAGAAGTCGAGTAAGGCCCCTCCCTTCTTAAGATGGATCCTCACAGAACTATTTCCATTTTCCTCCTCTGCTGACAACTGCCTGAATCTTTAAGTGCCTAAAAATCTTTCAAGATCCACGTGAAGGGTCTGAATAAGTGTCTAGCCTAAGCTAGGCTCCCTCCCAACCAATAGAAAGGTGCCAAGATATTTCCAAATCTGAAGCAGGCTGTTAAAATACCATCTCTTGCTTACACACTGAGATAATTTTCCGTTTCATATGTGGTCTTTCAAGAGTTAACTATGTTCACTGCTACTAAGTCTAATGGTTTACCTTTTATTCTATGCAGTGCACTGCTTTTGCAGGTAGAAATTCTGTTCTCAGACATGCGTTTATCTGAGTTATTCCACAAACAAGGCCAAAATGTCTGGCAGAAGTCACCTTGACTGGTCTGAGTTTTACCTCTTCCACATTGCACAGCATGAGCTGTGCCTAGTGGAATAGGGCATTCCAGATGGATTATGCCAGAGTCTGTTAAAGGAACAATTCCCTGCATCTGACTTTTCCAGCCTGACATAACAACTGACAATTCAGATTAATATGATTTAGAATTGCAGCTCCTTATGACAATATAATTAACCAAAGTAACTGTCAATGCTCAGCGTTTGAGTAATTGTGGAGGTGTAATGGGCTGCCATGGAAACCTGTGGCTCCTGTTGCAGCAGCTTTGTCGCACCTTGAGCACTCAGGTCTGGTGATGGTGAACGCTTTTTGTACCAGGTCCTAGGACTCAAAAATTTAGTTTTCATTTGAATTAATTTTATATGGGCAAAAGAAGCACTTCTATGCCTGCATGGGACTGGGAGAGGTTTCCTTTTTTGGATTTGACTGGGGGTAGTAAAAGCATTATAGACCTGGACTTAGTNAAATCCAGCCTCCTTTTCCCAACAGAAGCAAGCAATCAGAAGAATTAAAGGAATTCTATCCAGGAGAATGACAAATCACTATTATTACAACTTTTTTTTTTTTAAACTACAAAGTGTTTCCATATTCCTTTGCATTCATTTAACAGGTTATTAGAATATCTCTTGATATTGGCTAAACATCAATTTATTGGCATTTGTGCTACTCATATATACATAAGATCTTCACAGTCATGTTTTTTGGGATTGCAATGCCTTACCTGATATTTCATCAAAGTCTCTGAAGTCAAGTCAGCCTAAGCTCATTTCCGTCTCACCACAAATTCAACAACATCTAGTACCAGAGCATCCAGAGCTGCCCTGAACCCTAACAGACTACCACAACAAAAGGCTTTATTGGCTTTTACATTTTCCCTGGTAAAAAATTTATAACCCCTATTTTGTTTCATCAGCTAAAAGACCTTCTGTCCAGTTTGTCCACTGAGGACCCCCATTTTTTCCTACTTTTACCATGGCGCAAGTCTTCATGTGGCCACAAAGGTTGTCTTATGGGACCTCACAGATGTTCGTGTTGTTTCGCATTGTAGCCTCTGTGAAGCGGTGGCAGATCCTGGGACTTCAAATACATGAGGATACTGCTCTGTACATCTGCATGTCTCCTGTGAGCCTGCCATCACTTACTAAAAGCACTTTTTTCCCCCTAATTTTTTGTTGAACAAATGTCAAGAGATGTCATACTTCAGTAGAAACATTCGATAATTTAACAGTGATAAATGCAGATCAGTTTTGTTCTACATCAAGCATAAAAAACAGAGAAGCATTTTCTCTCAGAATTTCCTTTCCCCTAAATAACAGATTTTTCCCCCTTATTCATATTTATTTCATTTCCTTGGAACTTATCAATAAGCACAAGATTCTAGCTCCTTCTTTCTTTCTTTGTTTGTTTTTTCTTTCTTTCTTTCTCTCTCTTTTTTCTTTCTTTCTTTCTTTCTCACCTCCTTCCTTCCTTCCTCCCTTCCTTCCCTTCTTTTTATTTTTTTTTTGTTTCCTTTATTTTTTCTCCTGACAAGAACCAGTGATCTTATCGACGTTGTTGATTTTTCTGTTCTTGCTGCGATTCCCAAGGCAACAGAGTCATCAAACTCTGTCATCCAGACTCTGTTCTTGGGTAACAGGAACCCTTCAAAAAGCATCGATCATCAAGTGGCAGTCCATAGTGTGTTGGGAAATTCTCCATTCTCAGAAAAACATCCTCAAATTCTTCCTCAATTGCTTTGATCTTTCTGCACTTCTGATAATTACCATCTGTGAGGAGATCAAGAGCTTAACAGCTTATTAGTGTGATTCCTCAAGTACTGTTATCCAGTGTATAATTGATTTAAGCATTTACCTTATGTACTCCTCTTATTGATTTTAACTCAGCATTGGAAATGCTAAATTTTATCCATTAACCTGCAACTGCATGTGGCCTTTGGTTTCTTTTAACAGTAGCATCACTGTTTCTGGCACCTCTGTAGCTCCTGTCAGTCTGTTCAGCTTAAAAACCCCATTTATTTCCAGTCTGCTGCAGTGCCATGAGTTGTACCTACAAAATATTTTATAGCTGCTTTCTTCCCCAAGCACATTTTTGTAATGCATTTTACTTCTGGCATCATGTAGTTCAGTTATCACTTAGAGCCAAGGAAGCTGACAGCGCTCTGGTATGTTCATTGCCAGAATTTTGAGAGAAAATAAGAGCTTTTGTATAACATAATAGAGTAGCTGATTCCAACTGACTCATGCTAAACTGAGGTAAAGACTGCACCACACACAGATGAACTAAAAATAATGACCATGAGAATCTCCAACAAATCAGTCATGCAATTTCCACTCTCAGTTCCTGGGGCCTCAGAACGTTGGCCTAGAGGGTGTAAAAATGGTCCAGGCTCATTGCAAATCATTTATAAGGTCAGACTTCAAACAGGCAAGCTCTCTTGTACCGCTGTCCCCTCTCAGAACAGTTTCCGATTACGCAGACACGCGTGCAGGCGGTAGTGGGTTTTTGGACCAAAAAATCCCAACGACAGCACTGCCATGGAGAGCTGTTGGTCTATCTTCTCCTGTCTCACCAGAGCAGCAGTGAAGAGGTCCCCTTCTGAATGGCCTGGCCTGGCTGTGCATTTTGGCACATGCCAGACCCAATACAGTCACCTGGTGGGAGTCTCGGCTTCCCTTTCCCCCATCTCAAGGCCATCTCGGTCAAGACTTTTGGACTGATCTCTCTGCTGTGGTCACGGCACACTTGGTGCATGCTGTGGGCCATGTAGATGATGGCCAAAAGCTCCCTCGTGTGTTGCTTGAATCCTTCTGGCCAGGTGGACACCCTGTTTCATGACAAGGCTATCCTAGATGATCTGAAATCCCTGTTCACCTGACCTCTCCTTGATCCTACTGCAATGGGCAGAGCATGGAAGAGGGTGAAAGAGACTCTTTGCCATTTGGGAGGTCTCATGCCTATTGTTTTGCGGGACAGGAACTCAGCAGGTGACAGAATAGCCTCTGCATCCACCCACAGTGGGAGAAAATCCTTTTTGTCCATTCAAAGAAGGCTTTGAAATAACATGATCAGTATCTCAAGTTCCCTGCCCTTCTGTTGCTTAATTTCTCTCTAACAGGGGCTCTGAAATTTGTCCAGAAATCTGCCTTCAGGTTCCTATCTACATTGTTTTAATGGATTGCTGAGTTTTTGATTTATTACCCCAAATGTCTGGCCAATGTAAATGTTTCCTTTCCTTAAAGCCAGCAAAGATTTGTAATATGCCTACGAATAATACTCCAATCTGACCACATCAAGGAGATGGCAATAAATTACACAGAGGCACACACAATCCACTCACTGGTATACGTTGTTGTGTATAATTCTATGTTGCTCATATAACTCACAATCCAGCTTGCATCTCAGCCTGAAAATGGCCATACCATCCAAGCACTTCTTCCCCTTTTAATGATGAATGCCAATGCTTATTAATCCTCCTTCTACAATTTCTGCAACTCAGGCACAGAAGAGTTATCTCATCTGATAGCAAAAGTTTGTCATCATCAGGAACATGAAATCTCCTTTCTGAGGACAATATATTTGACATCTCCAAAAGGTTATCTCTTCAGTGCTCAATTTTGCAGCTGGCTCATATCCTGAGATATATTTTTATGGAAAAGTTTATAGGAATTTCTTGCTCCTTGATGTTTTTTTTAATGTTTTCTGCAGAAGTTGATCTTCTCACAGAGTGCTAAGCATACACCACAGAAACCCAGTTAAACTTATTCTGGCGAGAAGAGGGTCATATTTGTCAGTGCTTGTAATGACCTTTATTTCAAGGCAGAATTGGCAGCAGATTGTGGAAATTCACTAAGACCAAATTGGTTAATCTTAGGTTTTTTCAAATCCTGGACCCTGGAGTTAGATGACTACATAGCCACTTTATTCCCCATGCCACCTACTGTTTGCTTTTATTAAAAATAAGCCTTCTTTTAGCTAAAAAGATCTTTCACCTTTCAAGGATTCAAGGAAAATACCTGAAAATGTGTCACTAGTTGTCTCACAGCTCAAAAACCATAGCTGACCAAAAATTGCTCCACACATACAAAATAAAGCCATTTTATGCACAGTTGAAACCAGGATGTCTGCTCTCCAGTGTGTTTCAAGGCTAGTTGATTTTTTTCACTGAATCATACAGGAGGCCACGTGTGAGCTTCTGCCTTATAGAGCACCAGAGGCTCCTCTGGGGCTGGGAGTAGATTGTTCCAACCAAGACGACCACTTTATCTTAGTCGGAGCCTCCATAAATCTTCATCCTTGTGATCTTGTTGGTCATTAATAAAGTTGGAGCTCTCATCACATCTTTTCTCTAGACGGGAGAAGTTGTCAAGCCTCTTGGCTCTATTTGGATGCTGATTTTCATTAAGCCCTGTAAAAGCTTGTGGGAGTTTATCTCAAGTTTAGCTGCCATTGGCACAAGGGGTGAAAGCTGTGAGGGGATGCAGCAAGGGGACAGAGAGGTGTTCCTACATGCATCAAATCACAGTCAGAGCACACCCCCTCCATGTCCTTAGGAGACCAGGTGGAAAACAAACTCAGCAAGGCGGAGAGTTCGTGTCATATGAAAGCAACCCCCGAAAGGCCATGGAAGCAGTTTGATTTCCTCTGTGGCTGAGCACAACTGGCTTTAATCAATGCAAGGCCGTTTCTCTCTATGCCCATTCAGCAGGTGCCTTGCAGCAGTTTTGCTTCTGCAGGAGGGAGCAGATGAACAGATCTAAACAGATGAGTTCAGATCCTAGTTCTGTGGCTTGGGCTCTTCTCCAGTTATTATCTTTTCTCAGACAGGGGTTTTCTGAAGCCACAAAGGGAATCCCATCCAGACCCAGCCTGCGAATGCAGGCATTTCCATGTTCAGGCAGTCAGATAGCATTTTTCCTAGAGCTTGGTGCAGAGCTGAGAAATCAGGAGGATGTTGCAGAAGGAATTTTTAGATCCTTTTGTTGCCAGCAATGGGTTAGACTTTGTCCTGGACCGCATGTCTGTGATTTAGAGGAAGAAGGAGGGATAATGTCCAAACAACCCAATCTGTGCAGGCTCTGGATCTGTTCACATTCAGCCAGATAGGTAAGGATTAAGGAAAGAAGAGTGGAAAACAGGGCGCCCTTGCTTACCATTTCTTCAAATCTTGGCCAAAGTAGCTGGTTCAATATGTGAACAAAGGTGTAATCACTTGTTACTGGGGTGGCACAAGCATCTTTTCAGTGAGCAGATCTCCTAAGGTGAGATGCTACGTAGGATAACACATGGTAGGAACATGTCTGGGGAGCTGGGTGCATGTTCAGCATGTAAGGCCAAGACATAGAAGGATTTAGGGTCTTTGGAAAGTCAGGCTGGAGATGCAAGGAAGGCCTGATGACAAGCTGTGTATCAAAGCCAATGGTACAATGCCATGGTCTTTCTCCACTGCAGGATGTCAGGCACTGGATCCAGTAGATCAAAATGGAATTGGACGCATACGATCATGGAGTAGAAGAGAAACTGTGGTTCCTCCCTGTAAATACTTGATGTCGCAGACTAGCTAGAGGAGACAGTGAGATAGGAACTACTTCAGAGTGTCATGTTGGATGTATGACATGACACATAGAATCATTTAGGTTGGAAAAGACCTTTAAGATCATCGAGTCCAACTATCAACCATGCCCAC
>VYZV01021645.1:0-27691 GCA_013401275.1 Pandion haliaetus | reverse complement strand
GGGGGGGGGGAAGTTTTCTCAGCTTGATATGGAATTTAAGATGAAAGCAAAGTCAGATTAGACTAAAATTTCCAGCCAGTAGGTGGTTATCAAGGAACCCACATAAAGCTTGGGGACAGGATGAACTCTTTTGTCCACTTTTTATAGCCTTTGTGAATGTTTCGGCCAAACTGTAAACACTATTGAACCTCCCCTGCTGCACGGTTTCATTCAGTGGAGACAATCCAGCATTAGTTAGAAAAGGGGTTGAACATGAGTGTTGTGCAACTGCAGAGTATTTTCTGTTATCTCTCTTTCTTTTTCTGTGAATTAACGTAGGAAAGGATTATTTTCTTGAAGTCTGTCTTCACTCTGCTTTCTGTCCAAACAGAACGGTCTCTGCCATTCTGGGAAAAATTTGGTTGTGCAAAGGGAATTTCAGAGCAGACATGCCCTGTGTGCTTGAGATTGGTGTGAGGAGGTTTTGCTGTCCTTGCACCCGGCAGACAGCAATGGCAGTAATCCCAGAGCAAAGCAGCTGCACTGCCCTCCTTGTACTGCATTATAAGCATTTAAATATTTAGTGAAGGATTACAAAAGGTCTTTTCTAAAATGCATCTCTCCATATTGAAAACACCTTTGGCTTTACCTTCAGCCTCATTAGGATTTCTGCATTCACTTGATTCAAGCCAACTAGTTAACAAAAGCCCTTAATAAGTGTAGAATTGGATGGCTGGGTAAGAATAGAGTAAACATATTTTCCTTAGACTTCATCCTCAACCTCATTAATGATTGAGAAATTTCCCTGAATTCCTTCTTGTCCAAAGTCTAGGAAGAGTGGAGCAGAACGAGGGAGGAAAGGGTCTGGCAATGGTTGGGTCACTGGAGCATCAGCTGCTGCTGCTGTGCTGAGCAGTGTTATCTCATTGTTTTAGTGTCTCGCCTTAGATGTCAGCCATGTGCTCTTCAAGATAAGGACTGCGTCATGATCTTCTTTTGAGGTCATTTTAGCTAGACCAGATAATCTGGTTAAAAGGAGCCGTTTAAGGGCACTGAAGTGAATGGCCAAATGAGAACAAACCAGAAGCATTTTCTCCCAGTCTGATCTCCTAGGGCATCTTGGGAACCACTTAAGACAAAAGATTTGTTGTGACAGGTCTTTTCCGGCCTGTGAAACCTTGTTAGGGATTCCTTAGGGACACGAAGTGATCCCTAAAGATGCCGGCCTGTATCAGTGAACCTCTAGCCCTGTCCGTCAGCTTTAGCATTTACAGAAGTCAGCTGTCCCTAATTCTGGAGGATCATACCTCAAAAAGTATAGAATGCCAGAATGACTTTGAAGAGGAAAATCACTCCTGAATAAATGATGAGGTTTTTTTCTGTTCCTTCCTTACTTGCAAACAACCTTTCTGATGATTAAAACAATCACTTTGTTCTACACTTTTTCTGCTTGAAGCAGTAGTATGTAATCAAGCATAACTGGCATGGTATTGATGTGTAAGGCAGGAACCATTAACGTCCAGTGGCAAGCAGACAGCAGGAGTACAAATGCAGTTCATTTTCCAGTTTGGGTTACCTGATAGCAATCAGAGTGTTACGGTTTTAATAAAACACAAGCAAATATTGATGCAGCAAAATAGGGGATAAGCCTTGCACATAACACGCCTTGATTATTCTATAGTCCAAATCATAACTCAGAGTTTATAGAAGAAATTGTTTCCATCTGGAGAATCAATATAGTGGCTCTACATATCTCGGGCTTTCTGCCTGATACAGGCATTAAACTCTGTAAAGACTCTAAGAACTGATAGAAAGACAAAAATCCAGATGGCAAAAGAGGAGTGGGTGAGTTCTAATGGATCATGGTTAAGGAACACATGGTAGGTTCACACCTTGATGATACGACTGGCACTTAGTGCAAACTTGGACATGACTCTTCCCTAATTTCTATTTATTTTTGCAAGAACAAATCATTGATCTGGAATCTTTGATTAATTCAGGTCTGAGCCAAGGGAAATCCCTGTGTTTGAAATACAACCTATTGCTGTGCAGAGGAGAATAAAGCAATCATAGCTTGCTTAAATCCTGTTTTTGATGGACTATTCAACTTCTGGTGTTCAAAGTCTGTTTATGCTAATTTCTGAGCTGGTATGTTGTAACTGGTCATGTAAAACAATCGACTTTGTTCTTTTGTGCAGGAGATTTCTTGTGTAC
Source organism: Pandion haliaetus (assembly GCA_013401275.1). Lineage (NCBI taxonomy): Eukaryota > Metazoa > Chordata > Aves > Accipitriformes > Pandionidae > Pandion > Pandion haliaetus. The sequence goes on along the minus strand of VYZV01021645.1, from coordinate 25,498 downwards.
CTTAATTAGCACAGTGCTTGGAGTGACTTTCCACTTTACTAGTATGTGCTGCTCAAGTTACTGAAACCTTCAGAGTTTGTGATTTTCCCCTTTGCTATGCTACAGCCATTCAAAAAGTCATAAACAGGGCCTCTCTACATTTACAATTATGTGCTGTAAACCAGATTTGTACAGGACAGATTTGAGCTTTCTAAGAAAGTATCTTCAAATCCCATCTGAGTAGCACAACTGGGCAGAAAAGAAGGAGGGAATGGTCAGGGAAAACCAGACTTAAAGTTGGTCTGGCTGTAAATAGTGATAACAGAAATCATAAATAAACGCAGTACTCAACTAATTCTAACATTTGACCACTGATGCAAAAATCTGTTAATTCCTGGCGTGGTTATCACTGCACGGTCTTGCATTGGACTAATGCTGCTGGTTTTGCATGGCTAAAATGGAGTTTGCAGCCAATCTGGAGACCAGGAGCAAGAACCAGATCAATGAAATGGAGCTACTCCTTCCAGTAACCAAAACCAGTGACCTGATTTTGTACCTTTACCTGTGGACAGTTTTATGGCAAAAGTAAAAATAACTACAGCACACAGGAGAAGCTGTTGCTGCTGGTTATGCTGAAATGTCACCTTCTACTCTTTTCCAACCTGTTTAAGTGTGATTGACACCCATGATGCTGCCAACAGACTGTTAAGATAGATTGAAATTTTGTTCACATAAGGATCTAGTAGGCCATGGGAGAGACAAAATATAATCTACACCTCCCGCAGGTGCAGGACAGAGAATTTTCTGTGACCATCAGGTGATCAACAGGAACCAAAGGTAATTTCAATAAGAGTGATTCACTTCGCTGTAGCTATGAGTGTTTAGATAGTTTTTACCTGTTTCCCTGCATAATAGAGAGTGGACAACAGGTAGCTGTCTTGCTTCATTGTCCCTGCTTCAAGGAGCCAGTTTCCACTGTCTCCAACACCTGCTCCACTTCTGTCATAAATGAAGGAAAAGGGGTTATTTCACACTTATGATAGCAAGAAATACTAACCCTTTGATTATAATCTCTTGAGGGTTGGAGTGAGTTGTTCAGTATGTCCAAAATCCTGCATGATTGCAGGAATCCATGGGAAAGCAATGAGCATCCCTTCCCATCTTACCTGGAAGATGCATAAAAGTTAGGCCTGGCAAGAAAGAGCCTTTGGTATGGTAGAGCTTCCCTTCTGGTTTGCCTTGGTGTATGTGATGTTTCCTTGTGAAAGGCAGGACAGAGTCAGGATAGGTTCTCTAGGGAGTGTTGTGCACCCTATGCTATGACCCCAGCATAGCACTCTATGCACAGACCTCAGCCTCCTCCAGAAAGGGAGTTCTGATTTGTTCACTGGGTTTTTTTTTTGCATCAGAGTTCTTCTGCACAGCAGTCAGGCTGCAGGATTTGTTTTCGGACACATGGATTTCATTTCACTGCTGCACCAGATCTTGGCACTTCTGTCGTTTTTTTCCCTTGATCCAGGCTCTCTATTTCTTTCATCCATTCTTCCATCTCTACTCTTCTCCTTTTTGTTTCCATTTGAATTGAGTGTCAGTTACTACATTCAGATCCTTACAACAGACTCATGGGCCAAAATAAACCCTTGTCTTGTGGCTTGTTTGCTTAAATGACAAGCTCTTAGGACCAGTGGCTGCTTGGCTGTTTTTTGCTCTCTATTTATACAGAAGATTGCACTGTGGGGACCTGGTTAATACCCAAGATTCTGAGTGGTATTGCACTGTGAAGGACGTTTCACAGTTATGCAGTGAAGAAGGGTATAACAGTGAAGAATTACATGTATAATATCACCACGTAGTAAGTCTTCATGTCATGTAGTAATGCTTCATTCCATGTAGTAGCTCCTCATTGATGTTGCTCATCCCTCCAGTACACAGTGTTTGAGATCTTGCCCCTGTGTTTAGAGTCGCAGTTAGCAGGATCCCCACTGAGGTTGGTAGTTATAACCAGGAGAGCTTAGCTGAGTTACCTTAGACAGCTGAGGACCTGTGGAGACATTTCAAATGGCTTTTGGAGCAAGAGTGACTTCTGTCACCAAAATCTTTGTCAATCTTCACGTGCCTCCTCTGAAGCTGGTGACAAATGTCCCATTCAGCCAACAGAGGGAACTCATCTTATTAAATGCAGAGGGCTATATCTGATTTAGTCATATCAGGCTCACATTATAGCCCCTGGAGTCTTAATCTCCATTTCTTTTGCCCTAAACTGGACATTTACAAAAGGTCAGACCAACTATGATGCAAAAATGCCTTTTTCTCTACTGTCTATGAAGAAGCCCGAGTTCTGTAGCTCACACAGAGGAATCAACAGTGTGAATATGGATGAAATCAAACTCACAATGTGTGATTTCCCTTCAAACTTTTCCTAGCCAGCGGAGAAGGACACTTTCAAGTAGAGGAGACTGTGCTAGGCCCTGGCTTTGGGAGATGAATTGCACCTTTGGATTGAGTAGACCTCCACTGACTATGAGGAGGCTTGAGGTAACTGGATAAAGTGGAGATACCTAAGAGAATCCCATTCTTGATCACTTTTAAAACTGCTTTACCCATCTCAGATATTATCTACCTACTACAGCTTCAGCAGCTAAACCAGGTATGTGAACTTCTCCAAACCATGTCAATGCAAACTCAATCAAGTCTCACATTCAGCTTTACTTTAAACTGAACTGGGTGTGTGCTAGGCAGTGGAGTAGGATCCTTTAATGTAAGACAGCTGTGTGGCAGTACCTTCCAGCAGAGAGAATAGGGAACAGCTGGAGTGGTACTGTAGCCACATGCTCCTGCTAGATCCAAAAAAGCACAGCTCTGCCTATAATCACATTTGAAAGCACTGCAAGGATCACCTTTATTAGATTCTTATTAGGCTTCTGTTCCTCTAGTTGAGACCTTATTGCATGAAACTAAACCACTATGAGCCAGGCTTCAGTTACCTTGAGAGCAATTACGCTTTGTTCCACACTAGTTTTCAATTCACTGTTTTATAAATGTGCCAAAATTACAATCCGGGCCTTGATCTCAGCTCCATAGCTAGGAATCAGGATATATTAATTTAAAATCAAACATATGGGTAACGGCGAAGCCTACTGTGTTCTCAAGGCTGGAAGTGCAAGGTAGGAAGACTTCTGAGACACTGAGACAACCTTCAGGACCACTGTAGAAGACTCTGTTGCTGCAACATGGCATTTTAAACCTGGTTTAGCATGGATAAAGCAGGTAGTCTCTGGGGACAACAGGTTCACCATGTACTTTTTGATGATAAAACCGGCACCAAAATCTCGTTAAAACAAAACACTGGTGCAAACATGGGTTCTCTCCTTGAAGGAAGGAGAAGAAACCTCTCTGGATAGGGTTTAGGTTTGTCACACAGGGTAAGGCTCCCTTTACTTCCCTTCCACCACCAATAATATCTCAGGTGGCCATTTTAGCACTTTCTTTGTAGGTGAAAAAGAACAACAGGCACTTTTGAGGTGTGATTCACCTGACCTGGTCTAGACCATCCTCAATCATTTAGGCTGAGCTGTTCCCAAGACTGCTAATGCTCTCTATTGCCACAATCTTCACTGACTACAGCGGCACACTACAGAGACTAGTTTGGATGTAGAGTAGCATGTTTATATACCTAAAGGTAGATTTAAGGGAAAAACAAATGAAAGAAGCTTAAGCCTCCACTTCCTACCATGAGCACCATCCAGACCATGTCAATGAATAACAGCTGTCCTTGGGGACCCAAGGGTGGCCTGGGCAAAAGAGGGAACACTGGGAAATAGAATGGTATCTTACATTGCAGTTAAGGTGGCATAAGATGAAGGATGGATGACATAGCTTTGCCCCTCAACATGTATCATTGGAGACATGTACCACACCCCTTATCTGTCAAAGGGAGTGGATATATGATATTTATCTTCTCCCAGAACATGAGTGGTTTTGCATATAAATAAGCCATGTCCCAGAGATGGCAATAACAATGAAGGTAATAAGACATAAGATCATAAACTTTAGTAATGGCTGAAGAAAACAGGAATATGTCATGTTTCCTACTATGGCAATGACTTTTCTGAGTGGCATTCAAACACAGCATGTCGGCTGTCCACCTCCAGCCCTTCACCTGTCTTCTTGGTCTCCTTTGCAGTGCCAACACGAGATTCTTTTCATACCAGTAAAATAAAAACAGTAAAGGAAAAAGTGTGCAGGCTCATGTTTTGGGGCCTCAGGAGTCTTTGGTTTGCTTTTTGTCTTTTCCTCCCAGCCCCAAAGAGTGACTAGTGAAGAAAGAAGCACAGAAGGTGCAGGACCTGGGAGTGAGAGGTGAACGGAAGCCCAGTGAGTGCCTGGAATCCAAGATGCAGCTCACTGATGAGGTGTTAGAGAGGCTTGGAAGCCAGAGAAGTGAAAACGCTGGTAGGTTGCTCAAAAAATTAATAATCCCTGTGCTTGCATAAGATTGTTTCTCCTCTTACATCTCCATGATTTTTATTCCTCCAGAAAGGAAAACAAAACACGTGAGAAATTTGGACTGTGTGGTTCTAGATCTGCCCCATGCACACTCAGCTCTGGATACTGCATATGTGCACACATACATGCACACACCTACCCACATATGCCTGTGTGTCTGCATAAAATGGCTGGGGGAACATAGTGGGCAGGTTTAGAGTAGTTTTCTCAGGCAATTTTATGTCAATTTAGAAGTAGAGTGTGGCTATAGATGTCCATCTTCCTCCTCCAAAATTTCTGAAATTTTTTAACACAATTTCAGCTCATTCTGACAGACCCAAAGAAATCTCAAAGGTATTAAGTTCCTAAAATGTTAATTAATTAAGCAGAAGAAAGACACATTATGAGTGTGTTCATTGAAAGAAAATCGTACGGAATGAGCCTAATATATATGAGACCCCAGAGAAATCTCTTCCCCTGCAGGAAGTTCGCTGTGGAAGTTGTTTAGACACTGTGCATGGACAAGCTCCCTGACCTACCTCTGGGGCTGTAAGTGAACAGGCACAGCAGCAGACATGAGAGATGAGAGCTCAGGGGCGTAAGGGAGAATGATTCCTAAATTTGTAATCTTTTTTCATGCCAGGTCTGATTAGCCCCAGATTCATGACCAAGACAGGGTCTGTAAGCCAGAGGGTATCAAGAGAAGAGAACAAGTAGATGGGATACCAGTTTTGGTAAAACCATGTCTGGGAGCCTGGAACCTCAATGCTCTGACAAGGGATTTTCCCCCAGCAGAAGAGGGGATGAGATCAGAGCCTGACTGCATAGGGCTGTCCATTTGGGAGACTGAGACAAGGGTGAATAGCATGAGGGTTTTGGGCATAATCAAATCATTTCATTATGAGGTGAACAATCTGTGGTTGGAAGGGAGGGATATTCAGCAGAAACCGAGAGGGGAGATTTTGAAGGAAGCCCGAGTAAAAGCCAGAGTCACACAAGGTGGCAGTGCAGATTGTCAGCAGGGGTTTCTGGACATCAGCAAAAGGCTAAAAATAGTCCTGTTGACTCAGATACAACGGCAGAAACTAGACACTCACTGATGGTGTAGCTTCATTGACTGTACTGGAGTTTTGCTTGTGCTCAGCTGTGTATAGAGTCCATAGGATAACACATTGGCTAATTACTAATTATTCTCATGGATTAATGATCATCATTTATTTCTATCCTGAACTGATATGAGTTTTCCATTGTCATTCTTTGGATGCAATCATTTGGACCAGGCTGTGGGTAATTGGTACCCTGAAGACCACAGATGACTTCTAATATCTCTGTGAGAATCTCTGAGGCGTCAGTCTTCAAAGTGAATGTTGCCTGAATTCATTGCTTTGATTTGATACCCCAAAGCACATGCAATGAGCTCTGTAGACCTCAGTTCAGGAGAGGAACCATTCAGTCAATTACCAGTAAGCCTGGATATATTTTGAAGATGAAGACCAGGTAAACAGACAAACCCAATAATTTCAAAGACTGGCTTCCTCCATTTCTCCTTCAGATCTTGTGCAGTTTACAAAAAAGCCTTCAAAAGTTTGTGACAAACATCTCCCTGCTGTGAAGGGTTTATCTCATTAGGAGGAAGGGGTCAGGCCTGGCAGTAAGGCAAATGATATCGCCTTGCTCATTTTCTTTTTCTCCAAGTGACATTGTCACCGAGCTCAAATAGTGATGGTGACGTTCGTGTGATGGGCTGCTTCCTACCGAGAGCATGACCGAGTATTCCTTTCATGTAAGTAGACAGATGCCATGTGGGAAATATTTTCAGTTCCTCCCAATATTTGAACCTGCACCATAGGCTGTACTACCTATAATTTATTTAAACATTTCTTTTAGATGTACCACATACCTGCACTGTCTGAATACAGTCTGTGGCTTTTCTGGAGAATGAGTTTAGACTTCTGCTGGAACAAGAGCGTAGACAACCCTTGCAAACTTTTGTTAAGGATGCATTTGAGGGCAGAGTCTAGAATCCTTCTGCATTCTGTGGAAAGAAGCAATGGCATTTCCAGCTGTGGATGCATCAGTTCCTTAGTTGATAGTACTGGAACTGGAGTTGAGCAGCCCTGGGTTTAGACCTTAGACACCACTGCAAGATACTCCAGCTGTATTAGGGTGCAATGAGGTTGCACCTCAGATGGGTGCAAAAGTCACTTTTCCCAGCTCACATCCATTACTCTTTCGCATCTTCCAGCACAACTGCATATGCGGTCAGACCCTCACTCAGTCGTGCCAAAATTATCTAGGTTAACTTAGAAACTTTAGAAGAGAATTTTGCTATTTTTGCTGTGGTTTAAACCCAGAGAATTTTGTCAGGACTGTGTTTGGAAGCAATTAGGGCACAGTTATGCCAGCACGTCTGAGGACATAGTAACTTCTGTTGAGGAGGAGGAAGGAGTTGTGGGCAGCTCGGAAAGGACTGGTAGTGATACCATCGTAGAGCAGATGAGGGGCAGCCTAAGCAGCAGATGTGGCCACAGGCCAGGTGGTGTAAAACTGTACTGTGAGGCACTCCAGAAAATCGTGCACAGCACTTGTTTCAATGACCTCAGCAGTTAAAATGGTCATAATTTTAAAGCTCAGCTCCCACAGAAGTACCTAAATGAAGGGTGTCACTGAATGAAGAATCTTCCAACCATGACCACTTCCAAAATACTGAAAGGCGGAATGAGGTATATAGTAACAACAAGGCAATGGGAGTGGCCTCTGTCAGGGACGTGTCACTGATGCCATCATCACGTCATACCTTGTGAATGGGACACAGAAGAGCAAAGCAAAGTTTTTTCTCATGGAGGCAACAGCAGGACCTTCACTCTTTCATACATGGCTCTCGAAAGTCAGTAAACACATCAAAGAAAGAACAAAAACTGGAAAAAAAAATCCAGGGGCAGGAAGCCACCTTTATTTCTGCTCAGATTTGTCCCAGCTTCTGAAATCAAACCCTAAGCATTACTGGAGGGCTGTTTTCCTCAGATTCTCATTCCTGGGCTCTTAGGAGAACTCCCTAATTTGTTGAAAGGTAGATAGACAAATTGGATCAGCAGCACAAGTTTAGAATTTGCTGAGGAGACTGTGAAACCTCCAGCAGCCCTGAGAGATTAAAATGTTTATGCTCAACTTCTGGAAGTGTAAGTTAACTTTCGTTTCCTTGCTCTTGATTTTACTGCCAAAATACCATGATGATAATAATAATAATAAAGAGGCAAACCAACTTTTCCTCAGACTGCTTTCTGGCAACTAGTCTGATTTGCTTAAACCTTTTTGATTCCACATCATTCTTTGGTTGGGGGCCATGCTTCATGCTCAGAGAGGGAGCTGAGAATGCTTCTCCAGACGTGTCCCCTGACTGGCTGAGGTGGAGACAGCCACAGTGCACAACAGAAAGCTGAATTTATTAGGAGTTCAGGCTGCTGAAAAGGAGGAAAATAGCATTTCAGTGAATGCTGATGCTTTGCCAGCAAGAGGAGAGGCTAACAGCAGAAAGAGCTGTCCTGGCCTCAGAAGCTTATGCACTCTTTTCTATCTGATAATAAAATAGAATAGAATAAAATGGAATTAACTGAAATAAAATAAAAATTAATAGACTTGTGTCAGGGAATCCAGTTCAAGTGCTGTAATAAGAACAGTGTTTCTCGAGGCATTTGCTCATTTCAGCAGGATGCAGACATAAGCACTGCAAAGATGGCTGCAGTAAGAAGAGTTTTGTTTCAAACACAAAAGTGGCGGGCATTCCCCCTGGTAGTTGTGCTGAAACCCCCTGAGATGTTGCATATTGGGGCTGGGGATCTATCACAATGGAAGCAGGACACCCTATGGATAAAAAATCCCATCTGCCTACCACGCTTTTAGTCAGGATGTCAAGAGCCCATGGAGGAGGAATCATCTGGAAGAACTCATTCAGCTGCTGTTTGCCCTGTCTGTTCAGTGTGCAATGGCCTGGATGAAGGCTGGGCTCTGTGTTCTCCTTTTACATTACCACAAATTTGGGGTGTCTTCCCGTGAGGCTAAACAGCCATTTGGGTTGCTTTCCATTTTCTTCCAGGGTCATTCAGATCTATGCTTACAAACAAAATGAGCCAGGGGCTGATTCTCTAACACTGAGATCAACTGGCGGGATCTGGCCATGTCCATACCATTAGCCTCCCTTAGCCTCCAGGAGAGGATGACCACAGTCAACGGGCTTATTGGGAATGGTCCTGGACCACACTAACTCCAAAACAGTGCTCAGGAACATGTTGGTGGGGCTGATCACATCAGATGCATGTCAGGGATTGTTTATACAATTTGACAGTATAATTGAAGAGGTTCCAGCTCCTGGAACCGCCCTTAGACCCTGTTTAACTTATTGATGTAGATGTCTGTTTATTGCCAGGCTGCATTCGTGTGTCTTTGCTCACAAGCTTCCCTTTGGAGCAAGCACATTAGCTCCCTTGGAGACTTTGCTCCAGAGTCTACTCCCTGCAGACCCTAGGGGTTTGCTTTCTGCAGTGTGAATGCAAGCGAGGCTGCCCTAATTGCCTTTGGAAACCAAGCTTCCTGCTGTGTGAGCCACAAAGCCAGAATGAACAAATGAGCAGGGAAAAGAAAGTAGAAAGGTTTGAGGCTCCGGATGTACCCATCAGCCTTGTAATGCATTTCTTTGGAAAGTTGTACTTCCAAAGCACTTTCACTCTTCCAGTTCTTCTGCCTCATTTTTGTACTATTCACAAAGACAAAACAGAGTAAGTTTAGTGAAAAAATGTTTTAAGAAAATATGATTAGAAAATAATCCTGTGAAAGAAAAGGCAAACATATATACATCAGACAAAAGTAAAGAAACGAAACATGGCATAATCACTAGAACTATAAATAAAATGCCAATGTTACTATTAGTAGTAGCAGAAATGGTCATATTCTTATCACAAAAACATTCTCCTGCAGCGCTTTCAGCTCTCATTGTAAGACTAGAGCTGTCTTAGATGAACATTTTCCTGTTATCACAGTCCCAAATATCACCTTAAAATATGTCAGGCAATCAAATTCTTCAAATGCTGAAAAGCTTGGGAGGTTGTTTAATCCCTCCTGGTGTTGGGCTGCTACAGCGTGACACACGGGGCTGGGGCAGAGCTCACAGGCTGGCTTTGCTGACAGAGGGCAAAGCAAAGGAGGGTTAGAGATGTGGGAGGTGCCTGGGGGACTGCAGACAGGGTTGGGAACCAGAGTAGAGAGTTTAAAGCTTCCATGTGATAACTTCTTTGGTTAGGATTTTGGTTTGATTTGGTTTTTCTCCTCAATGGTCTTTTAAATTTCTAAGGCAAGCCAAAAATTAATAACCCCACCTTGGTACTGGATAGCCCCAAAAGTGAATTTGGCTAGAAACTGCCTAAATATCTGAGTGCAGTTGCTTATTTTCGTTAAATGAAAAAAGAGTGACAAACAGCACAAAGGGTGTTCTGGGACTTGTAATAATATTATTCAGTCCTCTCCAGCCGGGAAGGACATTCCCTTCTTTTGGCTCCAAGTCCATTTTCCAATTGCATGTTTAATTGCTAATCTAGTGGTCTGGGGAGTCCAGATAAGATCAGGTGAAACTGGTAGGTTCTTATTTTACAGAAATTTCCAAATCAGGACTTTACTGCTTCCAGATTTGACTCATACCTGGAAGATAATGGAAATTGCTAGCCATATAATAATAACAACCCCCGGTGTCCCTTGTGCCTAGTTGTGTAAATGTACACATGGGCTAGGAGATGCTCTGCACACACTGAAAAGATTTGTCTGAACATGGTAAAAACTAAGGAAGAATATTTTCCTCCCGTATCACTTCAGAGGAGACATGTTCCCAAGGCTATCCAGAGAAGCCATGTCAGAGCTGGGTACCAGCCCCCAAGGTCCCAAGTCCCCCACCCAGTGTATTTGCCTCATTTTCCTTGGTTTAGTCATTTGCAAATGGCTCACATCATCGTACATGATTCTGGCAGCAGGCAGCTTAGTTATGATTTGGTAGCAAAATATTTGGACAACAGAGCTTCCAAGCAGAAAACTTTCCAGTGCAGAAACCCGCTTTGTCCTTCGCCGCTGCTGCCCCGGGCTGGTTCGATGTGTCCCAATCCCAGATCACAGAGAGGTTGTGCTCTAATCTTTTTCCATTAGAACTCTGGTGATCAGGCCCAGCTTTGGCTTCAAATTAGGTAATGTCTGGGCCATTAATATTAATGGAAAGAGGAGATGCTTCTATTTGTTCTATTTTCAAGTGGTTTCTGGAGGCCACCTCCTAGCTAGAAACCACACTGCTTGAAATACAGACAGCCCAGGCAGCACACACACACCTGCTCAGCTATAGATTTTTTCCAGATGTTGACATCCCTGTTGATGGTAATAACTGTATTCTCTTAATTCCTGGACAGTCCTTACAGTCCTTTTTTTTTTTTTTTGGTGCCCAACCTGAAAGCCATTACCAGACATCGCTATATCTGATTGTGCTGAAAACAGTCACCAGATGTGTTTTGAAAGCTCTGGCTGGGCTTTCTGGGATGGGGAGATTTTTTTTTTTCAGGGCTATTCCCAAGTGAAAACATGCATAGTAAGACAAACTGCCTTGAGCTGTAGTCTTAGAAGATTTTACCATTCCTGCTTTTTGCTATTGCTGTTACTGCTGGAGAGGCTCTTTCCTACCACTTAGCAAAGGATTGTTGGAAATTCCTCATCTTCTTCAGTGAGAAGTCAAATAAACTTGCTCAAGAGACATTTATATCACACACAGTGGCACTGTGTAGAAGTATTAACCTCCAACAGTAAGGTAGAAAAGAAATCCTGAGGAGCAGCAGCATCTTGAGCAGGTCCATTTTTTTTTTTTCAGTAGCTGCACACATGTACTTTCTTTGTCTTTGATTTTTAGCATATTTCTTGAAGAAGAGGTCTTCTGTTCTCGGGCATCCTACACACTTCATAGGGCAGAGATGTGGCATGTTCCTATGGATGAAACAACTTGCATTTCAGCAGTGTTGTGGCTGGGCTAACTAAAAGCTTCACAGTCTCTATTTATATCAGCATGGAGCTTTGCTCCTCTCCCTGACTGGCCAAGCAACCTAGAGAGCCCAAGTCAACAAAATCATGGCACAGTGAAGAGAAGAAAATTGTCTAAGATATTCTCTGAAACGATCTGAGATTATTCCCATGCTTAGAGCTAAGCCAGGCTCTAGCTGCTTTACAGAACAGAGGCCTGGCTCTCTTGGTGAGAAATACTGCAAAGATTTGGAGCTGGGAGCCTTTCATATCTCATTAATGCAGCAGTGTGCTGGAGTCAGAGCAGACACCATGCTCACCTCTGCTCTCCCCCCCTTGGCTCCCTGGCCTCCAGCCCCTGACCCGTGAAATTGCCCTGCTCCTCAGCTCTGTGGGGGGACAATGCACTTTCCAGGGGTGTGCTTCAGTTTGGGAAACTCAGAAAACCATCCTCGAAGTTATTTATAGAAAGTGGAGGCTTAATAATTACATGAAATGATCCCTTTGGGTCATATCCATTACCTGGTTTTGACAAAAGAAGAAAATGGAAAAACTATATTAACTGGAGCTAGTTAGTGCGAATGGCAATGAGGTCAAAGGACACAGGATCCAATCACTCAGTTACCTGAAACTGGTTAAAAAGTGTCTTTGCATTGCCTACATGTGGCACCGCGGGAAAATGAGATTGTTCTCTGACTTACTAATGGCTCAAATACTTGAGGACATGCAAAAAATACAGACACATACCCAGGAAGAAACTCCTGTTTCCAGCTACCCAGGGAAAAGCACTCAAATGCCAGGCTTTTGTCTCCCCAAAAAGGAAATATTACACATCTTCACCTCGTTCTGAACAGTGTATTGGTAATGCTCAGTGGAGCCATGAAGACATCGGCAAATGTGATCTGAGATCCTGATGTCTTACACAATTTCAAATATTTTTGCAGTTTTCAAACAGAAAAAGATCTAGGGAGCAACAGTAAACTCCTTGAAACATGTTCTCCTGGAAGATGGGAAGGTAAAACTAGGAAAGCTTCACACTGTGTGGTGGTTGGTTTTTTTTTTTTTCCCTTTTTCTTTTTCCCCCTGTTCTTCTCCCCCCATTAGCATTGGACGGTAGGCACTGCTGAAGGTAAAACACTGAACTAAAGGGGACTTTAATCCTGCTCCTTGATGCTGGTCATGCTGTTATGACCACCTTCTTGCCAAGATCTAAGGCTCCATCTCTACTATATTGCTTATCAAGGATTTTTCATGTGTTATTTGAAAGGGGTTGTTGGAGCATTTTCTCATATTTCTCATTCTGGCGGCTGTGTTGGTTGCTTCCAAAACCAAGGCAGAGTTCCGGGTCTTTCGAGTCACAACTGATTTTTCCTTTGCCAGAAGCCACAGTGAGATGAAGCCAGTCAGTCTCTGATCCTCCCACTCTGGTTCTCCCTGAATAACCTAAGAAATATTGCCTTTTTGAAGCATGAGGAGGAAGGGCTACTAAAAAGGAAGAGGTGGCCTGTAGGATTTCAGCACTTAAATAGTCAAGAAAAGAGACAACAGACACCTATGCTAGCTACCATGAAGCCATAGAGAAAGGCATTGCCCCAGGGACCCTGCGCGTGCAGTTGATCATTTCTCAGTTTAATTTTCACTGGAACTTGGCTCTCTACTGGAATTTGGGCAGTTTCTTGTCTGCTTCTGCACTACGTGTATGTCAAGTGGATGAAATGAAAGACCACGGTGATAGGGTAGGGAGCAAGGCCATTAAGTGGTCTTCTCAACAGTATTAGGCAACACGTGCCATTAAACAAGACATTTTGGTAGCATTCTTTTTTCCTTACACACCTTTTTCTTTTGTCCCCATCTACAACTCCATGTTGATACTTGCACAAATTCATCTGTGGATCTTGTTGCCTCAGGATGCATGGATAGACAAGTGTCAGGTTCAGAACAAGGATTAGGCAGGTCGATGGGAGAAAAAGCGTTTGTTTAATGAAAGCCGAGATTTTGTAGGAGGAGAGTGCACCTTCAGCAAGTTGCAAGAATGTATGTACAATAAGGTAGAGAGAGGGCAGAGGGGGAAAGGGAAGGAAAACCTTATTCCTAGCCCAGGTATAATATTTTTCATCCTGTAAGTGCTTTGAAGCAACAATGATGATGGGCTGGCTTCAGTTAAAAGCCAGCAATAAAGGAATCAGTCATATAATAAAAATAAATAAATGTTGTCTGGAAAAATTCAAATGTGGCATTATTCTGTGGATGTTGTCAGCTCCTGGACAGACCACAGAGAGGACTGCAAAGAGATGGATGCAGAGTGACAGCACCACGTCCCTGCCAGATGATCACACAGGAGCAGTCTGTGAATTCATGTTAGCACAGGAATGTACTTGGAAAGAGGTCTGGCCACTCAACTCTACACCGATCTATTTAAAAAGGCAGTCAATGGCCTGTTTTTTCTTACCCTCGTTGTTCCTTGTGTTTTCTTTTAACGTCTAAGGTGTTTATTAGGTTTGAGGGCTGTACAAATGAAAACAGACAAACAGCCATCAGTTGGCAGTGGGGTTGTTTAGCCAAGCAAAGGCTATTTTGGAGATCCACCATTCTGTCTTTCATCGCTGACTGGAATACAGATGTGCAGGAGCTAAATTGCATGGTCCATTTTTAACTTGTCCTCTTGGTCCCAGGGGGTTATTTGCACAGGTGAAACACTGAGGCTTTGGTGAGCTGCAGAAGGGCTAACAGATTTCACCCCACCCTCTGACCACAAAGGCACCAGTAGGGCCTATGCATGATGGGAAATGCTCTGCATATTTCTGATTTCTGTATCTGGAAAAAGTGTTGGGGTATTGTTAAGTCCTGTGGATCATAAGGGGAACAGGTAATGGGGTGACGTGCTCTTAACTTACTGAGAATTATTGGCATCTCCTCAGGAGGTGGGAGAGAAGGAAGATCTTCAAGCTTTGGTGTAATCCACAAAGCAAGATGGCATTGAAAATATCCATCCCTTTTTCTCCTGATTCCACTACAACTTCTCACTCCTCTGAAGCTTCACAAGCTCTGCTCTCCTCCACCAACCGCTTGAAAAATGGAAAAAGGACAAGAGGATGGAAAGTAGAACACATCTCTGCTCCAGGTTTCTTCCTTCACTCCCTAAATGCTGGAGGGATGGCTCTGCGGGCAGCACCAGCACACCTATGGGCAAGAAGAAGATGAAGGCAGAGATTTGCTATACCATCATACCTTAGATGTCTCCACCTCTAGGACCTTGAGAAAACTCCCTTGGCCCTCCCTGCTTTGCTTCCCCCTCCAAATTTTTAGCCATTTTGCAAATCCAAGGTGCCAACTCAGGCAGCCTACAATTCACGATGAGTTTCCCCACAAGAATTTTGTGCCTGAACAGCATTTAGTGCAAGAATGGTGTTAGCAATATTTGTTAGGGCTGCCACCCTCCACGGCTAACTGCACGGCACATCTCTGAGACTCCGGGATGCACAGCAGTAACTCCTGCAGCAGCATGCCACACACCTGCAAGTCCCCACTTGCTCAGTGCCACACAAGGAAAAGGGGCACAAGGACGTTAATAGCTGAAAGTTTCTGTGTTTCCTTCTTGCTGAGCTGTGCCACTTGCCTGCACAGAGCATCTGCCCAAACCCCACTTAGGACCCGGTCTCCAGTCTTCCTCTTCTTATTGAGGGACAATCACTCCTCCCTGTCCATAGGGTGTTTGCCTGGGGGGGTGTTATCTGTTTGTTTTTCAGGTGGGGAGAGTTTAAATTAGATTCAGTCAGGCAATAGGTGAAAGAAGGGGGAAACTGGAGACTGGCGGAGTCACAGGGAAGTGACCTTTCTCAGGGCCAACAGCTCAGCTCAGGGTGGCAGGAGATAAGAAAGTGAGTCAGGTGCTCTGGGGCTTTGCAGACTGGTAGTCCTTTGATGTACAAAGAATCAGGATGACTGCATGGGGGAAGGCAGCTTTGTGACATGATCTCAGCTTCAGGCTCATCTTCACATTTGTCCCCGCTTCCTGAGGGACTGCTGCCTGCTGTCACTTCCACAGTACACCTCCTGGTCAAGAGAGAGATCTAAGGAGCAGCCTGCCTGAGGGATGCAAGATCTGGATGCCTAATCTGAACTGAAGGGAGTGCACAAAGGGAGAGGCAGAAATGGGGACTCCAGTTCTCATCCCTGGGTGCTGCTTGAGGCAGAAATATTTCCTCCTGTGCCGGAGTGGGAGGCAAACTCATAATGGTTCAGTCTTTCTTTTTGTGCCTTTCTGGTGGCACTAGTGACCTGCCCAATTGGTTCTTGGTTCCCTCAGCTCCTCAAAATCTCTTCAAGGTGATGCATAAAAAATGGTAGGGTTTTCTAAAGAAAAGTGGCCAGAAGCTATCTGCTCCTCAAACCAGTCCTGCCATAAATTTCCAGTGATACAATAGATCTTATAAACAGTTCGCGAGACATCAGAGGAGATCTAGCCATGGGCATTACTCAGTACTTGTGTAGCACCCAGGGGCATCTAAAAACCTACACCATCTCAAGTCTAGGGTACGTGAGTAAAGAGATATGCTAAGATATTGGAGATAGGCATGATGTGTGCATACGGTGTGTGTGTCTTTGTGCAGCTCCGGTGGGCACAGCCGTGTGAAATGCAAGACGAGGTTCATGCGATACCCTCCCCAGTGCCCCTGAAGCAGCAGGGCTTTGGCTGAGGACATCTCTGTTTGGAGCTCAGGCCAGGCCAGGCCAGGTAAAAAACCTTTGAATTCACCTTTATGCAATGCCGTTTTTAAGAGAGTCACTCTGCTGTGTGTAACCACAGAGTAAGGAGAAAGTTTACCCAACCTGGAAGGGGAGGGAAGGCCCCTCGCTGGCTCTGAAGAGCAGGTACTGTTCCTTCCCGGTGCTATTTCTGGAATGCCTTGGAAGCACCCTGGCTTGTGCTAAAATAGCGTGCGGGCCTTGACTTACCTCATGTTGTGGGAAGAGGCGAGTGGTTTGAGGCGAGCCCAGAGAAAGGCAGGCAGACTGTGCCGGGGCGGGAGGCACACACAGCCCTTTTGATTCCCTGAAAATTAAATAAGGAGTAAAGATCCACAAGGCTGAAGGTGGAAAAGTATGTGTGAATTGGTGCCTCTGCTCCAGGGGGAGGTCACCTGGGTGAGAGGTCGTGCAGTGCCGAGGTGTTGCAGAAGGACCATCGATGCCTCCTGGCATGGGGTGGAAGGTCTGGAGGGTCTGCCTCCCCCCCTCCCCCCCCAACACCTGCAAAAGGCTGGCAGGAGAGAGAGGAGGTAAGGCAAGAAGTGATGTACAAAACCACTCATTTTGGGGGGTGGGTTTGAGGGGTGCCTGCTGGCACAGCAGCTGAGCAGTGTTGGTGCATGGCATTTTGCATAGGGAGCCCTGGGGATGAGCATCCCAGCAACAACAAAATGGTGCAACACCTTTACACTTGATTTTTAGGAGAAAACTTCACGCATTGACAAGTTAAGAATTCCTTTTATTTACCTTTCTGTAATGCTATTTTAAGAGAATCACTCTGCAGACCGTAACAGGGTGACTTATTAAGGCATTGCATAGAATATGTCTGCTGCAGGCCAGGGCTGTCCTGCATCTCTCTGGATCAAGCTAGTGATGTGACTCAAAAATTAAGGTCTCCATTTCCACTGTCAACCACTTAACACTATAGCTGCATCTAGCATCAAATGAGGATTAGAGCTAAAACCTTTACCCAGGGCTCCCCATCTGTCATCTTTGGATTTAGCCGCTACAGGAGAAGCAGCAGTGTGATGTGCTTGCTAGATGTGTGGGCTGTGCTGGCTTTGTGGGTGCTGGTCTCTTCTGTCTCTTCTGTCAGGTGGCTGGTGATAGGATGAGAGGAAATGGCCTCAAGCTGCACCAGGGGAAGTTTAGATCGGATATTAGGAAAAATTTCTTTACTGAAAGGGTTGTTAGGCATTGGAACAGGCTGCCCAGGGAAGTGGTGGAGTCATCATCCCTGGAAAAACTCAAGGTGCTTCAGGACATGGTTTAGTGGGCATGGTTGATGGTTGGAATGATCTTAAAGGTCTTTTCCAGCCTAAATGATTCTATGATTCTATGATTTGTCTCCTTGGACCTTTTAGCAGCGCTTTGGACCACTGGCTAGTGGAGAGTTCATTTGTCCATGTCAGTGGTGCTGCATGTAGTTCAGACACCAAACCACACATGACCTCGGTTTGTGGCTCCATGGCTCTTGCTGTCACGAGGGGCGAGGGGGACAAGGTCTGCGCCCCCTGTGTGGTGCATTAGCTCAGTCTCTGCTCGAATGAAACTCTTGATACTTCCAGGGGAATTTCTACCTGAGTAACAGACAAAATTGGGGAAGGACTTCATAACAAGAAATATCAATTACTCTCCTTTGGATATGGTGTACGTAAAAGGCTATTTCTCCCACCTGCATGGTGGGAGAAATACCACAGAACATGACTCCCAAGCATTTTGTGAAAATGGTGCAAAATATAAAAATAATTTGATCAGCAAGGGAAATAGACATATGTCTCAGTTAGTCAGAGTGAACTGGTGCTTCTGTTCCTCTCCTATCAGTCTAGATCGTGAAGTAAAGGCCTTTGCAAAGATGCAATGGTTGTCCACACAAATAACAGGACTCAGGGAGGCAGCAATATCTGAGTGTAAGTTCTTATATAGGAGCATGCCCAGCCTATGGTGTATGCCATATTCCACTGGTGACAGGACACCAGGTATGTTATACTAACCATGGATCACTGCCCCTTGGTTTCATACCTCCTGTGAAAACCAAGGCCTCAGGAGAAGGAGGAGGTGATGGGATCAGACTTAGAAGTGTCCCACCTCTGGGCTGAATCCAGATGGCACAGAGCATAAACCGTGAATACCACTTTGCTTGGAGAGCTCTTCTCAAGCTGTGATTAAGCCCATTTTGTCAGGGAGAAACGTGGGTGGACCATGTCTTAATTCACATAGTCCCAAAGTAATGCCATGGGCTATGCAGCTAGTTAGGAACTAACTCAGCTCCCATGTACTCTCTGCCCTAACTGGGTTTATCTTTGTTGATTCATAAATGATAGGCAATGTCACTATCTCTCTCCATTTCATGAAGAACTGAAAGGCTGAGTCAACTAGGTAAAAAAAAAAAAAAAGAGGTAGCCTGAAAAAAAATAAAAGAACTGATTCAGTTATTTTTCCAAGATCATCTAGTTATGTCTACACTGCAGAAGACATCAATTCCAAGCTAAGGAATGCAGAATGGCTCAGATCCTTATTCAAGGTCATCTCTGTGTATAGCAGGCTGACTGTGTACAAACTCCACAGCACTTAGCCGTGGACTTTTC
Source organism: Pandion haliaetus (assembly GCA_013401275.1). NCBI lineage: Eukaryota > Metazoa > Chordata > Aves > Accipitriformes > Pandionidae > Pandion > Pandion haliaetus. Next base: position 6,662 of record VYZV01021645.1, on the reverse strand, counting down.
AGGTCCTCACACAGTGATCCTAAGACAAAATTAATGGGTTTTGTGAGGACTGTGTCACAGCCTTCTAGAGCAGTGTGTTTCTAGCATGAAAGTGGGTACGTGTGCTGCATGACGTAGGATGGGAAATGGGACAACGTGGAGGTGTTTGAAGGTAAAGAACAATAATCAGGTTTCCTCTTAAAGGGAACTGGTAGAGTGATGTCGAAAGAGATACTGGAAATGAACTTGCATCCATGCAGAATGGATGACTTCAGGATGAGAGTCTGTATTCATTACAGTGGTAAATTATTCGGCAGCTTAGATGCATTCACCAGGACCCTGGAGCTGTGAAGCACCAGCCACCCAGCCACTGACAATCACTCTGACCTTCCTGCTTCTCAGGCTGCACAAGCTACATTGGTAATGGAAATTAAATATTCTTGGAACCATTGTCGAGTCCGAAGGCCAATGGGCACAGAGCAGCACGTGCGTACCATCAAATTCCGTTACCTTCCACAACAGGATGACCACATCCCAAATGCCTGTGGGGAGTGGCTCCTGGCCCTGCTAACCCCAAATATGGCCCAGGAACTGTCTGGGAGGCTGCTAATAGACAGCTGAAAGTCAGTGCTTAGTTAGCATCGTTCCCTGTTTCATCCACCAGTACAGATGTAGATGGTGTCACTGGGGACAAACCCATACATCTGCTTTTGCTTGTGTGTCAAGCGGCCCTGGCATACATGCATGGAGTGTCCCGTGTGGGTAATGCCAAAGGTGGGCTGGGGAGAATGTTACAGCTGCTCCTCCAGGGCTGAAATCCATCCCGGGACTTTTTTCCACTGCTTTGTGGGCCAATTTTTAAAAATAGGTCAAAAAGTAAGGTTAGGTAGTGGTGAGAAGTTAATGCTCATTTTGCATCAGAAACAGAGGTGTTCAGTGTTCCCGCATATCTCTGGCTTGTGTTTGGTATCAATCAATTAATCACCAGGCATTACCCCAGGACATGGCTCCTATTGTCCACAGCACTGAGAATTTATTAGCTACTGCCCCATGGATCAGCCCTCCAGGCACACTTCTCCCCTTCACACATCCTTCTCTCCCCTGCTCACAAGCAGGAGAGAAATTCAGCTGCCTATGGTGGGGGAGGAAAGCAGGGGACACCTTGTTTAAAAAATGAAAGATGCAGTTTCAGCTGTTTGTTTGGGAATATGTGGCAATGGGGCTGAAATAAAGGTTATTTTGGATAGACTGAGAGCTTTACAGAACCTTCATTCACTCCCTTTGACTGGATTGCATAAAGGGCTACTGAGCAGATAAACTTTTAACAAATGTGAATTCCTCTCAATTAAATTACAGGAAATTAAAAAAGACACATTTCATGGGCTGGTGGGGGAAATAAAAGTGATATTTGTTCCCCCCAAAGAGGTCAGGTTTCCAGTCTGTTTAGTCCTGGATTTCAATCTCCTTCCTCCAGACTGCACGGGGGAAACACGTAGATGCCTATGCTTGCCTGGAGCTCAAGAGACAGGTCTGTTCTCTGAGGGACAGAAGCAGCTCTCTCATCAACATGATGGGGTACCTTCCCCCAGTGACTAAATGTCAGGAAGGGCTAATGTACGTTTGGGTAATGCACCACTCTCCTTTGCATCTCATGCATGGAAACCACAGGCCAGCCCTACCATGAGAAACCTGCAGTCTCAAGAGATTAGAGGAAAATCATTAAAAGCTTTATTAGGAATTAAGTTGATGACTGGAAATCAAATGACTCAGCAAGGAAAGAGACATGATCTTTTAATAGGCTCTGTGTTTCTTTGGAAAACCATTGCAAGCTTGAAGACACCTTCCCCAGCTGCCGATAATGCAAGGCCCGTGCCAGCATCACACGGTCATGCATGCTCTCATATCTACGTGCCATGCCGTCACTCTCCAGGTCTGACACATAATGTCTCCAGTGCTGGGAGGTGAGAAATGCTTCCTGTGCAGAACTAGCTTGGCCTGACCCAAACTTTGCAGTGTATTGTGTCTTTCGGTGCAGCTAACAGCCTCCTGGTATGCCCTTTCTGACCCTTCAGGCATCCTTATAGTTGCAAACACGAGCATCCTGATCCAAATTGCATTCCTCGCCTAATCCTTTGAGCTGCCTGTGGAAAAGAGTAGATTTCTATATATAGTGCTCCAAAAAGCCACTGGTTTGTTCTGCCTGGGTGAAGGGGGTCTGTTCTCTGCAGCANGAAAGAGAGTGGAAAAAAGGTCTCCTTTGTAAAAAATGTGTTTGTGAAAGGGGGAAATGTCTGGTGGGGGGTGTCAAAAGCTCTAGAAGGCTGAGTTTATTTTGGAGCCTCCTGAGGTTAGATTTAATCAGTTCAAAACACATAGTTTCACTCTTAATATGACTAATTTTTCTCTGCTGGCTGAAAGATGCCTTGATACTCAATGGGAAGTTGTCCTTTTCCCATGCCCGAGACCAAGGACGTATCTCATCTCTCCAACCCATTCCAGGATGTTTGAACAGAGAGGCAGAGCCATAAGCCATTGCTGGGAGTGAGGGTCTGATTTTGATAGGACCATAAATATGTTTGCCATGTCTGACAGGGGATGATTGAAAAAAATGCCACTTCAAAGAGGCTTGTGCTTTGTCTGAAGAGATGTAGAAATATTTAACTGCAAGCCTGGAGTCTCTTTAGTTACATTCCTTCTTTTCCCTGTGCTGTTGACAGAGTTTCACGGGTGGTTTTCAAGCACTATATTCAACCAGCATTGTTATTTTGGGATGCACCCTCCTCACATTCATCAAGTAAATCAAAATACCAGGAGTCCAACTTAAAAGGAGGTTTTCTTATACAATCCCCACAGCACTTGTTCCAAATATGTTATTAAACTGAGCCTCAAGTCTGGGTTGGCAATGGGGCCGGATCTTCCCAAAGTTATGTTCACACTGCAGGCTGCTGAACCCACCAGCTACCTACTGAGCAACCTACCAACACGAGATGTCCACTACGGGATTCACTGAGCATCCGACTGTCCTGGTGAGATCACTCCAGGGATGTTGCTTTTTCTTCTGGGAGTAGTTACCTCGTTACATGCTCTATTATTCAGAGCTGTACAGACTCTCATTCATTTAAGAAGGGAGAAAAACATCTCTTCTGGGGTCCTTCTTTTTCACCTCTCATAGAAAGTTGCAACTCCCACAGACCTGTTGGGTGAACAAAATACCTGTCCCCCAAAGCAGCACAAAGTTCAGCTTAATTGTTTGTAGCAATACTGGCAGGAATTTTCCTGCAATTGCTGATGGGATGGGGGAATTCCCAACTTACTGTGAATTCCAGTAGCTGTGCTCCATCTTTCTTGATGACATGCTTTAATATTGGTTATGAGTAGGAACCAAAACACTGAACAAAAGAGAAACCACTCTGGCAGCAGCAGCAATCCTATAGCCTATGTTCGGTGCAGTCAGTAGAGGGACACCATCCCATTTAATGAAAGATTGAATGCCAACTCTGTAATGCCACTGTGAAGATCCTGGAAAAGATTATTTCAAAGGAGGTTGTGTGAACTGATTTTTCACTTTGGGGATGTTATAACTTTATAAGCTAAGACATATCTCACAAGAATTTCCTACAATGCTTGATAAGTTAAAGTGTGGGTGTAGGAACAAAATTCTACTGTTAAGTAATAAATAATGGATATTATAATTTTATGCCCTACATTTTTTTAAATATTTAGTAGAGCTGCATGAATAAGCAATGGTTTTGGTTCACTGGATGAATAATAAATAAATGAATAAATAAAAGTCACAGATCAAAGAAAAACAAAAATTACTTGTTTTGTGGGATTTCTTGGTACAGTAAGAAAAAAAACCCATGTTGAACAGTTTGGAGTTCTAGGAATCATTTTGTTGCAGCATGGGAACTTCCAAGCCGTATCTTAATCCTTGAAAATTTTGGACTGAAAATTCTGGTTTCCCTGTAGTATATAATTTTCCAGAAGCTGCAAAGACTGAGGCTTGAGAAGAGAATTTGATGGACCTGTTTGAATTTGTGGCAAGGAAGGGGCAGAGCTTCCTTTATGCACAAGCACTGAGGCCCAAATTACCATGCCAGTTGGCCTTAGACCACCTTATAGAGATGGCGAGGGGTGGCAAGCAATGACCTTACCTATTCCTCATAACCAGAGGCAGATCTGCTCATCAGCACCATATATCAGTGTGGGTGAAACATGGTCGGTTGTGCCTGCAGGAGTCACTGCATGTTCCAGAGAAAGGGATCTGGTAATTTCTCACCATCTGTGAAGTTCCTTCTAGTACTTTGAAAACAGATTTCTGGTTAGAGGGAATGGACACTGTCCCTGCTGGTCCTTGCACTCTGAGCACTCTGTAATTTAACCAGGGAGGAGTTTATCTACCAAGTGTACCAATTCCAGCTGCTCAGCATGGATCTAAAGGGTCCAGATTGAAGCACTTCAGCTTCATTCCATGTCCTGCGATCTGTTACCTCCTCTGGGATAAAAGATTCACCTTCATCACACATGTGGTCTTGGAAGCTCGTAAGAGACATACATTTAAGATGCTGTGATAAGACCATGTCGAAGAAATATGGCCCTAACAGAACCCCACTGTCTGAACATATCTACCACTTCAGAACACAGAAAAAAGAGAGAACTTGATGGGCAAAGGTTCAGGGAGAGTGGCAAGGATTACCCAAGGCAAGAAACAACTTTTGTAGCAGGAAGGACTGAGTTAGAAAAGACATTTCCAAGATTTTGGGACACCACATTTGTTATTCATTAATTAACTCATAGAGTTCATTGCAGAATCCTGCTGCTACAGCCAAAAAGTGTGGGTTCCTTGGGCTTTTGGATCAAACCTCCATGCAGGTGGTTTGAAAGATGCTGCTAAGTACAGCTCAGGCTTTTCCTGGTTTGGTGTAGGACGTGGTGCAGCTTTAGGTCATAAGGGGGCTGTGGGTTCATCTGTGTGAGACGAATGCCTTCTGGTCAGCGTTGTTGGAATGCAGGGCCCTGCTAGATGACAACCTGCTTCTTTGGGGTGTAAAGTCATGGGGTCACCCTTGTTCAACGTGCCTCCTAGGCTAGGCAGAGATGACGGGAAGGTTAAAAAAGCTGCAGACCAACTGGGTTATTTCACAGAACGGGAACTCATCTATGATGATGCTCTACACACATGGAAGATGCTGGCCTGACTGTGTGGGAGACGGGTGTGAATCCTGATTCTCAGGCTCAGCACATGTATTACACTGCTGGTGGCACAGAAGACAGCGGAGGGCAGTGAAAGGGCTGAGCTACCCACCTCATGGCCTCAGCACCTGGGCTAGATGCAAACCTGGGCCCAGCTGCATGTTAACAAGCCATTTTGTTTTGAGGAGCACATTTGCTAAAGATTAGTGGCAAATCTAGCTTCTGTGCAACCCCGGGGGGAGGTAATGGAGGAAAGGCACTGTGGTTCCTAAATGAGGGAGAGGGAGGAACATGCATTACAAATGGAAGAGGCTTTCTTCCTCCTCCCACCACTGCCATGATGGGGGCAGCCACAGACTACTTTGAAGTCCTGTTCTTCAGGCTCTTTGCCATCGTTTGTGCTCAGCCCTTCCAACAAAAGCACAGTCTCTTGGTGGCAAGAGACTTGGCCAAGGAGCAGAAGGCAGCCTTTTTACATTAAGGGAAGGGCTGTGAACAATTTTGCCTTTATCACCACAAAAGGGACTGTAAATCCCTCAGAGTTATGGATTCTGGTCCTGCAACTTGATCTCCCAAAACCAGTCATTTAAGTTAGGATAAATCTTTTCATTATTATTATTATATGGTTTGTTGTTTTATTTTAAAAGAGAAAAAGAGAAAGAGAGGAGGGAGAAATTGGCTCTAAAGTGGCTTGAAAATACCATTTGCAGCCAAAAAGTTATGTATACTGCTTTGCCTAACTGTACTCTGTAAGGATATGAAAGGACCAGAAGGCTCAGACCAGATTTCTCCATTAAGAGATGGAGCTTAGTCCATTTCTTGGCACCACTTAGAAAGTCAATATTTTCTCTTTCTTCTTTCCTGGCTGAATTTGGTGGAGCAAAGGGTCTAAATCCCAGTTTCAGTTTGGGATCCAGGCAGGCAGGCTGGCAGGCATTTCACCCTACAAAATCACGCCCTGCACAATTTTGGTCCTGGCTGTTTCCAGCTCTTTCACACTCACTCATTCGATTCCTGCCTCAGTTTATTGAGAGTTTGTAGTCTGTGAGTTTGTAGACTTGCTCCTTCCTTGGAACCCAATGGGCAGCTGCATAGCCTGCTTTGCCATCTGCTTGCCTGGTGTTTGAGTATCTGAAGAGGGGGAGAGGCCGTGCCACCACTCGTGCTCTCCTCAGGACTCCAAGGAGCCCTGCGAGAGAGCAAGGTTTTCAGCTGCCACATATATCTGCTGCCTCACACACTTCAGTGTGTAGACACCTTCACCCTGCACACGGATAGCAGAAAGCTGGGCAGCCTGCTTTGTTTTTTAACAAATCCCAGTGGCAGATTTCCTTTATGGTACCAAATATACTCTTAGAAGTATCTCTGCTCATTGCCGCTGGTACTGACTTCAGTATCCATCGGTGCTGGTGCAGTACTTTGCCATCGTTGTTTTGGAGAATGGTGTGCAGTAACACATTGTCGTGGTTTCAGCACAGCCGGTAACAAAG
>VYZV01021644.1:21802-41311 GCA_013401275.1 Pandion haliaetus | reverse complement strand
TTAACGTTGGTATTAATATTAGTATAGATGTAGCTATAAGATCATGGATGCAAATGAAAAACTTACTGTTTATACTAGTTTTGGACTTAAACTATTAAGACACTGTTGAGCCTGAAGAGATGATGGTTTTACTTCTGGCATTCCCCCTGCTTGTTTGATTTACAGTCTAATTGCATCTGATGTCTGTGGTGCATGGCTTTATTGCATAAGGACTGATGACTACAGGGACAAGTTCAGTGCCTTTAGCATAGGAGTGTGACTTCAAGGGAAGAATAAGCAGCAGGAACAGATGAAGTGATAATCAGCCAACTGCTAAGACCATTTTCTTGTAATAGTTTTAGCCATAAAAAAGAGTGGAGAGAATAAAAACAGTAAAATAATAGAAGAGGTCCTTCTAATTAGAATGAGCTTCAAAGATTTCAGTGAGACAAGACTGACTTTCTTCTCCCAGAAAGATACCAAATAAACTGCATCTAGAATAAGATCCTCTCCACAGCAGTGGTACACATTGCTTTGGTGGATTCTGGGAGCAGTGCTTTGAAGGATCTGGAGTTCAAAAGTCCAAAGGAATATTCCTGTACTATGATGCATAGGATTTTTATAATATTTAATAAGCTTTACTTTGAGATACACTGTTTTTCTTGCCATCAAATATTTTTCTGTCTATAGAAAATAGCATTTCATAGTGGAAATAAGAATGAAAAAATACCAAAAAAAAATTGGAAGCAGCATGTTTGTCTGTGGAATCCTAGGCTGAGAGGCAGAACTTTGGGTTGGGCTTGGACTCTGTCATCTTACTGCTCAAAGACTTACTGTTTATATGGGGCAAATTGTTTAAACTTTCCAAGCCTGAAGATTTCTTTATGAGGCTAACAATATTTACTTTGAAATGTACTTGTTATAGTATTTCCCAAAAAATTTTTTTGTAAGAGCTGCAATGCAGTAGTCTACCGGGTTTGCTGTATAATTTTGATAATATATAGTAGATAAACTAGAATATGGTGTCCACTTATCAATACTACCAGTATGCAGGCATACTATTTTTTCTTGCTTTTTCCCTGTCCCAAGGATAGTAACCATTTCTGAAAAAAGGAAAATAAAAAGACAATTTTCAAATGATTGAGTGATTTTGTGGTATTTGAAAAAAATAATATGATAACAAACATCACACTTGGGGAATTAGAAATATAGAGGTCTCTACAAGGGGAAATCTCAACAGGTGTACTTTGAAACCTCTTTATTTGGTATACTTAAACCTCGTTTTTATAAACTACTTTCCTGTACAACATTTTTTTCTTCTTGGCAGCACTATGGAGAGGACAGTATGAAGCAGAAAGGTGAGGGTTGGTCTTTACCACTCTTTATCACATATTGGAGAACTCCACCATATCCCACCTTGTTCTGCTGAGAGCAATTTGGGTAACCAAGTTTCATGTGCCAGGGACAAAGAACAGCAAACTCACAATATCAATCCTGTGATGATAAGGACATCACTCTGCACTCCACCCTTCTTGAAACAAAGCAGTCAAATAAAAACCCAGAAGTTATTTTGCAAATTCATTATAGAGAGACTTGTAAATATATGTGAGCAATGCTGCAGACTTTCCAAAGGCCAGAAGCACATTCTATATGGAAACAAGTTAGTGTAGACATAAAACTTATTTCCTTTGAGCATCCTTTTTTTCCCTTAAGAAAATAAAACATTGTGATTGATATTGATTCAAAAGTATGTTCTCTTTCAAATAACATTTTAAAGTTAGAGCTACAAAGGCAAGTGTAATTAATTAGCAGAATAAAGTGAAATTTTGAATGGAAGACCTTCATGCAGCTGGGAAAAAACAGCAAAAGCGTTTTTTTATATAGAACAATGTGTTTTATAAAAGGCTTGGTTTAATGAACAGACCAAAGCAAGTGATTCACAGCATATAATTTATTTGATAAGTTCATTTTCTTTCCTTTCTCATGGTTAACCAAAACAGAGGCATATTTTCTGTTTTTAAAAGATAATTGTTTATTTTTTATTATTTTATTTTTTTACTGTACAAGGTGATTACAAGTTTTCAGGGACTGCAAAAACTGTATTTGGCATTCTGATATTTCTGTATTGTTAAATTATGATTGTGTTTTATAAATTGCATTATATTACTTCTGTTTTCTGAGTTTTCTAACAGAGTTCTGAGACATCTGTAGTCCTGTGTTTTGAGCAATGTCCCATGCTGACTTAATATAGTCAATCTGGGTGCAACTGCTCCCATGTGCAAGTATTTAATGCTTGATGTGTGAGAGTACAGTGTAAAACTTAGAGTGTGTGTTTTGGGCCTTCTCCAATGGAAATCAGCAAGACCCTTTTCCCATTGACTTCAGTGGCAGTGGATCACTGTTTCTGTGAGCATCTTGATGAGTGAAAACTCAAATGCATGAATATGCATGGGTCATGAAGACAGACAAGCTGTGAAGAGAGTTGAACAAATACTTAACAGAATTTTTCTTAGCAATCAGATTGATTAATTGCCTAGAATGACCTGAAGTTTCAGTTGGTTAAAAGTTTTTGCTTAAGCCCTTCTTAAACTTGATGTATGTTATTCTATGCCATCACTCTGTTTCATTTTGCTTCAGAAGTGGCTGTAACTGTGAAATAAGAATAATCTTCTTCAGCATGTGACCAGGACAGTACTGATTTCAGGGCAATTGTCAGTTTGTCTTACCACCCCACACAATGAAGTGTCTGGGTATGAGAGCATTTGCAAAGGAAGAAGCATCTTTGTTTTCACACATGATTATATCTGTCCAATTTTACAATATCCCTGGAAATAGGCAGTCCAATCATAAGCTTTCTGGAAGTGCCAGCAAGGCCTTGCTTTTCCCATGTCCCTGGGAGGTTCTGGTACTGTTCATGTAACATTTCTTTTTCTGGGCTTGGGTAGTAGTCTGGGGTAATGTCTCAGCCCAGAGTACTGTGCGCTGGCTGGCTGAACGTCAGTGGGTTTGCTTCCAGGCAGATTTGGCAAGTCCTAGCAGGAGAGCTCTTTGTTATGTGCAATTTTAATATACATTTTAATCTTTTGAAAAACATGAAATTCTCAGTTATATTTTTGCATACAGTTTAAAAACAACAAAAAAAAGAGGTACAAAATTAAATACTACTTATCATCATGCAGTATCTTCTTAAGCATGATTTTATCCTGTCCATTTTGTTTGCAGAGAGTTAAGTGCAGTTGTCTGATCACAGCTTGTTTCGTGACATTTTAAGAGGCCTTCAGTGACACATACCTGAAACAACAGTCAGAACTGAAGTGCACTATCCTCACACCATGAAGTAACCTACATTGCACCTATCTGCATTATACCTAACAAAGCAGTGGGTTTTTGTCACTATCATAGCCATTCTCGTTGCTTGCAAGTTTAAAAGAAAGAGAATCAAAAGTGTGGATCAACCATTTAAAATTAATGGGCTTGTGAAAACCCCAGAGTTCTACTTACGCTGCTTGAATGTGAGCAGAAAGTCTAATACAGAACATGGTTGGTTTTATAAAATCACGGTTCCTGGTGGGTGACTTTTTCAGAAAGCGTGACTTGAACTCAGTCAATGAAAAAGACTGTGTGGCTGACTCACATCATGTCCCAGGAGACTTAGTTTGCTGGTATTTAAAGAACATGCTCTTTAGATAAACCAAAACTATTGTAAAGTCACAAAAGAGGCCACTAACATCAGCTATGGGCAAACCTCCATTTAGTCTCCATTTTTCACGAAAGACACGTATCTACTATATGATATAGGTCAGCTGGACTGTCTTCAATTGCACTGCATTCTTGTGTTAGGGATGAAGTTCTAAACAGTCTTGGTGGAAAACAGGCAGTGCTCTAGTAGAGAACAATCCCAGAATCCGGGAGAGGACGATTTCCTTTTGTTTCCATTCCACTTAATCTATGCCTCAGACTAGTACCAAGACCCATAGTTTTAAGCACACTTTTTGTCAGTTAGGTGAAGTCAAAACATGAGTGAGTCACAGACTGCATTGATTCACCTGAATAAATGATCAGGGAAGAGCATTTTCTCTAAATACTGTTACGATAGCAAGAGTTACCACTAAACCATAGCAGAATGGAATAAAAAGAACCCTAAGACATAATTTTGTCCAATTAAATTAAATTAATTAAATTAAATTTAATTTAATTTGTCCAATTAAATTAAATTCTTTAATTTTCCTTGGGAAATGGTTACTTGAGTCTTTATCAAAAAATACTGATGTATAATGACTCTCTTTCTAGGTAGCACTTTGTAGGGCTTCTCTTTCCTCAAAGTTAGAAGTGCTTCCTAATAGCTTTTCTAAAAGTTTTGCTGCAAATTAGATTAGTCTCGTCATTATCAGCAAAGATTTCAGACTGAGAAATCAGTCTCTACTATCTGAGAAAGATTATGGATGCTCTTGTCTTGATCCTTGAGGGCTAGCAGATCCAGCTACAATGTTACAAGAGGTTGCCCCTGTCTCTCCGGTAGCAGAAACACCTTGGTCCCAGCATAACCTCAGACCCTCATCTTTGTTCCGTGTGGATCCTAAACTCACTTTTCCTATACTGCTAAGAAGCCCATCTTGTACATCTGGCTGGATATGTAGTCAACTGTGAATATTTTTCTCTAGATTTGCAGTTCAAACTGCTGCTGCAATTCTCATTCCTGCTTCAGTAATGGAAACTTTATCTGGGTTTGAAATACAAATACCCTTAATCTAATTGCAAAGCAGAACTGTTGTTGTATCATCTCTCTTGATCATACATATTAACAACTGGCATCTTCAGTTTACTGGACCAATGTTATAATCTGTTTCTGGTCTATTTTCAGGCAGGTAGTTTTTAATAGTAAGGCTGAAATTTCCAATAATGGTACTTTCTGTTTTTGTTATCTCCTGCCACTAAAAAAAACCCTGAGAACCTACAGGAGAGAAAAAAAAAATACAGCAAATGTTTTTCTTCAGCCGAAATAATATCAAGATCCCATTTTCAGCATAGTTTTCTGAGCAGCACTTCACTCCCTACTTTGCAGAAGTTGTACTTCCAATTATTTCCATAAATTATTACTATGACTTTTAGGCATAAGGGATATTTATTATTAATTGAGCTGTGGTGTGCACAATTCTAATATTTCACACTCTTTAAAAGAAATAAAGATTCTTTAAACTGACCTTTGCTAGTTTTGTACTGCAATTAAGACTTAATGGATTTAACAAGGCAGCATGTAGTAGCTTTCGTTGGTATACAATTTGCCTAAAAACTTTTAAATCAAGTTATTTCAGTGTCAAGTAATTTTAAGAAAGAAATTTGCTTGCTAGCTACAACAGGGAATTGTAAGTCAACAGTATTCCTAGATTTCATTCTCAGTGGCAAGCGCTCTGTTTGCAGCCTGATTTTGCCTTCATGTCTCAGGCACTGCCTGTGTGTGAAATCAGTATATAAAAACTTGCTTAACTCTCAAGTGTATCATGAGAATTAATGTTTGCAAAGGAGATTTTCTCCATTGGCTGATCAGCATATGTCTATCCACTCAGTAGCAAATACATGGCTAATGAAAGTGGAGCACTGCTGAGCTCGTGAGGGGATCCTGTCCTGGGGCCAGACAGAGCAGGAGCCTTGCCACTGGTGTCCACATGTGCAGCAGATCAGACCCTGTGGGCAGGAGAATCCCAGTGACAGCAAAAAGGAAAGTGTTCTGCATCGTTACTAAATACCATGATGAAAAGCAGTATAAACTGAAAAGCTTGTTTATGGTATTTCTTTTGCTTCAGATATGAAAAATGCCAAGTACAATCTATTTTGATCAAGCTGTCAAGAATTTATGCCACAGTATTTGACCATGAGAACCATATGCAAAAAATCCTAAGGAGATGTATCTCTTCTTAAAATGCTGTTAGCAACTTTCTCATTTCAAATAGCTGACAGGGTGCTTCACAATCATTTGTTTTTATCTGCTGATAAATTTTACCTCTTCATATGTGTTACCTTTTTTAGCCTTAGGTGCCAAGAGAACCAGCTTGACTGATAAAATGAAAGATTTAAAATACACAGATTGAATGCTTTTCAGCAAAATTATTTGGTTTCTTTTCATGTGACTTTCTTCACAAGGAAAGCTTTAACTAAAAACAGGTCAAGCATCTCTATGTTCTAATTTGAATGGCTGATCACACTCTTTCTTTGTAAAGCTTTATTTTAGCACTCTCTTTCCTTCTTCCTTTCCAAAATTATTGTGCCATAGTGTTGAAGCACCTGCCATGCTGATTTCATTTCAGTGTTGGGTGAAAATAGTTCTAGTTCTGTGAAATGATTCATACGTGCATACAGTTTGTCAAGCACAAAAAGTTTCTTAGAAATGAAAGGTTTTATATAACTGTAATCTCTCATTGCAATGAAATGTAACTCTACCAAGAAGAAAACAAATCTATCTTTCTTCTTGATATTCTTCTCAGAGTTCACATTGCTGGCACAACTGTACTTAAAGATAAGCAACCCATAGACTAAGTCCAAATTCTTATCTGAAATCAAGTAATGAGATCCTTTCATAACATATGCAGCAAATAAGTGTATGTCAAAACAAATTCCTGGGATGACTTCAGTGCTAATAATTTTGTTTGTATTTGCATGAATTCCTTCATATAAAACAAACAAACAAAAATTTACAACATCTGTTCCAAGGAAAGTATTTATTTTCTTTTTTTGTTTCTTTTTTGTCCTTCAGTATTATTGTATCTGGAGAACACTTATGCTTTCTATTAAAGTGAACCTGACTGTTCGTTGCAGATGTTTTAAGAAAAAAATAAACCTACTGAGTCTAGTGACCTTGAACAAAACTGTTTTATACCTACCTCCCACCTAATCATTTAAGCAGGGCCCAGACTTGAAGCACAATTCCTCTTCAAATCTAATCCTGCATGTCCAAGTTGCTATCTTGAAATCAGGCTAAGCTGAGACATGTTTTTCCTCCCAGTGAGCTTCTTATCTTGAAGTCAGTAATTTCATGTATGTCTGTGTGTTCTGCTTGGAATAACATTCACATCTTTGGGAAATTTATTTTAACAAAGCTTCTAGCGCACAGTGGGGGACTTTGCTGTGTTGTAGTGTATGACAGTTTGTAACAGCAAGCCAAAACAAGAGATTGTTTTCTTGCCTAGCCATTTGTTCCTAGAAGATCTTTAGTTTCATTGATTAACTTGTATTAGAGTTCCAAGGCAGGCTGTGAAATGACAGACCTGGCAGAAAACAGCCAGAGGCACCAGGAAAACCTTGAAAAACAAGGGCCGCTTCAAAGCTAACATCATCTTACAAATAAACTTAATGAGATGGTGTACCTAAGGAGCCAGGGAGTTTTAAATACTTGATTGACACTTCCTTGAAAGTAATTTACTTTATAGATCTCAGCCAACTGCAAGTTTTGACTTTTTAGTTTCCCTTGCTCTGATTTTGCTCAGAGTTAAGATTACCGACATGCTTCCTGAGCCATTAGCACACATATATCCAAATGCAGTTTGCTGATTAAAAAGAATTTTAAGAAATCAATGCTTATACAGTACAGCTGCTTGACATACAGCTGGTTTAAACGTGCTCAAACAAAACTAGGAGCTCCTCCTGACTTTCAAGTCATAAAATACACTGAACCTTTGAGAAAACCCAATTTGCACGAGGAAGAATTTTGGAGAAGACTGCAGAACACAAAGTGTTTTGAATCCAGTTTCAGTGTAATACCTTTGTAAATACTTGTCTTAATAAAGGATAATTTTTTTTTACAAGACATAAGTAAGTGTGCATTCACCATAGAGTTATTCAGTACCAACACTTCCATTTTACATAGGATTTGCGCTATATGCACAGAATAATTGAGGAGAATATGTGAAATAATTTTCATAGCTCTTGAAAGGAGGTGGGCAGGAGAAGCACATCTGCTACTTCCAGGAGGTGTTGGAAAGCACCCAGAAAATACACACAGCATGGTACTTCTGTTTATTCCTGAGTAACATTGAATTTACTGTGTTAGGCATGCAGTACAGTGTACATAGACTGTGGCTTTTACCTGACAGCTGTCAGCACAAGATTTCTGAACATCCCATATCTGGGTAGGAGGTTCCCAACCTGCTAGGGCAAATGGACATAGAGAAACTGTAATCCACTGAAAAAACAGGATAGGTCTGGGGAAACGTGCATGTTTGGTTTATGGCTGTGAGAGCCAAAGTCACATGCAAAGCATGGCTGAAAACAAAACGGTCAGGACAAACACAAACCATGACTACTATGTTTCCAAATAAAAACCTGGTAGTGTGAAGCAAAAACTGGTCCTGTGTGGAAAGATGACCATTAAAACCTAAAAAAAAAAAAGAAAAGAAATTCCTTAAACAGCTCATTGGGCAGGGAAAAAAATGAGTAGCTGAGTGAGATACTGTAACTAAGAATACTGCCTGAAACACTGGAACAGTGGATGAGTTGAACAGTGCCTGAGGATTATGACCTACAAATGAATTAAACTGGAATATGATAACATGTTTTTACATCCAAAACTAATACTAACTTTACACAGCTGAGAACTCTGGCATCCACACGCAGCACTGGAATCATAAGAGACTTGCTAACTAGAGCCAAGCTCATTTGAGGGACGTGATTAAAGCCTTCAAGAGAGATTGAGAGACAGATCTAGCTCCACAGAAATGTCTTTAAACAGCAAATATGGCTGAAATGTGCAGAGAAATGCTCAAAGCAGTGTTCAGAGAAAGTACATACGATTAAATTAAGAAACTCCAGACCACAAGACATAACAGATTTAGAAAAAAAACCCAACACTTACCAGTTTCCATACATAGTATACACCATCGGGAAACTACAGGAAAGGAAAAATGATGTGCACCTAGTTCACAGGCAGTTTTATAAATTATATGGAGAATATAATCAAATCTTACTTTGAAGGTGGGAAATGAAAACAAGCATCAATACACAGGGTCTTAGGACCCAGAGACTTTTAAGAAACGGGATATCAGGAATAATGCTGAAAACTTATGAAGAGAAAAACTTTTTTACTGAAGCTGAATCTCTTCAAAATACTGTGCTGTAGAAGTGAGCTGCCAGTCATGCAATCCCATATTTGCAAGTATTACATCAATGGCTAATTTAACTTCAGCTGGATGGTGAAGCTAGTTGCAATGCAATCCAGACACAGTTACAAAGAGCAAAGCTCGCCTGGAGTAACCTGACCAGGGATGTACGACAAGACTATTCTGAGGCCAGTGACTGAAAACCTATTGTTGATAAGAAACCTTGAACACACAAAATACTATGTTTAAGAGATCTTATTAGGCAAAGCAGAGGTAAACCACAGCAGCAGATGTTTAGCAAAAATGCAAACTTCATTTCAGCACAGTGCCAAGACAGAATGGGAAGAGCAGTCACAGTCCCGTTCGACCTTCTAACACAGTATGAAGGGTGCATTTCAAAGAGCTGAAGACACCGAGGATGAACCAGAACTAAAAAATGCTATAAATTTATTGGAAAGAGGAGATTAAACAGTTCTTATCAACCCTTTCACTGTTAGTCCTAGGTCCTACTTTTCTCTGATGGCATGTGTTTATAGTGAGGAATTTCACACCTTCTTTCCTCATCAGACACAAGGAGCTAAAGAGTGTATTGTTCTCTTGCGTTGTAAGCTTATGGGGGGAACAAAGGCAGCCCCTTGGCAAGACCCATCTGGGAAGGGAAGAATTCAGGGTTGCTTCTTCTTTTATCAAAGTTTCCTCTTCTCCCAACAAAATTCCTCTGTGTCTCTTTGTACCTATGTATAGATAACATACCTATATGCTATTAAGACACACACAACGACATTACAATAAAGAATACTTTAAAATGGCAGTTTTACTTCTTCCTCCAGCTGCCCAAAGTTACACCGGTTATGACAGATTCCAAAAATTTATTCTTAACACACAGTCTAAATATTTCCATCTCTTACTATGGATAAGAGTAAAGAGAAGGATCGCAAAACTCTTTGACGCATCTCAGCAGCTGTTACTAGTTAATTTCTTTTAATACCTCTTTTCTAGGGGGTATCTATTTTCACAGCCATTTAGACATCTGTCTACACATCTTTGGTAAACTTGTAGCTTTCAGAAATATACAATAATGTGGATTTAGTATTTGAGGAAGAAAGGTGAAGGTCTTGAAGTTCTTACTTTGACACATAGATTTTACTTAAACTGGTTAATATTAACTTTCCAATGTTCACATATTACTTATTTCTGTACATTCCTATTGGCATAGGTGTTATTGTCAAAGTGTGAGAATTCACCTGCTTCATATACCTGGAGGGGTTTTTTTTCTAATTTAATGTTTGAATTTGGAACTGTGAAATTTTGTTAGATTTCTCCTTTATTATCAGCCTTCTGTCTTGTTATGCAGGCTGTTGAGTAGTCTTTTTGTCCTTGTTTTCCTGAGCTCTTATTTTGAGCTCTAATGCTAGAAAAATATACCTAAATACATTAGTTTACTGTTGATAAGCCATATGGTGCCTATATTGTAGCTCTCTAACCAAATCAACAAAAAAGAAACAGAAGGGGTAAAAAGCTATTTCATTCCAGTGTGGTTTTGTATAGGGGTGCTACAAGGTCAGTTCTGGGTCCAGTTGTATTCATTATTTTCAGTGAAGAATTAAATGATGAAATAGAGGCTAAGTTTATTGCCTTAGCAGATAAGAAATTGTGAGGGAATATAAGAGCAACAAAGAGTGGGATTA
This sequence comes from Pandion haliaetus, assembly GCA_013401275.1. Classification (NCBI taxonomy): domain Eukaryota; kingdom Metazoa; phylum Chordata; class Aves; order Accipitriformes; family Pandionidae; genus Pandion; species Pandion haliaetus. The sequence goes on along the minus strand of VYZV01021644.1, from coordinate 30,558 downwards.
AAATTCAATCTATATATACTGAAATGGTTTGAAAATGGTTGGAAAAAAATAATAAAATTCAGAGACAATGGTTTGGGAGGAATAACCGATGATAAAATGAAGGAAGATGTTCTTCCATTTGTTACATTACAAACTAGATTATGAACTGAAGAAGAATCACAAAGTCCACAATGTTATGAAGCAGGTAAACTTCATACTGGAATATACAGAAAGGAGAATAGAGGCAAAACCCTGTGTAACAAGAAAAGTAGGGGTAAACCTCATATTGTTCAACATTGTTATCATGTCCACTTCTGGGCACTGCATTGCAAAAATCACCAACCTGAGTTAATATTGAGGCAAACAACAGAAATTGAGAAGCTTAGCAAACATGGCAGTTGTTGAAAGATTGGAAAAATATTTTCATTTGTTTCAAGAACTGTTAATAATAAAAATCTTCAAGGACATAAGTGTAAACAAATATTAATAGTACATTCTTTACCTGTGCCACAGATTAGTAAATTAAATGAAGTATTGAACTGGTTACATACGGATGTTGTTAATACCATATCATCAAAGCTCTTTAAGAACAAATAGAGTAGTGTGTAAAAAAATATTGTTGATACAGTTTGATCCCGTCCTGTGCAATAAGGAAGGAAAAGAATAATATTTTTTTCACAACACTTACACAGAGCTCCTCCATATTTGAGCAAAGGATGGGACTGAGCACAAAGATGTTTTTTTCAATTTTCTCACACAGGCAAGAGAGACAGACTGTGGAAATACCAGCAAACAGTCATTTACTCTATAGATGAAAAGTCAGAAACAGGAGGAGGTTAGGCTGTGAACACAGATTTAAAAGTGAAGAAACTTGGACTTCATATAAAAAAGAAGAGGAAGCTTAGAAAATCAAGTACACATATGACATAGTAAACTGTGTTTGTGGTCTTTCTCTGTTTTTTACTAATACATCCTTTAGCTAATGTAAATTTGCCACTTAGAATCTTGTTGAGTTGATAAAGTGTTTTACTATCACTTCTCACAGCAGCTGTTTCTGTCTCTTTGGTGCTATTACTTACATATTCCCTCTTGTCTCTTATCATGCAGCTTTCTACTTTTTTGTCCTTTGTTTTAAACACATTTATTGCTCCTTTTTCAGAGGGTGTTGTTGGGGAACTGATGTTTACTTTGGCTTTCTTAGCGCAGTTCTACATATTTTCATTATCCAAATTTCACGTTTGTATGCCTAGAGACTGGCAAGTTATTCTTGCCAGGAGATGTTAGCATTTAGTATTGATAGTGGCTTTCAGATGGTGCAGCACCTGGAAAGCGTTCCACTATCTTACTACTCTCGAATACTGCTATGGTTTATTTGGGTTTTGTTGTTTATCTTCTGAGCAAGGGGTTGAGGATCTGTTTTCATATGTTTTGTTTTCTATTTTGCTTTACATAGATTTCTTGGTTTGGTATCAACTTTTCCTTATGTGCCAAATTCTATATTATAGACCATAACATTGATCATCACGTGGAAAATATCAAGATGTTTTGGAAATGTCTTTATATGGAAATAAGTTCCATTAATTACAGAAGCATAGTTCTACCACTTTTCACTATTTCTGTAGACAATGAAAGACTTGGTAGAGTATACACAGCAAAGTCTTCTGGTGCTAAGCAGACATACTTCAGGATATTGCCAAAGTCTATAGATGACTGTACGGTTGTTCTCGTATCATTCCAGTTATTGGTTAGGTGCAGACACAGCTTTTTCTATCTGAAACCTCTGAATAATCAGTTAAGTGGCTTTTAATGTATTAACTGTTTTTCTGCTTTTTAAAACTCAGTGCTATTCTTTCCAAGGGACAGCTGCCTGACCTCAGTGAATTAGAACAATCTTTTTTTACTAATTTTGAACTTTTTCTAAAGAATTACTGGCCAGAAACATTTAAGAGTTCTAAGAGCACTGACACACACACACGCACACACACACACATTTATTGACAGACACATCTACCTTTTGAAACTGTATATATTGTGTAATGAACTACAGACTTAAGTCCACAGTTTTTCTTCTAGAAATTAAGATCTTCGAATCTTGGTGTCATGCAGGTTTGTAATAGAATGTTGTTACTTTCCATAGACTATTTATTAGAAAGTCTACCTTCCTGTGTTTCTTTAAATTTACTCTAAGAAATTAAGGAACGTTTTTGGTTTCTGTTTTTCACCTGGGTCTTCTCTTTCAGTCCCCAGTCTTTGGTCCAGCTTGATTCGCACAAAGAGTAGTTAAGCTTCTTCCATAGAAAGTGATGAAAAAAAGTGCATATTAAACGAAACAGAAAACAGGAAGTTTTAAAATGACTGTTCGAATTACTATTAAAGCTAAATGTTAAGTACTTCATGAGTGAGCTTATAATTGAGGTCTATTGTTATCTTAGAATGGATTGTTAAATGACTTCTGAAGATATATTATGAATGATCCAAAATATTAAACTGAAATTAATATATCTAGTTGAAAAATGTCTTCATAACTCTCCCCACCCCTCCATGAGTGTCTTTCATGCTGCTGCCATTAATGCAATCCTTGGTTGCACCTACAAATGGGAAGTCATCACAAATCCTGAAGGAAAGTACATGTTAGTATATCTGAAATAAATGAATAGGACTGAGTCTTGTCTTGCCCATAATGCCTCAAGGTGTGTAAGCTTAGAGTCAAGGTCAATATTAGCACAAACAAAGCAGAGAGTAACATAGGGTGGCAGAGCTATGGGGCAGGCTGTATTGTGTTTGCACGGCAAGGTTTCGGTAGTAGGGCGGCTACAGGGGTGGCTTCTGTGAGAAGCTGCTAGAAACTTTCCCCATGTCCGACAGAACCAATGCCAGCCAAGACAGACCTGCTGCTGGCCAAGGCCAAGCCCATCAGTGATGGTGGTAGTGCCTCTGGGAGAATTTATTTAAGAAGGGGGAAAAAAAACCTGTGCCGGCAGGGAGAAGTGAGAACATGTTAGGGGAATAACTCTGCAGACCCCAAGGTCAGTGAAGAAAGGGGGGGAGGAGGTGTTCCCAGCGCTGGAGCAGAGATTCCCCTGCAGCCCATGGTGAGGACCATGGTGAGGCAGGCTGTGTCCCTGCAGCCCATAGAGGTCTACAGTGGAGCAGATATCCACCTGCAGCCTGTGGAGGACCCCACGCTGGAGCACGTGGATGCTTGAAGGAGGCTGTGACCCCATGTGAAGCCCACACTGGAGCAGGCTTGTGGCAGGACCTGTGGCTCCATGGAGAGAGAGCCCACGCTGGAGTAGATTTTCTGGCAGGACTTGTGACCCCATGGGGGACACACACTGGAGCAGTCTGTTCCTCAAGGACTGTATGCCATGGAAAGGACCCACGCTGGAGCAGTTCGTGAAGAACTGCAGCCTGTGGGAAGGACTTACACTGGAGAATTTCGTGGAGGACTGTCTCCCATGGGAGGGACCCCACACTGGAGCAGGAGAAGAGCGTGATGAGTCCTCCCCCTGATGAGGATGAAGCAGCAGAGACAACGTGTGATGAACTGATTGTAACTTCCATTCCCCGTCCCATTGCACCACTCGGGGAGGGGGGGTAGGCAGAGAATCTGGGAGTGAAGCTGTGCCTGGGAAGAAGACAGCAGTGGGGGGAAGGTGTTTTAAGATTTGGTTTTATTCCTCATTACCTTACTCTGGTTGATTGGCAATAAATTAAGTTAATTTCCCCAAGTTAAGTCTGTTTTGCCAGTGAAGTTAATTGGTTGAGAGATCTCTCCCTGTCCTTATCTTGACCAGGGAGCCCTTTGTTATATTTTCTCTCCCCTGTCTAGTTGAGGTGGGAGAGTGACAGAGCAGCTTTGGTGGGCACCTGGCATCCAGCCAGGGTCGACCCACTACACAGGCAAATATCTACCTCAGATATAAAAAGGGCTTTTTCTGGAATCCCCTCCAGGTACTGATGGAGTTTTTGTCTGACACAGCAGCAATGGCAGTTTTGTTCCTACAGGAACAAATTACTTTCATCTAGTTTGAGACTTCATTAGATCCTTGGACCTAGTTACCTCCTCCGCACCTGTACTTACCTCTTGCTTCTGTCCACTCCTGTTACTGCGGCTTGAGAGAGATACCCTCCAGTTAGCCTGCTGCTGCAATAAAGGGTAGTCATCACAGTGTGGTTTTTAGTGCTGCTTTGTTTTAGTCCTGCCGTAACAGGAGGCTTTTCCATGAGATCAAGCAAAGGGGCAGGGTATGACAGAAGGCCAAAGCTGTAGTCAATCTTCAAGCAAAAATATTGATTATGACACTGATTTTTTTTTTGTCATGAATTCCTTGGAAAAACACACTAAGTTCTTCTCACAACCATAGCCTCAGTGATACGATATCTCATCTTCTGTTTAAATTCCAAAATCATAACAAAGAAGTATACATATAAACAGCACAAAGGTCTGCTTAGGACTGACAGATGCTTTACCAGTATTTTAAGTGGGGGGTGGGTCTGAGGCAGGGAGTAAATAAGATTAGCCAAAAGAGCAGAATCCTGACTCAGTTTTCAGGCTTTTACAAGAAAAATTGCAGTTCTGTCAATTATTAATGCAACCATCCAGAGGAAAAATGGAAAAAATACTTCTCCCTCACTCAGCCTTCCCATTGAAAGGTTATTAACTGGAATGACATGTTCATAGACATTATTTTTTGCCCCTCATGATTTCACACATTTTTAAAAACACAGTGGAATCACAAAAACAGTGCAACTCATATTGAACAAGACATTAGTTGTTCAATTAGATGCCTTAAGGGTGAAGAAGAAAGAGGAGGGAAGAAGGGACTTGGAAACATGCTAGGCAGAATAGTTATTTTCACCGTGTTACTTATTTTTGAGGTATGACAATTAAATGATAGAATATTTATTTTCTTTACATACAAATTAAAGAAAATATCACTAAGAACACGGAAGAGACAACAGAATCATCCTTTCTATTTTCTCTCAGCTTCTGAATATTCAGAGTCTCAAAAAAAATTCTATTTCTTTCTTTCCCCTTAGCTTTGTAGTATTCACAGCAAAGCATCTGTGGTCAAGGCTTCAGGCTGTGGTTATACTTGGGTTTCATCTTATTCCCTGGTATTTTGTACTTTATAGTAGATAATATATCAACAAATTCTCACTTTTGGGAATTTGGTTGACTAGCCCACCATTAAAAAATAAAACATTTCATCTACTCAGCTTCTTTCCCTGGTTCATTATGCTGTATTTGGAGGGGTATGTCTTGACATAGTGAAATTTCAGAACTTCCTTGTTGGTTCTTATTTCCATTAAGAATGTCTTTTCCTTAAACCTGGAAGGCAGCACAATCTGTCTTCAAAGTATGAAGGCATCATCTGGATCTCTTAACTTCTTCAAAATAAACCATGCTTTTTTGCCTTGTGATTGTATAAAAATAGTTTAAGGTGGTGGCTTTAGAACTTACCAAAGTATGTGTATATAAAAGAAGTGTAGATTAAAAAAATTGAATAGGGAAAATGAATCTCTTATGCAGTCCTTAAAGGTTGGTGTTAGCGAATAGGTTTAGCATACGAAGCTACATTTTCTTAAAAATACAAGAGGCATACATGTAATGGTTCATCTGGGAAATGATAGGTCTGGTGAATCAGTTAAGTCAGGTCATATCAGTACGTATGAATCTGTCTTTTATTGACAAAAAATAATTATGCAAAATGTGTTTAGTACAGAAAGGATGGTCTTATTTGGTAAGGAAGTATTATTCGAACTTTGTTTAAGTAACACAGAAAGAAATTCAGCCATCTTTTAAGCACATACACTTTAGAGCATGTTGCTCCTGATTATAAATAACCAAAATCTAGTGGAATAGATTTATCTTATCTATACAAAGCAGATCTGTGCTGTATGGGCTAGATATTCAGTTGTAGAAACCTTTGCCAAGCACACATCTCTATCCTAATCACTATTCAACAGCTGTTTTCACATTTCAAAAACAAGCAAGGTGAAAATAGAGTTGAATGCCAGATGTGAAATACATCTATGAGACATCAGCCAGAACAATAGCAACATCTGTCCATTAGGTAAGTCTTCAGTTTTGTTATGTTGTGTTTTAGTTTTCAGTGGCTCTTTATGTTATCACAGCAGCTAGTTTTGCCTATCTCCACTCAAATCTACTAGTTTTTAAGAACTCTGACCACAAAGTTTCCAGGAAATAAATTATTAAAATGCACTCAGGTTTTAATGGCTTGTCAGCCCATTAAATCCATTATTTTTTTTTCTCAAACACGAGCATTGAGAACACAACTCTGTACATTTAAGGGGATGTCATGTAGTTAAGTTTCCTATGATTTCTTATTACTATGATGTTATGAACATTAAACCAGAAACACAGTTAAAAGACACGTTTGTCATATTTACAGCTGCATGGTTTTGCAAGATTTTTTTCAGTGAGAATTCATGAACTCACAATACTGAACAAATCCAGAGGGAAAAATATGCAAAGACAAGACACCATTTAAGGAATGAAGTTAAACCAGAAGAAACTAAGTAATCTAAGTTACCAAGTCTTTAATATTACATTTACTACATTAAGAGTGTAGAGATTAATGGGAAAAGCAAACTTTTATATGTGTGGTAAATACATTCCTACTTAATGGCACAAACCATTCTCCAACATTGACAAACATCCTAGAAATTATGCACATTTTATCTCTACTCTGACTTGTTATACTACTCTCAAAATCTTTTCAGTGTATCACCATCTAGGCCTCAGTCAGCATAAACTGCCTGGATACATGAAAATGGAAAAGTATTGTCTCTATGTTGTTAGTAAGTTTGAATACTCCATTGCCCACTGAGATAATAGCGCCTCTCCCCCCTGTAATATTTTTCAAAAAGGTCAAAGTTCAAAGGAAACATGAACTAGTAATAGTCCAATATGTCCAAGTGGAAAGTACACTACATAATTTAGGTTCCTTGTCATGTTCTACTTATAATCTTAGTTACAAAATACAACATATCAATACAGAGCAGAAAATGACAAAATAAGTCACTAGTAGACAGAACTGGCTTTTTTTCAAGTAAAAATAGTTTTCACTGAAAGTTATTTTGTATATGGAAAACCTAATTGTGAATTTGCACTGAATTAATCTTTTTGTTTTCAAATAAATACTTAAAATATTAACAAAACTTTAAAATTTTCTCATTTCAAAATTTTCTAAATAAAATATTTAGAACTTTTGTTCTAAAAAGTGGGTTCATTTCAAAATGGATATGACTTTTACTTTTAAATATTTAATTTCCCCTCAGACATTTTAATTTTTATTTATTTATTTCAGAAATGTGGGGTGTAGGTGATTAGTTCAGGTTGAGCCTCCAAATAATTTACAATAGCTGTTAACATAGAGCAATTTGGGGTGCACTTAAATATAATTTCATAAATCATTGTGTATATAATCATAAATTTGTAAACTTCTACTGCAAATAAAAAGTGAATATGATAAACAACATCATTAACACATGCCTTACTGCAGTGTTCAAATTCCTACTTAAAAAAAAAATATTTTTCGTCCTTTACCTTATGTAGTTAAAGTAAAAGAAATGTTCCAACAGAGATGATAAAAAACCTCCCCTGTCTAGTAATCCTCATCAAAGTACTTTAATGGCAGGGTGAAGATAGGGTGTGTTTTGTCAAAGGTAAAGTTTTCCCAGGACAAATAACTGGGAGACAGTTATTCTTAATTAAAAAGATACCAAGTAGATAGTAGAGATAACAGACTTGAATTAGACCTAGCTAAAGATAACAATAATGAAAAAAAAAAAAAAAATTGCAGCTCCTGATCCTTATTTACTTCTTAAGAATTCTCAGCAAAGCTCAGCAGAAATGTTTCTAACAAACAATTTAATGCCTGTGCAAAACTTATCACGGTAAGTGGATACAGGGAAAAAAACAGTAATGGGGTGCCACTCTGTATTTCATGATAAAGAATTCTTTAATAAGTTAAACATAAACACCATGTTTCTATTAATCCATAAATACTGCTTTATACTTTTATTTTGCCTGAGACTTGTATTTTTGGCTTTTAAATATTATTTTTATTGATTTTAATAATACATACAGCGTGATTTATTCCAGCTGAAGCACAGTAACTGTCCTCCCCTCCCCATAGCCACTTGTTTGAAATTAATACATACAAGTCAGTGAAGGAATTTATATTCCATTTGGTAAATCTGCAGTAGAACAGCAATGTTTAGCATTAGGAAAATATGATGTGGGTATCCTAGCCTTATACTATTTTAACAATGCCTCTAATTGCATTTTTCCTGGGTACAGCCACCAATCCTTTAATTGTTCATGATTCATTTTAAATTATGACCTGAACAATTACTACACTAAATTAACCCATATCATAATTCAGATGGCTTCTATGAAGAGACATCAACAGAAATTTGATACATTTTTAAGAAAAGAAATAGGACATGAATTTGGTTTTGCAATCATCTTGCTCTACATTTATGAACACTTGTATTTCCTGATATTCTCTTCTGCAGAGAAAAAACACATTGCGCTGTAGCAGAATGACTTGCCACTGTGAGCTTTCAGGAAAGCTCCTGCAGGAATGCAGAAGGTGGCAGCTCTTCTCAGGGTCAGTTGGCCTCCCAGCCTGACATTACTGGCAATCAGTTACTATGAGCTCTACTCTCAGAGGACACTTGGGTGTCCTAAGCTACTCATGTAATGTAAATGACTCTGGTTTCATGCTTGAATGAATCAAGTT
>VYZV01021644.1:0-21781 GCA_013401275.1 Pandion haliaetus | reverse complement strand
AAGTTTGCATAAAAAGACCTTAATTCTTACCAAAATATCCAGGTAAGACAACCTTTAATTTTCCCTTTGAGGGGTCTTTGTCATCCTCCCTTGGATTTGCCAAATCGCCAACAACATGACTGCCAGTTCCCGTTATACTTGAGACTTGGCTACCAACAGTGGTTTTCACAGATCATTACAACACATCTTTTTTATTCAAACAAACTCTATATCCTGAAACTGTCATTCTGAAGCAATGGCTTCCACTAAGCAAAAAATCCTGCAGCAATCTTACATTTTTTAATAAGTTAACTTACTTAGTGTTTATTTAGAAGTGGAGATTTACTTTAACATTGCACTTCAAGAATTAATAATTATGTTAAGGTAAATATCTTAAAGACAGAAAACTGTTTGTGACAGCTGATTGGAAAGGAGATACTAAGCCAATTGTCACTGAGTAAATAAGTCTTTAAATAACAATTACTTCAACTCTACAAATTTGATTGAAAGTGAGAAGGAACAAAAGGTGTAGATTGTTTTCTTAAATATATACTTTGTAATTACAACTTCAAGTGTTCAAAAATTTTGTAATCCCAAAAGGCTGGCTAAAAGTTAATGTCCTTAGGGTTTCCTTCACTTATCAGTCTAATTTTGTAACCCTATTTTTCTTTTACATAGATGGAGGTGGTTTGGTTGAGTTTTTTTTTAATTAAAACTGATCTTTCCCAAATAACCACCTGATTTGAGGAGCCTGCACTTCAAGAAAAAAGAAAAACAATAAATACATTGTGTCTTCTGTTACCTTAAATGTGTTGGTAGAATAGCAATAATCTTTTTGTCTTTCACCTGACCTCAATGTGCATTGGAACGGGATGTAAATGATGGGTAAATTAACCACAGCTTTCTTTACCAGCTGGTGCAAACAAGTATATTCAGAATACATGAAGCAAGAAGAGTAATTTGTTGTAGTCGCCACACATTCTTGTATCTCCTACAGTTATTTCAGATTTCTAATTGCATTATGAAGCACCAATGAGATCAGTAGAAATGTCAAAACAAAGTAGCAAAAGACAAACATTTCACATTAACCATACATTTTCATGGAATACCGACACTTGTGTCAACAAGCACCAGAGATGAGGTCCAAGATGCTCACTGCACTAATTTAGTAAACAGATTCTTATAGCAATTGGCACATGAATTTGTCCAACTATCATTCACAGGTTCAAATGTATTGGCAAGTACTTATCATCTTTACTGTACATTGCAATAATGTTTCTGTGGTAACTTCTTCCTATATAAAGGCTTTTAATAACTCCCATATATCTTATGTCATCTCTGATTAAGTTAATTTCATGTCACAGATATGATATTTAGTTTATTAATATTTGTTGCAGTGTGAATTTTTAGCTAGCCAAAAAAGATATTCTGTCTTGGATGAAGCCATATTGAAAGATGAATTAATAGAGTTTGAAATAATAATAATGGTAATAAATCTTGTATATGCTTTCTCTTTAACACTTCAACTTATTTATCAGTAGATTGAGTATAAGCATTGCCAACTTCTAAACATAAAGTTATCATCAGCCATGCTCACCTGAGAATTCCTTTCACATTTGGCTATTAGTCATACCCTTGACATTCATGAGTTCATGAAACAAGAATGACTCAAAAGATACGATGTTTCCCATAGTTGCTTATCGTATTGCTACCTTCGAAGTAGATTGTAAGCGGTCTATTTAGGAATTTGCTTGAAAACTTGGGTAAGTCATCAGATGAAAACCCACCTATTTGGTACGTTCTTCCTCAAGAAACATTCTGCCTTAACCCTGGATAACTTTCCAAGTTTGTTGAAAGGATACTTATTTTGAAGATGCAGATGGACAGGAGGGAAGTTTGCTGCCAAATCTTGAGTTCAGTCTTTCTTGCTTAACAGTGCTGATTTTTCTTAGCTGGAAGACATTTCATTTTTAGGTAATTATTTGAATGTTCTAATAAAATATACATTTAGAGACTAAAAGACACTGCTGACTCTAGCTTGAAGTGGTGGGGAGTCTCTTCTTAAGGCTCCTACATTCATGTATAGTTATTTATTCAAGGATAAATTGGAATGAGAAACTATAATCAAAATCCATCTATATAGGACCTGGAGTGATTTTCTGAATACTGATGCACTTAGAATAGACCTATTTTTTTAGAAAAATTCAGTTCATAAAAAATATTCCTAGTGCCTTCGTTTACCACAATTTTTTAAAATATTTTTTTATTTTTTAAATGTACAAGGTATAGTGCATTTTAATTACCACAGGTCACCTATCTTTCCTCTGGAAAATTCTTCTTTGGACTGCAGGAGAAAGCACTGTGGTTGCTGTTGCATACATTTTTGCAGTTGGCTGAAATTATTAGAATAATGTAGCTGGAATATAGGACTGGAAGAGACCAAAAGAAACCCAGAATTTATACACACAAATTATTCACTTAGAAATAAATCTTTAGGCTATGAGTTTACAAAACAAAACAAGCCCCTGGTTTTAGGACATTTGGTACTGGATAAGAAGTGGTCTTTCCATGTGACAGAATATTAACTGGTGCAAACTGGCTCTACTGATTGCATTTCAAATATTTTTAAAGGACAGTTTTCTCTTACAGTCAGTATGGGATTAGGTACCAAGTGGCATCTCCCAGCTGTTAGAAAACTGGCATAAAATCAGAAATTTGGCATAAGCTCTCTTCAACACGCTCTTAGTAATTTGCTAGAAATGCCCTGATGATCTGGTCCAAATTTGTATCACATAGGCTATGTCTATGTTAGTAGATAAAATGCTCCAGGGCTTGGGTTTTGTCACTCCTAGAAAGTGTATGTCACAGACAGCAACCTCCTGGACTCGCTTGACTCATCTGTACTTTCTGTGAGAACAGTTCCCGGTGTCCAGGAACTAGCTGGCATGAGCTAAAACCATGCAAAAGAGTATGCGAACAAATAGCAAGACATATGTACCAATGTCCAAACCTGTGATTTGGCCTTTTGTTTGGATTAGTAGAGTAGAGAGAGCCTAGGATTATCCAGTAACACTGAGATCTGCACATCATGATTGCAAAAATGTAGTCTCAGGTCCAGGATGAAAATTCTGGTCTGAGACCAAGTCCGGACCATATTTGGTACACATTTGGGACATAAAAGTCTCACGTCCCTCCTTCAGCCAATTTGTGGTACTTTTTGAGTGACTTCACCACCACTACTTATTGGCTAGAGAGTAATACTTCTTTTCCTCAGAAGAATTCTCTACAGGCAGTTGTTTTAATTCACATTGTTGGAGTGAAAATCTGAAGAAGTCGGGTTAAATATGAACACTCTAAGATCTGTATCTAAATTTCAGATACATTAATGCGTAATAGAACACTAACAACAATTGTCAATTTTTAATATGCAATATTTTACATTTTGAGACATCAGGAATTTGCAATGAAACCTTTAACTATGAGAAACTACACTGATTTTGGATTTCATTCAAAAATTGAAATTAAACTCATTATCTGAATGTTTAATAAATTTGACAACTAATTTACAGAACATTTTCAGAGTTTTGGCTGTGGGCTTGGGGTTTGGTTTTTTTTTTTTATAATTTGAGGACAGAGGAATTAAAGCTTGTTAGACTCTACGCTTTGAAAATACAACATGAAAGTAAAAGGGAGGTTGTATGCACATTTTAGCAAACAATGATGCTCAGCTAAAGTAGGTGGATTCATGTGAATTTTACTTAGCTCTAATCTTTAAAATAATTATTACTATGGATGTTGAAAGTTTGATAATATATTATTATAAGCTTAAAGATGTGTTACATTTTTTACAAATGTCATCCATTATTTTTCTGCTTAGAAGCAACATAATATGGAACAACAACAACAACAACAAATCAGTCATATTACAAATAAAATGAGAGTGTTCCACCTTGGTGTGTTTCACCAAATAAGAATTTGCTAGTGAGGCATTTAAAAACAAATAGAGAGACAATCAAGTTATATCTCTATGATGTAATTATTATTCTTAGAGGGAGAGGTTTCTAAAGCTACAGATGTTTACCACAAATTATTCTCCTTAATGAATTAGTACTTAACGTACTTTGATGAGCTCTACATATGACAAAGAGTGAAAAAACTAACAGAAGAAACATGGATTCTATAAAATTTAATTTTAATCCTTCAAGGTGATGCAAAATTGAGGCTGGATGCCCACTTGTTCCTGTTTAAAACTTTCTGGTTTTATCTATTTCAATCAGCTATTATTATTATTATTTATTTAATTTAATAATATACAAAGACAAGCTCTCTGCTCTCAGAATTTCCAAAGAGAATGACATACAATGGATGAAGGAGAAAGATATGATAGGGTATCAGGCTACAATTATACATTTTATGAAAGAAATATACCACTTTCAGGGAGCCTGTTGTTCTTACAAACAAAGTACAGCCATCTATCTATATCTGCTTCTCAAAACATCTTTGCTTGCCTAATTTTTACAGACCCACAATTTGTATATTGGACCCTGTAACACCTATAAATGCCCTAATGTTGCTGCCTTTCCTCCTCGCTGTATTTCTTTTGAGCATGTATTGGTTGTAAATTCCCCTGCCTAATAGGGGATTGTGAGGGAAAGGAGGCACAGATCACAGCCAATATTTCTTTAGAACACCTTTTATTCATTAAGCTGTTATTAATAATAGAATCAAGCTGTTACTCTTAACAGTGGATAACACAGCATGCTTATGTACTCACATAGTTCACTTGCACCCTCACTGCTCATTCATAGCTACCAGACTGAGGAAGCAGCAGGGAGGGCAGCACCAGTGGGTGATCCCCAGTGAGGAGCTCCCCCAAAGCACTGAAGCTGGCATGATGTGCCAGGGGCTTCTAGGGAGGTGTTAGGAGAGGCCTCAGGGGCCTGTTGGTTCACCAGGCACATAATCAGTCCTGTAGTCTTCATCTGCATCCAGCAGGCACTGGCCATATAGTACAGAGCCACAGCAGGTGCCCATCTGTGCTCGTGACCCCATACAGATGCATCAGGTTCTTCACGTCCTGACTTTATCAGTTCTTCTGGTTCAGCACAAGAAATCATCTCCAGAGTTTTATCACTCATCAGGAAGCTCTCACATACTACATTCCCAGCACACACTTTTCCACTCTTTGGCCTGTTGTTTTCTGGTAGCTGTTTTGCCATCCAAACCTATGGAACCCACTCACATCAGCTGGCACAGATGGGGCGTTTATGATGTATCCACTTTGTAAAAAAACATTATTAGATTATCATTAGAGAAATATTTTTTCCATTGAGTAACTCTTTTTAAATTTTTGTCTTCCACTTTTTTCTCTCTCCCTGCAAGCTACACATTGCAAAATATGATATTTTTACCAAATATCACTTATATGTCTTTTCTATCAAATTCTTTGACTTTACAAAATAGATTGTTTACAACTGTGCTGCCCTTCTGCCTAATGGGCACCCTGGGGGAATGTTGTTGGCTCTGAGACTCAGCTACATATTTTCAATAAACAACTCCTGAAGCCAGCGAATGCTGAGAGCCGTGAACATTAATCAGTGATCTATCTGAACGGAAAACTTGCTTCTTCTCTCTTTGGGGGATGAAAAAAAGACAGACATCATGATACACTAACCACAGTCACACATAATCGAATAAGCCCCCCAAAATATTTTAACATTCCCTTTTATTACAAGTCTCTTGGTTAGTTTGAAATCGTGATAGCAAAGCTGTCTGCCTTATCAACAGATTTTGCCAACAAAGAAAAAGAGACAAAACTGCCCCAGGACAAGTAGCAGCTTCCAAGTATTAAAAGGGTTTAGACTGCTGGTAGATTACATTTGGAGTTATCACATTTGCCTTGTCCTTTTGTCCTTGAGTCACATGGCTAAGAGGATGTCTATCTGCCTCAGAGGAAAAGCTGCCTGCTCAAGTATTCCCTGAATGGCATTGCATCTGGCAGGCTGATTTACATGTAGCTGTTGACACCTGCCTTAGAGGAAATCCCTACTCTTTTTTTTAAACACAGGTAGAAGGTCCAGTTAGGCAACTGAGGGGCTTGTGGTTCTGGTGAAGAGAGAGGAGAGTTAAAAGGGAAAGACTAACTTGAAACAATCCACAACTGTTTTTAAAGCAATTCAGCCGTTCCTTCTTGGGAGGGACCCTCAAACTCACACACTGATTTACAAAAAATAATTAAAATACAATGATACAGGGTATGGAATGGAGTCCTATGCCAGTTTCACACCAGAAAGCTGTGAATTCTAAATGACCACAGTCCAGCTGGCTATATTTAAAGCCCAAACCTCTATAAGAAAATAACAACATTGTCTGATGGATCTTGGCAGTTTTAGTCATTAGGAATTCACAAGCCTAAATAGAGCACTGAATTTCAACTTTGCATGAACTCAGACTTCAACTGAAACTGCGTTGTGTGTAACTCAAGATTCTCCTCTTACTTTTGCCACTGTGAATGTTAGGTAAAGTTGTTACATTCATTGTGGCCTTGCCTCCCACTCATTTGAGAAAGCTCTGTACCCTAACAGCGTGGCATAAAGAACTTTCCCTGGTCCCAACTATTCTACAGGTCACAATTTCTGCTGAATATGGTCTGAATATGGTGACCTAGGATTAAATTATGTGCCCCACTAAATAGAATTTCACATCTAGAGAAATTCCCCACAGCAGTTGAGGAGGAAAAAAATTTAGTCCCTTTCTCCAAATTAGAATAGTTCTAGTGCAGAGGGCTGAATGGAAGGATATTGCTACACTGGCTTCCCACGCCATGAAGAGAGGCTGGAATAAAACAGGTAACAATTAACTGTTATGAACCCACTAGGGTTTTAAAGGACTGAACAGCAATTCCAGGGAGAAAGTATAATGAAGAGCATGATATCAGAAGCTCATGAAAGTAAACCTTTGTAGCACTTTCAGTTACTTTTACATATTGTTCAAAGATCTAAAGAACTAGCACCTCCTTGCTGTACAAGTGAGGCCCACTGTTAAAACCAGTATGCCATGTAGAGAGTTTCACCTTTAGAAGGCAGCCTGAGTCAGTTCTAGGTCAGTAACTATGAAACATTTGGAAACAGGGATTAAGATCAGGCTTCGTGTTCATTTTAAAGCAATAAAAGACCAGAGGAGATGAAGTAGAACATTAGCTCTTAATAATGAAAAGACTAGAATGATTATTTTGGCTGACCTCGTGCATAAAGTAAGGCATAAAGATATCTAACTCATCCATAGGGTTGTAGTTGCTAGATAATTGCTCTAAGCATATTATGCTTTATTTCAGCCTGATTGTCTTGCAATTTCCACCTGTAAGGCAAATCCAAGTCACTGCTTTTTGAAGACAATTTTGTAAAAAAAAAAATCAGAGTAAATTCAGGAAAGAAGTTAGACATTTTGTGGTGCTTGGTCCATTGGGAAATGCTGAAAGTCGTAAAAGAGAGCTGGCTATCATGAGGTCTCTAGTTCATTTTGTTCTTGTGTGGATTGGCAGTTTCTGATAAGGTCAAAAATAAGGTGAACGAATAACAAAAACTCCCAGGATATACCCTTCATTGCTTATTGCATTTAATATTTGAAAGACATCTCCAGAAGATCTGCAGATATATTTTACTCATGGTTTGCTCCTTCTTTTAGCTGCCAAAAAATCAGAAAAGCTTGCTCCTTTCAATTTTCTCTTTCGGATGTCTTTTGCTGACTGTTGTTTTCCTTACATACTGCAGTGCCTACAAAGCATAAATTCTAATGCTTTACAGCAGTAAACTGGTACAGATGCTTGAATACTTGACAGTTCTGTGCATGTTCACAAAATCTGATACTGGGTACTTTGATAACCTGACGTTCACTATTTCAGAAGAAACATTCTGTTTCCAGCCCCCCTTTTCCTCACTTTCTCCTTCCTCCAGTGATTTCCACATACCCTTCAAAGATCTAATATCCAGTCAGTGGTATGAGTTCTCCTTCTGAAAGATTTTGAACTAATTATAGACACAGCAGTCTCAGTCTATTAAAGGACTCATTCCCTTTTGATATTTTGTTGTAGCTTATGCTATTAATAGTATTGTCTCCTTCCTGACAGTCTGCCAAAGGGACAAGAATAATACAAACCTCATAATGACAGAAGTCTCAAAATTGATGAATAAAGGAAAGAAACTCTTGGGATGATTTTCTTTCTGGCCAACAAATATTTCCATACAGTGTGACAAGCTTTTTGCAATGTCTGTCACTAAGGCATTACAAACTCATACTTACATACAGAGTATTTTAGTATTTTCTGTTTCTTACAGCTTCAGAGAAACATTCATTAGTTGATCACTATAAATTTGTTTTCTTGAAGGAAAGGGGATTGTATATATTTATAAAAATAAATAAATTTAAAGAGTGATTTTGTCCTAGGGGATGCCTGAGAAAGTCTCATGTTAATAAAGAGACATGTAGTGTACATTACAGGTAAAATCCTTAGAAGGCATCAGTTTTTAAAGGGTGCTTCTAGATATCTTGTCTCAGAAGAACTTTTTCAACTTATGTCATTGTGTACATCAAGGGATAAGTAACAGCTCTTGAAAATCTGCTTTGATAAGCCAGCATTAAGCAGGGGGGGTGGATTAGATGATCTCCAGAGGTCCCTTCCAACCTCAACTATTCCATGATTCTGTGAAAACACGGGATTATATGTCCGAATTTTGTGTTTGCTCAAAAATAAGCATGGATGCAAGTTCCCAGTAACCTTTTTAGTCACTTCACTCAAATAAAGCCACAATTTAATGCAACTTCTTTAGATCAGTGGGAATGTTTAGCTTAAGTCAACAGAAGGTGGGTCAGATCCTAGATAGGAGCTAAGTTGCTTTTTCAGGAAAATGTCTACAAACTTTAATCCTTAAAATTTAATAAAATTTCTACATAATTGTACTGATACAAAAAGGAACAAAGATATTTTCAAACTCTCTAGTGACACTGGATTTTCAGGGAGAATGCTTAGTTTTCTTTGAAAGCTTCCTGTCCAAGAAACTAAATTACTCTTCTGCTTAGCTTTTATGTTTCTATAATGATATCCCTTTAGATGACACAAATTCAGACTGTCCTTGATTTTTTTTGTCCTATTACATTACAATATTCTACATTACAATACATTACATAATATAATGTAACATAATAAGGAAACATAATATAAAATTTTCTCTAGACTCTTAAAGGTTAAAGCTGTAAGATGGAAGTCAAAAATCAGCATAAATTCCTGGCCATGGTAAAGTCCATGGGACAGACTGATGGCCCTGGCATGAAGAATTCTAATTTTACATCATTAATATTTATTGTCATAACGTCCAAAACAATGAGCTGGGTGAGGCTTTTCCTGACTTCAGTGGCACAGAAGCTGCTTTGGGATTCATGAAACAATGCAAAACAGGAAATGTGCATGGCAGGTCTCTGACGTGCACCATCGTTGGGCCAGAGTTCAGCAGCCTGTTCAGCTGCCTGAGTAGTATAACAGATTCCCTTTTGCCTTCCTGTTCATTCTGTTTTCCTGAGGTGCTGGATCTTCCTCATTACTGTTCCTTTTTTCTTTTTCTTTTTGTTTTTCTTTTTTTTCTTTTTCTTTTTCTTTTTTTTTCTTTTTCTTTTTCTTTTTCTNTTTTTCTTTTTCTTTTTCTTTTTCTTTTTCTTTTTCTTTTTTCCTTTTTATTTTAACAGAGGTCTTCACTTTCAATTTTAATAAACTGAACAGCAGAGGTTAGTGTTGTGGTGAGTCACTTCTACAGACCTCACAGACTTTCAGTGTAGGGTCTTCTGGCCCTCTGAAATCTAGCTGTAGTGAAAAACTTGAAAAAAAACTTTGAACTCGGTGACACCTTGCCTCTGCCTCATAGATTTTCTTTATTTCACTTTTTTTTTATTACTGACATCTGCTTGGAAATAAGATCTTTTGCAGACATCATTTTCTTCCTTCCCCAAAACTACAGTTTTTCTGTTGGCAACATTCTGAAATTATGCCTTACAAACACAGTGCTTAAGGCTGTTTCATGAGTGTAAAAGTTCAGAGATTGTGCTTGGTGTTTTATTTCAATATATCATTCTCTAACAATGTCAGGGTTTTTTATAAATCAGAGTCCATGTGCCTTCTTTATTTATGAGTGCAGCTACCCTTGTGGCTAATTACAAATAATATTTGTTCATTGGAGCTGCACACAGATATTAACCCCACAGTAGTACAAAGGCAGTGGAATGGAAGGAAGGTCACATCTTAGAATTGGTTGGACTAGTAATCCTCCCAAATTTTCTCATCCAGTCTTTTCTTCAATTTACACAGCTTTTTCTTTTTCTTTCAGCTCATCTATTTGTATTATTATAAATTAGGAATGGATTGTATATGGATTTCAGCTTTGGTGCAATAAATTCTCTAAAGTTGGTGACAAGCTCTCCCTTATATTTCTTCACACTGATATCTCCAAGCACACGCTTCTGCTGAGCAACTGTCATTGCATTTATTATATATCATATTCTGCTGTGTAATATATAACTGAGGTTCAGTGACAGACCACAAATTTAGTCTATGCTACAAGCAGGTGTGTTCAACAATGTCCCCCGTACTCTTAATGCCTGTATGTCTGTGTAGCTGTAACTCATTTGTGCATATTATGTGAGACCTGAGTGTGCATCCATGTACCATGGTTTCCTTTGGAAGGGAACCTAGATGCTAAGGTATGGATGGACCATGATCTAACTCTACATCAAATCTACTTCCAAGTGGTCCTGCTTTCAGGAATGGTATGGACCACAGATACAGCAAGAGGTCCCTTACTATCTAAATCACTCTGAGTCTACAATGCACTTCAAGGAGATCCACCACAAAGGACAACTGGGTGACCAACTAGCTGAATGGGGTTTTCATGAAAAACATCTGCTCTACAGTTGAGTCACAATCACTGCGTTCACCTAGACTGCATCTAGGAGAAGCACCTTGCTAAAAGGAGAACATTTCAGAGGGCTTTCTGTTATTGTAAACACAATGAATGGTATTAAAGAGGTGCCTACTATGCCATTTTATAAAGGGCAAAATAATAAACATTCTCTAAAATGTTCAAAGAATTTTTACTATTTGATACATTTAGAAATTAATTCCTACCTGCACTAATGTGGCAAAAGCTTAGTGGAAGATAAGCCAAATACATCCTTAAATTGCAAGATAAATTGCCACTGATGCTGCAACCCTAAACAAGGTGTAAAACTTAAAGAAAAATACAAATTCCTCTTTCTTCCACCTTCCTCAGTCATAATATGTATCTAAAGTAATTCTAACATATAACATATCCATACACCATGAGGTATGCTGAAGTGGCCAGAATGATTTCCAAAGCAGATGATTCAGTAGCCATTACCTTGACTCTCTGCTACATCAACTGAGATAGGCATGGACTATAAATACATAAACATGGTCATTTAGAGTGATTATGAATGCAGTTCTTACAGAGTTTCCACATAATGTACCTATGAATTCACATAGTAATGATTATATTAAATTTTCTGTGAATTCAAATAAATATATAAAAGACAGAGCACTTAGTGGTTTATTTGGCTTTTCAAGTTTAACATGAAGTCTTTTGCTTAGATTATAAACCTTGCTGGATAATCTAAAACAGTCCCACAAAGTTTTCTTGAACCACAGATAAGCAGCTCCTTGACCCTTCTTTCTATCTTTTTGTCTTTAAAATAACTCACACTTATGAATCACACTCTTGACAATTACAGTTGCAAACCAGTTACACTTAAGAAATATTGTAGTGTAGAAGTAATGAATGACATAGTGATGAAATTTCTTTGGAAAATCAATTATATACACATAGCCTTGAAAAGTACAGATGCCCTTTTATTATACTGATGCTTCCATTGATATGAGTCAAATATTTCCTTGATTTAAAGAAAAAATATGCCTATTAGTGACATTTATAAAATAAACATCTCCTTGATCTCTGCCCTCATATATGATTCATCTTCTTCAGCTTTAATTTTGTTACACTTACTGAACAAATGGCACTTAATGAAACAATATGCTGTGCTGATACAGAATGTCAAAAGCAAAGCACATACTGTTTCTGCATGACACAGAAAATCATGGAACATAGCTGCAAAGGCAAGCATGTTCTTTGCAAAAACAAACAAAAAAAGTAATGCATAGTATCTATGCAGTGTAAATGCTTCAAAGAGCTATTTATAAACCAATAAATCTTTACACACACACACAAAGAGGTATTTAGGGAGACTTGTTCTCAGCTTTACAGATGGGGAAACTAAGAAAAAAGATGAAGTAATTTAGTGCTGACTGCACATCAAGTCACTAAAAAAATGGAGGAAATAATGAATTTTCTCTTTTAGATGCCTCGCTCTTCCTTTTTTTAAATCCAGTTTCCTATAGGACCTGCTACTTGATCACAGGAGACATGTTACTCAAAGCCCTCAAGTTCATCTGATCTCTGAAGATTCAGATGAGAATTCACATGGTTCCTATCCAAACTTGCTGAATTTAGCATTCATCTTCACAATTACTAGGAAAAAAAAAAATAATTACAGGCTGTATATCTGTAAAAAAACTGGAAAATCTGCAGCCATTGTCTATTTAGGATTTTTTAACAAAAAATCCAAAACCCCAACCCCCCAAAAAAAACTTATGTAAGAAAAAAAGTAGGCAAACTCTTCTGAAATTCGGTAAAATATTCTTGTTGAATTCAGACAGAGCTGAGTAAAGTCTTAAGTGTATGATTATAATCCAGCACTACTATAGCAATACCATCCTTCTCCCCAATTCCATCCTTGTATTTATTGCACTTCCTCTCTTGAAACTCTCGGATTTTGAATCTGATTAAAGCTGCAATACGTGAAGGTATCACAATCATGTTGGAGTCATCAGAAGGGAAGGAATAGGGTTGAGGTTGAGGAGGCCAGAAGAAGGGATGAAATGCCCTCTCAGTCCACCTTCCACTCTTTCAGTGGAAAGCCCCATACACTGAGAAAGTCCCTCTGGCACAGTGTTGTGCTATGTAGCATGCACCCTTCTGTGCAGAAATAAATCATATTCTTACTGCCGGGATGTAGACAGAAGTAGTCCATGTGCTCTTTAATCCAAGCACTATCTGGCTTTTATATTCTCTATCAGTTGATTAACTGCATCGGAAGAAGATAATTTGGCCTTCAAGAAACCTGTCAAAGTGCTTAAACATCAAGTTCCTGAGATTACATTGAGTTAGCCAAGTAGCCAACACCAATAGAAAGCCAAGAGGAACCCTTACTAAATACCCACTCGCGACGCCTTCTATATCTCAGAGAGCTAGTAGCAATATTCCAGGGACATCCACTTTATGATTATTTTCTCATTTAGCCAAAATTATTAGTTAGTTGAAACCATTATCTTTAAATGATTACCTCAAAAGGACTTAGTTGTCTAAATTCCTGAAAACATCAACACAGATGACATGAATCAATGTCACTATTACTATGTCCCCAAGAGATAGAACTGGTCAAAGATACTTAATTTCCTTCTCATCATATATAGTAATCTCTCTGGAGGCATGCTTTTTGTATGTTCAGTATTTTAACACAAATTTTTAAATATAATTTTGGGCTTATACTATGCTTGTATATTTTAGGAGAAGTTGACACTTGCGCTGTCTGATCCTCACTTTTTTGTGATTAATAGCCCTGGTTTCCATGCCAACCCACATAGTACTTTTAAGCGTACTTTCTGTTTGATCTTTTTCATCAAATCAAACTGTTCTAAGCATTATATCTCCAAGTTTCTCCTGAAGTCACAGTGAGTTTGGTCCATAAAAGAACTGAAGATCAGAATTATTGCTTAAGAAAAGCCAAATTGCATGTTCACATGTATAGTTACTTAACAATTCTTAAAATTTACTGATTGTTACCCTGGAAATTTATTTACTGTCTGTTATACACTTCCTGGTTTTACCTTCCAGTAAAAGCTTTAATATATTAACAATAGACATTCTTGATATAATGCTATATAATTAGCCATTGGTTTCCCAACCACACTATTTTTAGAAAGCTAATATGGAATAGTAACCTTGTTTGCCAAGTTTTAGGCCACATTTTAGAAAGAAGCCCTCCAGAAAAATAACCTTTGGAACATTTTGAGTAGAAAAGAAACAGAAGGGAAAACATACAATGCACATGGTTAGAGAACAGCATTTCTAGACTAAATAACCTGTGATTTTTTATTTTGTTGTTTTATTGTGGTTTTTTCAAACACTATAGAAGTCCTTATCCTGGCCAGTGAAAGAGCCCTGCACCCCAGGAACCTTCATCTTGTCAGCTAATTCACCATGCTATGTATTTGCTACTTGAAAACTAGAAAGAAAGAGGATGATATAGTGATTTCAAAAAGCAGTGTTTCTGTAAAAAACACATCACTGTCCCTTTGTATCTGCTTCAACTAGTACATCTCAGTTTTAAGATCGGGAGACCATGACTAGGGGACCAGTAGATAACATGTGAACGAAAGGCTGCCACTCAGGGGGACCTACACCAACTCAAGAAATGAGCTGAGAGGAACGTTATGGAATTCAACAAGCACAAAAGCAAAATCCTGCCCATGGGAAAGAAGAACAATGACACAGGCTGAGGCTTGACTGACTGAGGAAGCAGCTCGGCTAAAAAAGATGAGTAAGCCATTTTGGTAGACAGTGAACTGAATGTGAGCCAGCAGTATGCCATGGAAGCAAAGATGGCCAACAACATTCTTGGCCTATAGCACAAGCAGCTGACTGAGAGAAGGGATTATCCCACCTACTCGGCACTTATTAGACCATGCTGGGAATACTGTATACATTTTGGGGTCCCCGGGATACAAGGAAGTCATTGATAAACTTCAGGAAATGCAGCACAGGTCACCAGAATGGTCAGACACCAGGGGACTTGCTCTGTGAGAAGAGGCTGATGGTCCAGGGCTCAGCCTGGAGGGAAAGCTTGCTTTCGCGGGACCTATAAGCAGACCCCTAGTATCTATGAGGAGTGTATCAAGAAGATGGAGGTGCACAATTGTGTGAGGCAGGAAGATGCAACAGAGCATAAATTGAAACAGGAGAGCTTGTGCCTGGATAGAGATGTAAGGATATGTGGAATATAAAGACATTCAGTCTGGGACTAGAGACAGAGGAAGTAATACATTA
This sequence comes from Pandion haliaetus, assembly GCA_013401275.1. Classification (NCBI taxonomy): domain Eukaryota; kingdom Metazoa; phylum Chordata; class Aves; order Accipitriformes; family Pandionidae; genus Pandion; species Pandion haliaetus. Next base: position 6,581 of record VYZV01021644.1, on the reverse strand, counting down.
AACATCCAGACACAGATCCTAAGGAACAGTAGATAACAGAAACAACAGCAAGGCCCAGAGCTCTCAAGACACTGAAGCAACTACTGAAAACCCTGAGGAGGTTCATACAGAACTTTACAACTGGTAAAAAGGGGAAACAAGATACCCATGGCTCTCATGAGAAATTACAAACTTCTTATGGAATATTTGAGGGGGCTTGCTGAATGTTTACAGGAAGGGCCAAGAGCAGGAAAATGGAGGGATCATGGTGGATCAGGGAGGAAGAAGAGTGGGTAAATGAAGAGGGGTTGGTGTGGAGGGGAAGGACAATCACATGTAAACAGGTTGCTGATGAGTACCCTTGTCTGGCCAAGCCCTGTGCACGATCACCACAATCTCTCCTGTCTTCTCACCAATCTCTATTCCTAAGTATTTTCCTGGGTGAGGGTTCTGGATGTGTGTGTGTGTGTGCTGGTCTTATGTACGTAAACTCTGTGCTGGCCGTACGTACACTCTGTGGGGTTTTCTGGGTGTGTCTGTGGTTGTATGTACATTTTAGAAACATGCTTAGCCTTGCTACTGGATAGACCTACAAGTGAGAACAACAGCAAACAGACGGTAGAGAAGAAATCCTCTGAGTCTTAATATCCAATGGATTCGGTTCCCTTACCAGTAAAGAAAAATCTGTTTCGCCATGAGGACTCTCAGGCTCTGGAGTAGGTTGCCTAGGGAGGTTGTCTGATCTCCCTCCTCAGAAGTTTTCAAAACCCAACTGGACAAAGCCCTGGCAACTTGCTCTGGCCTTATAACTGAGCCACCTCTGAGCAGAAGGTTGGACTAGAGATGTCCTGAAGGTTCTTCTGACCTGAATTATGCTATGATTTAGGTGTAATGATCCTATGATTATTATTCTGAGGGGAAGGCCTGGAGGAATTAAAATTGTGTCAGGTTAGCTTGACATCTAGGGTTAAAACCCCATTTCCAGAAGTATTATCTGAACAGGATAGGCTGAAGGATATGCTGACTAATTCAGGCGATCCATTTTGATTCATTACTAGCCCTTTTATATACTATTAAGATATTTTAGACAAACTTTCTTTGTTCTGCTAGTCTCAGCAATCCCCAACTCAAAAAGTGGTATTGAAAAAGGGAAAGGCTCTACGCTTTTACACTTAAGCTTAAAAAAGTCCATTCATTTTTATTCATACTTTAATTAAATGGTTTTGTTTCATGGCTGTTATATTGTCTGAGCTGATGGAAGCATGCACAAGTTTACAAGATGTATCTCAGCCTGACTGCTGCCAGCCATTGGGCATATTAACACAATGAACAAAGACAAACATTAGCATGAATTGGAGGTGAACATCCATTTTATTTTACATGTAAAGAAGTTGAAAGGAATAAAAGGCTAGAAGTCAAGGCATCTGCAATGAAGTGGTGAAGAAGAAAACAGACTGCTAGAGACTGCAGATTGAAAAGAGAGAGGATCCACTGACTTTTACATCCTGCTTTAAAAAGTTAGGGAGTTGGGATTTTCTTAGTAATGTTTTCCTCCGAGAGTCTAATAGTTATAATCTAACTCTGCAATAACATCAGAAAGCCTAACTCTCAATTAAAGTACGGAAAGCATCTTCACACTTTCTATGGAATAAAACTGTGTCTGAGATCAATTTCACAGAAGCAGCTCAGTCCAGTTCAGCTTACAGCAACTACATTGCAAACACACCTGACTCGTTCTCCTGCCTAAATTAAGAGGGTCAAGTATGCTATGAGTATTCAGACATATCCTACATATAATCATGATATCAGTCTTCCTACAAACACATTTGTGACTTTTGCCTACTTATTGTATGTTGATAATAATGTGGGGTTTTTTTATGTAATACCCCACTAGTTAGAGTACCAGTCCTTGAGATATAGATTGAAAAATTCAGTCCTCTTGTGGTTTAACCCCAGCCAGCAAGTAAGCACCACACAGCCGCTCGCTCAGTCCTCCCCGCTGGTGGGCTGGGGAGGAAAATCGTAAAAAAAAAAAGTAAAACTCGTGGGTTGAGATAAAAACAGTTTAATAATGGAAATAAAATATTGTGATAATGATAATTATAATGATAATAATAATAATAATAATGAAGAAAAGGAAGATAACAAAAAGAGACAGCAATGAAACCCAAGAAGAACAAGTGATACACAGTGCAATTTCTCACCACCTGCTGACCAATGCCTGGCCAGCCTCTGAGCCACGATTCAGGCCTCTTGGCCAACTCCCTGCAGTTTATATACTGAGCATGACGTCCTATGGTATGGAATATCCCTTTGGCTCGTTCGGGTCAGCTGCCTTGGCCATGCTCCCTCCCAGCTTTTTGTGCACCTGGCAGAGCATGGGAAACTGAAAAAACCTTGACTTAGGATAAGCACTACTTAGCAGCAACTAAAACATCAGTATGTTATCAACGTTGTTTTCATACTAAATCCAAAACCCAGCACTGTACCAGCTACTAGAGAGAAAATTAACTCTATCCCAGCTGAAACCAGCAGAAGTTTTCCTGTTCATGCTGTGCTTCCAAGTGTCCATGACAAGTAAACATGTATTTGACTTGAGTTAGATAATTTGAACTAAAAGACTACCATTCCAATTGTCAAATATACAACTTTGTTCTCCAATGATAAATTTGTATTCCAACTGTAACAATAGAAAACTCCATTTGTCTTGAGTGAATTCAGAAATGAATTGCAGTGATTCAAGCATGTTGAACATGGACAAAGTTTTTGGCACCTATCCTGTAAATGTACGGAGTTAAACCAATGGAACATTCTTATTTGTTAATAATGAACTATGCAACACTAATCATTCTAGAATGATTGTTAACGGTCAAATTATCAGACAGACTTATTACAGAATACGTTTCCCAGGTGAGAATGTCTTTGTAACAATGTCTGTAGTTCTTAATCTAGAAACAAAATGAATATGAAATCTTCCTCTATTTTGAGACTACAGATTTGCAGTGACAATGGCTTCCTTTCACTATAAGGGTCCAGGCACCCAGCTGGAGTAATCTGGCACTGCTCTGGTAAAGTCGGTAGAGCAATACAAAATTGCTTGAGCTGGGGATATGGTTCCTGAGAACAATAGGGAAAACCCAGCTGTACCATAGACTTTTGAATACAGTTAAGAATAAAATCCTTCACACATGCACAAAAAATAGCCACCCACTGGAAAAACACATTTTCAAGAATGAATTGATTTGTGAATACCATGTGTTACCAATCATAATAATTACATATGTTAGGTAAACTTAATGAGAAATCTCAATTTTTTTTAATTCATTTGACAAAATATATACTATCTCCTTCCAAAAAGCAATTTAGTCTCTCTTGTGATTATTTGCAATTATATTGTTTACAGTTTTTTTAATTTCCAAGGTTTCCTGCTGTTTTGTCCAGGTGGAAAAGGGGGACATTTGTTTACTATAAAACAGCAGAGAAAGTGAAAAGCAAATAAACCATGAAATATACAACATAAAAACTTATTTTTTTAAATGCTTCTCACAATTTATTTTAGGGGATTAAGCAAAAAATTGACTGTAGGTTCTACTCCTGGTCCTGATAGACACTTGAAGAACTCCTAAGTTATTTAATTTATGATAGTAATGTGCTTTGAGATAATCAGATTGGAAAAGTTGTTTAAATGCAGACTATTACTATTGTTCCTGTACATGGAAAGGTTTGTTCATACCTGTTACACTGTAGTGGTAGCAGTATAAAAGATTGATTTCCGTTCTATTAAAGCTTTATATTGCAGCCATGACCCAAGGGGCTTAACATAATATTTTTAGTAATCATCATCATAATAATAAATTCTAATTTATAGGTGTCCAGACCTCAGAGTCTCTTGGCATCTTAGCAGAAATAGGAAAACATGACGTTTCAATAAAAAACTAAAGCATTTGTAAACAAAACCCCTAATCCCACCCAGTCACAAACCATATCTATAAAATATTAATGTACAGAAGAAATTAAATTTAAATGCATAGAAAAGAGTATTGGAAAGTGTATTGGGACCTAAACAGTACACATAAGTGGCCCAAGATGCAATCAGTTTTCATCCAAACATCTCCTTTTATTATGTTTTATATAATTTTTTTTTTTGTTCACTTTAATAATTATTTTTTATATGGTAACGTGAGTCTGAGCAAGGAACCTGATTGATAACATTTAAGGGGATTTGTATTTTCAGCTCTGGCTGGAACCAAAAGTCTATATAATTTTCCAATATCATTTCAAGTAACCAAAGGCTGAAAGATGACTGAAGTGAAGTATGAACTGTCATATCCAGAGAAGTCCTCCACGTTCCTCAGTACCACAGTGAGAATTAACAGACTTGCATTATTCTGCTTGTGTCACATTTGATGGACAGGGAGAATGGCCACACCATAAAGCAACACTGCCACTGCACATCATTTTATTAGCAGCATAGGTATTGTAGTGGAAGAGCAGTAACTCAGGTTAGGCATCCCTCTCTTTAAAAAGCATGACTGTCCATAAAAATAAGTCATCAGTGCTAAGCCACACTTACTAACATGCTATTTAAGCTTAAACCGTGGCTCAGTGCCAGATGACTGTGTGTGAATATTTGTGAAGAGCAAAATTTGAAGTAATTTCAAGTTCAGCAATAAAAACAAATATATAAGACTTTCAGATGTCTCTCTATTTGTTACTGTACCAATATTTTGTAGCCAGTTTGGGTAACCGTCCTGAAGTTTGCATGAGGTAACATAAAATGAGGATGTGGAAGATATAGTTTAAGCTGTTTGAGGCCCAAGGCTGGAGATCGTATGGTGTAGGTTGGCCCAGAGGGGAAAATGCTGCCATAATACAGTCATGTAATGGAAAACACTGAAGTGAAGAAATTAATATTTGAGTAGGTACTATGAAAAGGTAGTAACCTGTAGTAGAAGCAGATAAAATCCTTTTCTGTATGTTTAATCTCACCATACTTATAGGTCAGTGTTTGCGTGTACCCATGTAAAGTAACTGACCATGAGCTTTTGATTCAGCTGAGTTGGTAGTGACATTTAGACAAATGTGTTGATGAAATGAGAAAGCATTTATAAGCAACATACATATTTTGATAGCAGTCATCTGCCCTACAATTTGCAAAATACACTGTTTTACTTTTTCTGAGGGAAAAAAGAAATAATGCAAATTCCTGAAGCTTATGGAAAGGATCATTCTTCCTTTCCTTTTACATGTGTCTTCTCTTTTCCATTCTGAACTTTTCATAGCCAAACTAGCCTCCCTCTGGGTATCTCTAAAGGGTGAAGCACAACAGCAACTGAAACTGTGAGGCTTTTGACCATTACTGTAATAAGGTTAGTATGTAAAAACTGATTTGCTTGGTTACACATGGAACAATCACTCAGCAAAATCAGTACTAGCATTCTTTATTGTTTGGATTTATTATTCTTTATTTATTTATTTATTTCTGGGTAGGTAGGAAAAAGCTTTTGAAGCAAGATCTTCAATACAGAAGTATACCGTGGAAAGTAATTTGAGGGAAACACCATCAAAAACCACAAGACATTTGTCACTGACCCCACAATGAAGCATCTCAGTGGCTGCACCATTGCTTGGGGAATATCTGTGCTTGAAGTTTTGCCACATAGATATAATGCTACTTGCACCTTTTTTCTTTGCTGACATTATGTTTCTTTGATACTAAAATAAAACTAAAATCTAGTTTGTCCTGTCTATGCCTTTTGAAATCACAAAGGACTCAAAATACCAGTAAAAGCTAAAAAATGCTCAAGGCTTCAAACTGAAATGAAGAAAATTTGGGAAATAATTGTTTCCTCAAGATAATATAATAAACTGGGTTAGGGCATGAATAATGGATCATTTAAGTGTGCATTTTGGTGCTGTTGTTTTCCTTATTTTTTCTTTTCTCTGTTCAGGAAGACATTTAAATTCTCATCTACTGATTTTGTAGGAAAGCTTTGTTTCTATAGTCAAATATTTTTACTGTAGTTATGCCATTTCATGCTAAGCTCCTTCATATCAAATCAGTTAAGATGCTTTACATTTATTATTACCCCAAATTTTTCTATTACAGACAGAGTCCATTGCATGCTTCACATACCACTGACAGAATAGGAACCAGGAAAGCATAACAGGAAAACTTACAAATCATGAGAGAACTACAGACTAAAGGTTAGATGCTGCTTGTAGGATATTACTGTGCAGAGACAGTAGGGTTGATTAGCTGTTTCCTTGCTTCTTTTCTTGCCTAGAAATATATGTTTAGTATTCACAGGAGAAGATTAAGATGTGGGGCTGAAATGTTTGGGATGCAAAAGAATCTGTTCAGCTCTGTTTCTGTCCTGCTCATCAAAGCAAAAAGGGATGCCAGGAAAAAAAGGAGAAAGTTTATGCACAGATTAGGTATCCATTGGCAAATAGAGAGCAATAAGCAAAACAAGATGGTGACTCCTGGAGTATAAATTAATTCCCTTTTGGCATTCCTAGGGTAGTGCATTAATCCAGGGGGACAGCTTTGTTCAAAACAGGATAAAATCAGTTAACAATCCCACTGCTGGAAGGGATGG
>VYZV01021640.1:278051-333782 GCA_013401275.1 Pandion haliaetus | reverse complement strand
CTAATCCTTTAAAAATGTTTGCTTAAATATATACTCTATATATAAAGGGAATAAACTACTTGCTATGTTATTTGTCCTTAGCAGGACTGGGTGAGAGAGAAAGGGGGAGGAAGGAGAAGGAGGGAAAACCTTGACAAGAATATATATTAGAGCAATCAATGAAAAGATAATCCTTGGAATTCATAAGTCTTTAAAATAAGATGCATTTTCTTGTAGTAATCCTAAAAACCTATAAAAGAATATTCAAGCAATAAACCCCCCATAACTCATATTTAACCTTTCAGCATGTAGAACTACATATTAAATAGCTTAGTAACTGCATGCTGCGTAAGTGCATTCAAATAAGAGCAGAAATAGAAAAATGTAAATGCTACACCTCTTTTAACATGCATTGCACAGCCAAGAACATCTGCCAGCTGACCCCATAATCCAATCGGTTGTTCAGAAGCAATCATATCCTTAGATAAGAGCTGCACAGCTTCTACATGCAATGCCCATTTTCTTTAAGAGATGGAGGAAAATGTAGTTAGCCAGCTCTTCAATTTTCAAACACTTAGAGGTACAAGACAAAAGTAATTCAACGTACTACATGGATCTGCATTAAAATACTGTCATCTCTTCCCCCAAATATTGTAATTCATCTTTTAATTTCACAGGGCAACAACACAGAGGAAGTTTAAGGCTGAAGTGACTGTATCAAATCGAGTGATTATATCAGAATACCAAGTGCACACAGCCCACACAAACTGTCACTTCTACTGAAAATAACAAAGCCTGGAATGAAAATCCAGGGCTGAACTTAGTCCATTGACTATAATGAGAAGTAATAAAAGCAGAACTAATTCTCCTAACTCTGAGTTTACTTCTCACTTTTACTGCAAAAGGAGTGGACTGCTTCAGAGACTATGCGGGCAGGGGGGTGAAGACATCTGAAGGAGTGGCTTCGAGATACTCCAGAAAAGCCAAAAACTCTGTGGAATTAAAAGCATAAACCCCACAGAATATCATGCTGTAGAAGAATGTGTCATTATCTCTGAATAAAAATAAACCTCTGCTAAGAAATTCTGTCCTAAATACACAAGCAACCTGCACTACACTGGCTGAACTTATTTTAGGACAGTCTTCTTTGAAACAGGTTATGTGATTCAAATAACTATTTATATTCATCACATAAATTGTTTTGATCATGCAAATTGCCCCTCCCTCCAAAGCTTTGCTAAAGTATCTGTACTGGCAGGACACTGGACATGTTAGGAGAAAATTGCTGGTATAGTGTTTCAAGTAACACTCTCTGTAGTTAAATTTATGTCAAATATCTGAAAGGCATTGAAAAAAAAAAGACATATGGGGGTCTGCCAAGAAGCCTAGAAAACACCCTTCACAAGAAGAGGGTGAAAAGATTATTTAGCTTAATGAGAAAGAGAGACACACTGACTGAGGGCTTTAATTATAAGACACTGGAAAATGAAGGATTCTCCAAAGTGTTAAGCAATAACAATACCCAAGCTCAGAAGCAATAATTAAAAAAAAATACTAGAGGAAATAATAAGGGAAATCTATTGGTAGCTAGAGAAGTTTATTCTTGGTTCTAAGTTATCTAATGTCTTTATCAACTGCATAAAACACAATATAAAACAGTAGCCAGTGAAAGAGCAAATCTCAGCACCAAGGTGATTTAGCTTTCTCATGTCTGATATCAAACAAAAGCAAGTATTTTACTGCAGGTATTTAACTCAAATTATAAAAAAATAATTAGGATGCCACATATTTATACATAAAGGATCTATAGAGCTTTGCTCAAGGATTTAAACATCACCCAGACCAGAGGAAACAGAAGACAATCTGCCTTGCAGTGGATTAATTATTTGTGTCCAGCTTAGCTAAACAGCAGCGCGATCAGCTAATTTAGTTTACCATCTGGGTAGGCAACTTGTGCATGCTGCAATGTGCCTAAGGACCTCGCTGTTTCTAAATCAGTGCTGGAAGCCAAGTCCAGTGAGTGCAGAGCAAAACCCTTCCGAACTGCACAAAGAATTGAGAAGTGTTTGAAGACTTAATGAACAGAATCATGCACATATTATGTGTAAATGTGTGCATATCTGAGTGTACACATACATACATATACACACACTTTCCTTATTAGCACAATTTCTTCTTATACTAAAAGCCCCAAAATAAATAGGATCTGATCCAATCCTATAAATCTAAATTGGAAAAAGCTAATCCCTTGGTGTTCTAAAACAGCTAGAAATAGCTTCTGCCTCAATCCAAAAAAACTCCAACCCTAAAACAAACGCAACAGCAAAACAAAACCCCAACCACATAAACAAACAGAAAACCCACCGTACCTAAAAAAACCCAGACCTTAATGCAATTCTAAGGTGTCCCTACCAGAGCCCGCAACAGAAAGCCCTCTAATGAATTCAATGGGTTTTAGATCAAGATGTGCGTTCCCAGTAAAGAGGCAAAAAGCACCAACCACATTTATATTAATACCAGCCATGGCACTTTGCAAGCACTGTGCACCAATAAACTGTACAAAGACATAATTTCCAACTTTAAACAATTTCTTTCCTTTATTATCTTCTGAAAGGCTTTTGAAATTAGCAAATCTAATGTCTGTGGGAATAGGCAACACTTTATAGCAATAAGTTTACTTTTAATGGAAGTAGTCTGCTGTGTCTATGGCTAACAAACCCCAGTATCTTTTCATTACAAAGGAGCTTATTGTTACCATACGACTTACTGTGGGATTTCATTTTGCCTCTTTGGTGATCTGTCTGATCTATTAAGAAAAGCACTGAGGTATGGACAACGTACACCTTATTGCAGTTTTATATTTTCATAGTCCCTGCTGCTTCTCTTATGCTGCTGCCTATGAATTTCAAATAGTAATAAGGAAAAAAAAAATTATTTACCAAGTTTCTCACCAGAAAAAAAATCAACTGTGAAGAAAATAAGGCAAGTTCAGAATCAGGTGTTAGAAGTGGTGCTGCATCCCGGGACATGACTGCTGCAGCAACGGTTGCACAGAAAAACAACTGGATCCACCAGCTCTAGCACCTACAAGCCACTACACAAATAAATCTTTGTATGAATACTATTAAAGTACTTCTATACATACTATGCAACATATTTATTTATATATATATATTCATAAAATATATATGAATATATATATTCATAACATATATATGAATTCCCTTCAGCATGACTGTTTCTGTCCTATTAATTAATTTTCATGGTTGAATCTGAAATAAAGGACAGGCAAAACCAAATACTACTTCATCAGTGTTAATTAGTGTTGAGAATTAATCAGCAAATGTAGGAAATCACTATTAGTTTTGCAGAAATGCATACAGCATTAAGTAGCATTTAAATAGATGCTGATCTTTTTTTAAGAGTAGCAATTTAAAGATTATTTTCCTCTGATGGGATACTTCAATATTGAATATACAGAGATTAATATTCAAGTGAAGTTGTGTTGTGTTGAAGGAAAACGTTGCTAAAAATAGCAATATATATTTAACAAATGTTTCTGCAGCAACCATAGTCTCAGAGAGAATTTAAAACTTTGAAAATATCCATGACATCTGAGCTCTCTGATGTCTATACACTGTCCAGGTGGGATTAGGTGTCCATGGCTCCTGTGCTCTGGGAGATAAAAATTTCTTCATACAAGAAATATGGTGTTTCAGGTCAAATTCTGCTGTTACATGAGTATCTCCCCCAAAATCCTCAAGAAGTTCCAAAGATTGCCTACAAAATCTGACACCAGGTTTGATCCCAGAGATAACTCCTATTTTTAATTTCTTCAGCACAGTACCTTCTGATCACAATTAAAAATACAGTAAGGACAGAGAGATTTCTGTTGCTTATTTAACGCTGCTCACCTGGTTCTTGAGATCCAGCTTTGGGCAGGGACGACCTCCATTGTAAGGCTTCTCCTTAAGCCACTTGGATCGGACTTTCACCCCTGGCCCACAAGAAGAGCTGCAAGGGGACCAACTGGACCAATCGCTTAATTTGCAATCAAATGGGCAAGGGACCGTGCAAGATTCTTCAATGTAACCTAAAGCAAAAATGTAAGAAAGGTTTTAATCAATGCACCTAATGAATTCTGATCCTCTGATGTCTCACTGCTGTCTGAGTAATAAAAACAAAATGTGAGCTTCTTAAAGAGAATACATTTGGCAGACTGACAACGCCCTCCCAATGCAAGATTAGGATATTATTTCTAAAGAACCACAGCGACTAAAACAAATTTCTACTTGGCTTAGTCCAATGAAGGCCATGATAAAACTGACTCATATAAAGGACACACACTGGCAAAAGTATCTGTTGTGAAGCTGGTGGTCACCAACATCTTCCCCATGAGATTGTGGCCATAATAAATTGTGGAGAACTAAGTAGACAGCCCAATTTTGTACTCCTTTATTATTATGCTAGCCATCTCAAGAGTGGCACAGGCAGGGATTCAGAGGCTCTCTTTCCAGCAGACAGAACCAGAAGACAGTGGAGGCACCAGAGCTGTGCTCTTGGCAGCTCCCACAAGATTGTGAGGGACCAGCCTGCAGCCTGCCAGCTGGAGCAGTGTGGGATTCGTTCTTGGGAGAAGCAGATGAAACCTGCTTCCTACTTCTTTCTGGTAGTTCTCTCTATACATCTTTCCAACTGTTTTGCCTATTCTGTGTTTCATAAATAGCATTTTAAAGCTTTGCTTCCACCTTAACCTGTCTTGACATAAAAGTCTGTAATGGTTTAACCCCAGGCAGCAACTAAGCACCATGCAGCTGCTCACTCACTTCTCCCCCACCCAGTGGGATGGGGGAGAGAATCGGGAAAAAAAGTAAAACTCGTGGGTTGAGGTAAGACCAGTTTAATAGAACAGAAAAGAAGAAACTAATAATGATAATGACAACACTAATGAAAGGACAACAGTAATAATAAAAGGATTGGACTATACAAGTGATGCACAATGCAATTGCCCACCACTCACCAATCGACGTCTAGTTAGTCCCCGAGCGGCAATCCCACCACCCCCACTCCCCCCAGTTTATATACTAGATGTGACATCACATGGTATGGAATATCCCTTTGGCCAGTTTGGGTCAGCTGCCCTGGCTGTGTCCCCTCCCAACTTCTTGTGCCCCTCCAGCCTTCTTGCTGGCTGGGCATGAGAAGCTGAAAAATCCTTGACTTTGGACTAAACATTACTTAGCAACAACTGAAAACATCAGCGTTATCAACATTCTTCTCATACCAAAATCAAAACCATAGCACTGTACCAGCTACTAGGAAGACAATTAACTCTATCCCAGCTGAAACCAGGACAAAGTCCTCCCAAGATCATCACCTCTTAAAATCAGAATACCAGACATCTCCAGGACCAACACCCCGTTGAATTAAAACCCAACAGGGTTTCTCAGGGAAAAAACAAGGTTCCTCCATACAGGCACAAGCCTACAGCTGGTTTAGCAGCTGGCACATGGGAAGAAAGATTTTGCGGAGCCCAGCACTGGCTGTGGAGCTCCTGGTGTGCAGAAAGGTGGTGGAGGGTGGCCAAAACCTCAGGGCCTCCAGGGAATTACTGGCACCAGTCTCGGGTCAGCACTGTGGAATAGCTTCTGCACCTTCCCACTTACCGTGCTGCATTCGTTCTCCTCAAGTTTCTATTATCTGCTTGTCATGTCTACATGTACTATTTTAATTTAAACAAAAAAGAGATTTCATGTTAGACCATGAAAGTCAGTGGCTGCCAAGATCAGCCTTTATTACAGGCAGATTTGACCCACTGACAGCTCTGGCAATGACAGTCACAGAAATAACTGAATTTCATCCCTACCATATTTCTGATGTTTCTCATTTTTCTGCCCTTTCTGTTTGGTTTTCATTGCACTAACACTTCCTCTATATTCCTTACCTGCAGTATACCAAATTAGTTCATTCAACTACTCTTTTATGAAGGGTTTCTCCACTCTATCAAGGTGACAGTCACTGCAGCAGGGAGGAAAAAAACCAAGCCAAACAACAAACCACAGAAAAACCCAACTCAGAAGCAGCTGCCCTCCAAAACCCTCTGACAACAGCCCCAAATAACCAGGAAACACCGAGGCTGAGGCACAGAGATTATTCTGGCCCAGAGCTGGATTTACCAGCTCTGCCATGCCCAAACTTGCTGCTGCTGACTCAAACCAGGACCACGTTACATCCTGAGCATCGACACACAGCAGCAATATGCCACCTCCCTCCTGGTCTTCATGCCAAAGTCAATATCAAGAAAGGTTTCAGACTTATTCAGGCAGCCCCCACAAGAAAACATCCTCCTTCTAGAAGCACAACCCCCCTGATGTTGTTTTTGTAAACAGCGCCTTAAAAATGCTAGAAACAACAGTAGCTCCCTCCTTCAGTTCAATGATGCTCCATTTCTTCTCTCTTTTTCCTTCATGACGGTACTGTTCCCTCTCCCTTTATGGCAGCCACCCTGTAGCTTGACAGCTGCAATCATTTCCCCAGTAACTCATGCTGTAACTCTTCCCTAAGCTGCAGACCTGTCCCCGTACGGTGCGTTCTGGTTTTCTTTGCTACCTCTTATATCTGTATGTTGCGTTGTCTTCTCATTTGCAGCTCCAAAGCCACTGGAATTGGGTATCTTAATTATTTCCGACCCAATCCATTACAGTGGTGTTCGCATGTTTGAAATATTTCAACTTTGCATGCTTTGTATTCTCATCTAGGTGAGATTACACCCACACATACACATATACAAATATTTCCAAAACAGACTCGCTTTTTTCCCCCCAAATGAAACTCCCAAATATCTCACTAATATTCTATTCCACCTGCTTAGGTTGCCACTCAAAGCAATTCCTAATACATTATGATAAGTAAAAGAAATTTTCTCATGATAGATTTATGAGAAACATTTCTTAGGCAGTTCTCCAAAGAGTTCTGTTCCACCACCATATGAAATATCATTTTTCCTTGGGCTGTGTGACAGCCTAGGTAATTAACTCTCAACAGAAACAAAGAAAGTGCCTTGTTTCAAAGTAGGATTAGACAGAGGGGTTATCAACTTATCAGTGAAGGCAAAATGGTCTAAGCCTTTTGGCAGTTCAAGACCTACCTCTATAATAAAAAGAAATATAAGACAAAAAAAGAAATATAATACAAAAAAGAAATACAAGGAAGAGGAAAGAAAAGTTATAATAAACAAAACTAAAGAAACTTACTGTATTCCATCCCCGGGAAGTGCTGTGGGGATCCCTCAGCAAACCACAGAATTTCTAAAGATGTCCTGTTGCTAAGAGGCCAGCTCATTACTTATTGAGTTTCCTCACCCATATTTCTAAATTACATTAAGTATAAACAAATAATGGCCAGGTAATAGAGCATTAAATTACCATACTGCCCAGAGGAAGCTAATTCTCCATATTGCTACAGAATCAAAATGGGAACCTTCTTTCCAGCTCTTCTCACAGGCTGCCATTATTTTTTCTATCAATCACTTGAGGTTAATCCTACGATGAGATACCCATGGATCAAAGATTTCATTCAACAAAAATTTTCCTCCAAAAATCTTTATGTGATGTATCCTCTCTGCTCAGAGAATGCCTTTATGGCTAGCTTTTTATCAGAAAACTAGTAAATAACGTACTCGGCTCATCCATTGCCTTTAAGAACGGGATATTTTTCTCTATAAGAGCCAAGCAATGGCTTGCCATTGTCAGGGGTCTGAAAAGGCTTCAGGTTGGGTACAAACAATAATCCTAGTATTGGCATTCCTAGAAAATTTGTAGCATCACTATGGTGCATAATACAAAACAAAACAAAACAAAAAAACAAACAAGGGAGATATGTTATTAAAACAACCTATTAATAAAGAATACTACATTCAGGCCATTATCCAGAGAAATACATCTTACCATAACAGAATATGAATAATGGAAACAGCATACACACATTTCTGAGTTACTGTCGCTCAGCCTGGGGAGACTAACTCAAGGTTGAGTTTACACAGCCGGTTTTGTTGGTGTCATCCTTAAACGTCTCACTCATCCTTCACATTCCCCATTCTTCTCTCTGCAGAAACTGGTACCAAAAATTCATTGAGTTTCCAAGACCTTCTATGGAAAAAGATGTCCTCCTCTCCCCAGCCCTGCTCAGCCTGCTTTCCACGTGTTCTTATATTATTTCTTGAAGTTTCCTTTAACACTTTTTTTTTAATTCTACAAAATCTCAAATACTGTTAAAATAAAGCTCATTTAATTTAGAAACAACTTATGAGAGCCTCTGTTCTATCTGAAGCAACAGCAGGCTCCTGAACACCACAGAGCTGGAGCTGCACACACAGATGTCGCAGGAGGTAGCGACAGAAACACCAGTGCATGGGATATTTAAGTAGGCACTTTGAAACATACAACTGGGAATAGTCCTGAATTGGCAGGAAAAATTGAGCTGGATGATCAAATAAGCCTTTTCTATGTTTAAGTGCTATTGTTTTACTACTGAGACGCTGCCAACGTAATGGGATGAACAAATGCATTTACCTAGGCTGCACAGCTCTTTTTACTATTATTTATTCATTAAGAACAATGTGCTTGTTGCTCTACAAGCCACAAATGGAGCCTCTTCCCTAAAGTGTCTATAATAAACAAAGCACCCACAGATTACACAGGATGTACTGGGAAGGCTCAAACACACGATGTAGCAACCTTTACTCATCTCATTTCTTCTGTGCAGCCCAAGAGACAAAGCAATAGCAGGTAGATTAATAAAGTGAGGATGATGGTCTGGTGGGTGTCAGAGGTTAAGGCTCAAATACATGGTGCAAAAACTGTTACTGTCTCATTTGTGCTGTGGAACCCAAAAGGGCTAAAGCAATAGGAGGCAGCTAGATGATGGGCTGGTGGGTGTCAGCAGCACAGATGCATGAAGAGGCTGTGGATTGTACTGCAGCACTGGGGGGAGTTTTGCAGTAGCACAATTTCTTTCCCACCTACACAAGATGCCGTACGTATCACAGGCACAGCCAGCGAGGGGCTGCAGTGTCCTTCCATGTCCCCCTCCATATTTGCAAATGGATTGGGTCATGTTGGGAGAAGCAGGCGATTAGTAGGTTTGCAAGCTAACATAAGACGCTGGCATCCACCTGATTGTTGCACTTCCAAATGATAAATTTGCTGCGGGTGTAAGGTCTGCACACAGCATTAAACAACAGTGCCAACAGGATTCCAAGAGGCTGACTTAAAAGTGATTTGAAAATAAACATTTCTCCAGCAGCTTTGGAAACAGATGCTTCTAATTGAATTGGCTTTAAACTCATTTGTAACCTCTCTAACATTTTTCATCATTTCAATTAAAAAAATTCTAGTGGTTCTACCCTTGTTAGCAAACCTTGAAGTGCTTCATAAAACTCAAGGTCACTACTATGAGAGGGACAATTCTGTGCATCACTGCAACTGCCACTGGTAATAACACCACTGATTTCCCTTGGAGTGTACAGGATAAAAGAGATCACCCTTTAACAAACAAGGCAGCAGCAGAATGGACAGTGACACAGAAGAAACGTTTCTAATTACACAGACCAAAGGTAGAGAAAAAAAAATTTGATTCATTTCGCAATTAATATTTACATTCATTTGGTTACTGACTGTGAAATATGTAGAATAACACCAGTAAACCCATGTGGTGCTAAAAGTCTAATAGCTAAAGACTTTGTAAGGGAGACCTGGTGGACCGTGGCACTCAGTGGGCCAGATTCTGCTCAGCTGAAGCTTTGGGATCTCCTAGAAAGCAAACCTCATGTTTTAACTCAGATTAAAACTCAGCATCGAGCACAGACTGCAGTTAAGAGACTGACTCCATCAGCTCTATGGTTGGGGCTTTCCCAAAGTGCCGCAGGTAAGGCAGACACCGGCCATGGGCCACACAGCATGAATGAAGGCTCCAGAAGCTTGTGAGCTACAAGGGGAGCACCTCATCCTAAGCAATCCAGGTCCAAACTTTAAATCCTGCTTCAGTGGAGAACATTAGTAACTTAAGGAAACTAAGCAGAGTAAGTCTGGGACTCTTAAAGCTGCTAACAACTTCAGCTGCATCTGAAAAGGATATTGCCATGGAACAAATGTTTAATCTTTTTTTTTTATTTTTTTTAATACTCAAGGATTTGAGAGATTTTATGCATTATTAGTTTGCTAGCTGGGAAATTTAAGAGATAATCTAATGAATACATTCAGTAAATGCACTACAAAAAACCCCAGCAAAAATAACTTTCACATCAAATATTTTGCAAAGCTCAAATAATGGATGCTTAGCTAATTTATTCCCACTTGCTCTTCCAACAGGCAGAGAGGCACACGCTCTCGTTATCTCATAGCAGACTGATTATAGATTCTAAATAGACCAGAGAGGACTTGTAAAGAAAGCTGGTAAGTTTAACTCAACCTTATTGTTATTGAAATTCATCCAAAGGTTGGTTTTATTGCTCTATTTCACAGTCTCTATAAATCCTGACGAGGCAGTTGGGTTGATGCTGACTTTGCATTATGATTCCTAATTTCTTTTGATTTTGCATTACAGTTTTCTTCCTTAAAGAACTTGCAAGCTTACACTTTGAGTTACATACAAACCATAATAGTTGATATATTTAATCTTTTAGCTAAATAAGGAAATCTCCATTAATTAGCACACTCCTTGTAACAGATTGCAGAACAAGCTGAGAACTCTTCTAGAGAAGACAGACTCACCTGCTGGCTTCTGAGTACAAATAAATAGTGCAAATAAATAGGACTTCACCGTGTACATTCATCTCAAAGGGAACTTTTGATGCAGACAGGCAGAAATCCACTGCACAAATGTGTCTCAGCTCAAAAACCAGCTGTGGAAATAATTCCCCCTCCTCCTGGGGCTGCTCCCCTGCAGTGAAGGGCTGGGCCGGCTGCTTGGGAGCCCTGACGTCTTAAGAAAGTCCTTACTCAAATTAAAAAATCATCCATTGGGATCAATAGCAGTTAGGGTAGTACCTCAGCTTTGTTCTTCTATATACTTTGTTCATCGCCCTGCCACTGGGAAAATCATCTGCTTTGTCCAAACACAACTGAGTAGCTTGTTTTTTCTTTATCAGTGTCCTCATCCTCTGTATATCAGGAAAGAAACTCATCCCACTGTACTTTATTATGAATTGTTTAGCATGTATGTTCTTCAGGCTACATAATTCATAGTAAAAGCAGATTTTAAAAACAAACCTGAGATTGTGTTTATTTTTTATTATTATTATTATTACAAGTTTTATATAATAAGGCTTTTTTTAAAGTCTGAACACACTTCCACAATACATCACAAAGACAAAATTAAATTGTACGTAGATCATCAAACTCCTCTCCTTCTCCTACATCTGACTTCTCTCAGAGGCCCAATTGCACACTAGCTCCGAAAATAGATGTACATTGCAGAGTGCTCTGAAGATCAATATAGACTTGGGCAATTTGGACCAGGCTGGAAGCATCTTCCAAAGCCAGGTGTCCATCACTGGGAGAAAGCTGCCATCAAATGTCACCAAAAATATCTGCCCCCATCAGTAAATCATATATTGCCTGAAGGTCAATGGTTTCAGGCTCTGCTGGAGTACACCAAGAAACTCAATTTCAGAGTTTGGGGCCCTCTGTGGAGAGCATCTTTCTGCCAGCTTCTAAAGATACAGCATTAGCACTGTCAACACAATATGCCACTTCATTTCAGCTGCCAAGCTATGACCCCAAGACACAGACAAGCCTCATTTAGACAGCTTCCCTCGGACAACAACACGGCTGTTTCCATTTTACAGAATGGCAAACATTGATGCATTTCCTTGTATCCCGATAATTAGCAAGTATTGTGCATTATAATACTGCTCTTATTTCAGACAAACTAAACCACCAGATGACTCTGCAGAAGGAAGGAACACAAAGCAATTAGATCCATGTGCAATTAATATTATCAAGAAAGACCACATTCTTTTTTTTTTTTTTTTTTAAATGTACATTCCTAGAACTTTAATTTACAAACTCGAGAGGCATTACCAAGTGTAAGGGCCTCCGTTCAAGAGCAGGTCACACAGGCACTGAAAAGGCAGGGAGAAGCTTCAGAGCCCACAGCAATCTCTGCAGCTGCCCTCCCCGCTGTCACAGGAGGCGAGTGACACAGTGACCTCTCAGATCAATACATTTAAATCAATACACTGCCTCAATTCCTTCTCGTCTCATCGATGCTAAATGAGAAACCTAACTGCACACTTTAATTATACTGGTGCTGTTTTAAAGATGCCACTAACCATTATCAGCATTAGGAAGATCTGTGAGCACTTTTCCGAAGGCCAGGTAGCTGCCGCGAGGTCCAGCCTGCTTGGATAAGGAGTTTCACTCCTGCTATCAGAGGTCACCTTGCTGCAGAGGCAGGGATACCTGCTTAAATAAAGCTGTACTATAAAAAACATCTGATGGAAACAGGTTTTTAAGAAAGGGAACAGTTCTGGTTTTCCACAGCTTAGGCACAGGGAGAGCAGCACAACTCATTTAGATGATGGAAAACCTTGAGACGGAAATAGGACATTTTTGTGACGTTAGCAGGCCCCAGCACAGAGTACTGATGTACTGAATTCCTGACAGACTTTTGTTTCAATTTTGCAGCATGACTTCGAGCACTCTGATTGTGTAGTTCAATCTCCTCTGCTGGAGGACTTCAGTGAATTCAGACAGAATCAGAAAGCAATGCAATCTTGTTAAATCACACGATTTTTAATGATCACTCCTCCATGTTACCAAATACAAATGAGATCCAAGATTTCATAGAGAGAATCTCTGTCTGTAGTGAGGGATATTAGAAGTTTTGCAAACCAGGCTCTCAGCAATTTAATTTACACCATCCTCATTTGCAACCCTTGGAGGACAGAGTGATTTCAAAGTATATCTCAGACCCAGGAAATAGACTAAGGTAGCATAAATTCTCAGTAACTCATCAATATCATTATGATAATCCTTAGAGCAGACTGAGCTGAAGTTTAATTTTAGCCACATTTCCTAATTCAGGCTCATTTCCTCAAATCTTCTAAATTCAGCTGTTGCTATGTTTCTGAGTTGGTCTCCCAAACTCTTTGATCAGGCAGACTACATCAGGCACCTTAAAAGACATCCACTACATGCCCATCTCCCCCTGTCATGCTAACTTTATCACTGTATGCAGTGATCCAGCAAACTCATTGCTGCTCAGGCAGTCAGCTCATTTTATTCAGACACTGACCTATGTGTAAAAACTGGAATTCTTATTTTTGTAGGACTCTTGTTCCATACATGCAGAAACACGTGATGCTGCTTCTGAAGATCTGCAGAATATGTCAGATGTGAAACCCTTTAACTCTCACTGAAATCCACTAAAACACCTACTATGTCCAGCTGCCACAGGGCTCCCCACCAGCAGTAAAGATATGAAACTCTGACTTTCCACTTAATTGTTATTTGTCCTCCATTTATTTGCCTGAAAGTCCTGCTCATCAGAGCAGTATAAAAGGCAATCAGATTAAAAAACATTGAAAAAACCCCACATAAGACACAGGAGGAATCCTGTGAACTACCACCAGTACATGTCACTTCCAAATACAGCTACACATGTCTCAAAGGGATCATAAAGTTCTCCATGAGCAGAAAAAGTGTAGAGGTCTTAACACTAGAGTACATAATTCATTAAAAGTCTTAGGCTAAAATGGTATTTCTTCATACTTCCAATATAACATATTAAATGGAATGACACATAGGGAGAGATAAACGTTAATTCTAAATCTATCTTTGTATGATCACATTTTGTTAGAGCCTTGCTTCATTACAGGCTGTATTTGTGACAAATGCGTTATTAAGGCCAAAGAGATGGGACACATTCCAAAGAAATACTCTTACTGTAGCCTACTGCAGAAATCCGGGCAGTAGATCGCCCAGTGCATTAACTTGCTATCAAAGCTCTCCTAAACCCCCAATAGACTATTTCTACACCGAGTTACCATTCTACACTAAAAACATTCCCAACTCCTATGGAAGAGCTTTAATCAACCTGTCAAAAACAGAGAAAAACTGACTGAGCCTAATAATGGAGACAAAAGGCACAGGCATGAGCAAGGGTGGACAGAGGTGGTCCGGCAAGTGGAGGCTGATGGTGATTGTCAAACACAAGAAAGACTGTTTGAGGTTAGTAAAAAATTATTCCTTCACATAGTCTGGTACTGCAGCCTCTTCAAAGGGGTCATTTTATGGAATGCAGCAAAAAGTATAAAAGAAATTTAGGCAAAGACACACTATAAAGATTTATATTTAGAGCCAAGGCATAACAACAGACATCACTATGACTAAATGCAGCATCTACAGAGGATGCTGCTCGAATTGCTAATCCTCTAAATACTTCCTCATAAGATGCATGCTTCCTTTCTGTAAGAAGACAAAGATCTAGAAGAATGTGCATTTCTACATACTACTGCCTCAGGGGAAATCTTACCTTGCTTTAAATAAGCTTCTTTGATAGCCAGTTTGACCTATTCAGAAATAACTTTTTTGATGGCTGTTTACCTTTGATTCTGTTGCCAGAAAAACAAGAGAACAGCTACGTCTGAACAGTTGTCTTGTGATCCAATTTCATTTGATAAGACTTTTAACATCCAGAAGGAAGAACTGTGGCCAAATTTTCTTATGGTGAATAGATTTTGGGAAAAAAAGGAAAGGAAAAGATAGGGAATAAATCAATGTTCTTTGAGCACTGTTATGAGAGCAATATGTAAAAATCCTGTAGTCAAACAAGAAATGGAGGGCAGGTCCTTTACGGGCTCTGTTTCTATGCTTACAGCTCCCCTGGCAGCCACAGCTGTAATTAAGAGTGTCACTGCACACCCAAGGAGATATGTAGAAATGTTGGAGAGAGGTCCAGAGGAGAACCCAGCCAGGATTTCAGGGATAAATTTAGAAGCTATTTAGCTTTGAGATAGCAGAAAACCACTCAAAGGTGACAGTGGCTTTGAAGAGTCCTGAAGTGGGGACACAAAGCTAGGACAGCCCTGACTACAGCTAGCAACACCTTTCAGCCACCCGTGATCCAAACTCAGCTGTAATTCCCATGCCAGGGGATGGGATGGGATGGGATGGGCAGTAAGGTGAATTTTTAGCTGAAACTTTTTCCTCAAGCAGTCTTTGAAAAACTTTGTCCTGGTAAGTAATACAGTCATTTTTCTGTAATAAAAAGGCCATGGAGAGACATACTGCAGAGACACATAGGAGAAACCACAGAGAAAAACAGGAACGTTGTAATATTTAATAAAACCCAAATGCCAAAAGAAGGGTAGGGTAATCTGAACACTGGGTCTACATGTTATCATTAACAGACATGTCAAGACCAGCTACTACTCCCACAGGCAGAGGCATCCTGAGGCTGTCATGTGTGGAGTCTGGAGCTGGGAAGAGGACAGCCTAGGCAGGGTTGCCTGTTTTCCTTGTAAAACAAATGAGGCTGTCAAGAATGAGGCGTCCAGAAATGAGGCCTCATCCATAAGATGTTTGTAGCATGCTGTTTATGGAAGTACAGAAACCACTTAAACTAAAACCAGTTGGATTCTGGAATGAATGGTTTGTGCTAATTTCATTTAGACTAAGACTGAAATTAAATACTTAGGAATATTTTCAAAAACACAGGTGAAACTTCTGTTCAGAAAAGTTTCTATTTCTGAAGATTTTCAAAACAAAATTAGCGATTTCTGCAACAATTCCATTCTTCAAAATAAAATTTACCAGATATGGAAAAATGTATACCACAGTAATTGCCAGAATCGATACACTTTCAAAAATAAGCAGGCATTTATTCAATGTAGCTTTTCCAACTTTTTTTTTTCCCAAATTGTTACCTTGTAGGAAAGGTAAGTTTGCTATCAGCCCAGGATAGACTTGGTTCACATTTCCTTAACTTATTAAGCTCTGCTTATAGATTTTTGAGCTATACAAATATCATTTTGCAGAATGATTATTAAAATCCAGTGATTAAGAGCAACTTGAAAATAGTTCATTTCCTCCTACAGTGACAGTGCAAGGATTCACACGCCGCAGGGTTGCAGAGCAGGTCCTTGTGTTAACTCACATGTAGGTCAGGCAATGTCTACCAAGCTGGTGGCCAGGATTTTCACATAAGGGAGCATAAACCCCAGAGGAATGCCCCCAGTAGAAATACAGCACTACTCTGGGCTGACCTTTCAGAAAATCAAACTTCATCAAACTTTCTACTACCTGGTTTTCAGCAGTAGGTGTTGAAATTCCTGATCCAGGACCTTTGCATATTGTCCTAAATCTCTCAACGCTGGGGACACGGCTGATCAGGACAGAAGCAGCACTGTCATTGCTGGCACACGCGGCCCTGATGTGCCTCGAAGCAGGGAACATCCCTCCAGCAAACACAAAAACTATGACTTTTCACATCACCAAAATTTTTAACTCCTCCTGGTGCATCTGTTTGCTAATCCCACCCGTTTGGGATTAAAGCTGACATTTTCAAGGAGTGACCTTGCCAGTGGCATTCCCAGTAGCAGTGTTACATCGACCTGACTGGGAAGAGCTGAGTCACACCCCTGCATCAGCAGGTGCCAGGGAACCCTCTGAGCAACCCAAGTCCTCTTTGATTTGTCTACCCGCAACCAAACCACGTACAACAAAGCACTGTTGAGAATAAGGAGGTATATAAGCATCCCTGCTGTGCCCTTCACAAATTTTAGAGATAATTAAAGCTTTTTAAGGTGACTGTAGGTTGAAGCTAACCACTCTGTGATTTAAAGCCAGGATCTACTTGTCTGTTGTGTCTTTCTTCCAGGTTCCTGTTGTTGTGCGCACAACATAATTTGAATAGTATAAGCGCTCTTCATAAATTCCTGCTTTCCATAAATTGCCCGTTGGATCAAAAGCAGAACCTGTGTGCAAGAGCACAGAAATCTCCAGCCTTTGATTTGGAACAGATGAGGCACCCTATGTTCCTCTAAGATTAAAAAAAAAACCTGTTGGCACAGTACACAAAAAAGAGAGGCAAAGGAACTACATGAAATAATTCAAAACAAAGGAGGTGGAAATTCAAAAACAGTACGAGGAACTTAGATGACAGATTGAGAAGCGGATGAACTGCAATTAAGAGGACAATTTCATGTCCAAAGAGGATGCTCCAAACACCAGCCAGAGAACAGAGACCCTCTGGACTAGCAGTGAGCTGAATGCAACATAAACCATTCTTCTGATGGGAAGACAAATTGAGGCAAATTATTAATTACATTTTTGTAATGTAGTTAGAGATAGTTACCTCTATCCATAATTTCATATGTGCATTTCCAAATTACAGGAAGGAAAAGGAGTGAATCAAATCCAGGAAAAAAGAATTAGCTCAATTTGGAAACTAGGCCACTCATTTCTTGACCTTATTGAATGGGTGATCAAGGAAAATGACGACACCACTAAAATAAAGCAGTAGACTAATCACAAAAGCCCGTCATGGAAAAAAAGCTACAGTGTGGCTTTTCTGGACATCAGAGAAAAGGCTTGGTACAGAAAGGAATAAAATTCAGAAAAGTCTGGGATTTGCATTTTTAAGCTCGTCATACCTAATGATCACGAGCTAACCCAAGTTTAACTGCAGTGAGGATAGGTAAATTAGTCAAGGTGTGACCTGTGTACCCACTACATTTGACCCAAAGTATTCACACAAGCTGTGCTCAGCTGTGCTGGGTCAGGGCAGAGGTCCCTCCAGCCCAGCTCTTGGGTCCTAGCAGAAGGAACCACAGACACCAGGCAAGTAGTGCATTTCCATTGAGGCACAGCTGTAATGCTTTTATCTTCACTGGTTTTGGACCTGAGGATACTCTGTATGCAGTAACTACAGCACTGGAGAGAAAATCCATTTTCTGTTGAGAAGGTGTGCTTAAAGGGTTAATATATTTGCAGATAATAGGCTTAGGAGAATTGGAGGCTAGACTGACTGCTGACAAACACAGATGAACGGACTTTAATGTTGTTTTGGTTTGGGTTTTTTCCCTCCAAGTTGCAAATGCAGAATTGCTCACAAAACTCAGTGTAAGTTCAGGGCCTCAGAACCTGAACCCCTCTGAGCAGTGATTAATTTCTAGATTAGACTCAAACTCACAGAACACTCACTTGATAACTATGATATGTTCAAATAGTAAATCACATTGACACAAGTGAACTAAACCCTTCTGAACTGGTAAGTTCAACAGCCAGGTTTCAGTCAGGGAAAGTGAAAATCATTGCTGCGACAAGGCAAGAGCCCACGGTTTGCTCTCTAGAAAAGCTACAAACTGACCTATTCTATTCTATACCATTTTTATTGTCCTATACCTTGTACTCATGGCATTATCAAGTCTAGGACAAACTTAAATCTACTTCTAAGGCACAATTTGCATCCTTGTATCTGTCTTTCTACATTTGTAAAAGTTCCTCAAAAGGACCCAGCAAAGAACTGAGGTCTAAGTCTTAAAACTTCTCACTTCTGTCCTGGTTCAAGGGAAGGAAGTAAAAGCACTGTCCTGCAAAAGGAAAAGAGCAGGAAACAAAGAGAAGTCAGAAGACTCAAAAGAAATAAAAGAGGAACACACCTACACACCACCCCCCCCCCCCCCCAATCTCGTAAAGCAAGAACAATGCCTAGATATCACAGTGATTGGCATCCAATATGTAAGGCAATAGCTTAATTAGCCATAAATACAGGCAGCTAGCAAATGTTAAAAGGTCACCTGACACTAACTGTGAGCAAGACAAACTGAGCTGCTTAAAAAAAAAATCTGTCATGAATAATTTCTCAGGTCTTAGCAATTCTGCATGCTTCTGTAATTTGCTCTTCTCTATTATGGCTGAATAACATTCTGCTAATTATTAATTGGATAATGATTTGTTTCTATCACTAATTCAATAATGTGTTCAGAAGTGCATTTTGAAAGCTCCCAGCTCTAGAGACCACAAATATCAGGTTTATTGTGGTGGGTTGACCCTGGCTGGATGCCAGGTGCCCACCAAAGCTGCTCCATCACTCCCCTCCTCAGCTGGACAGGAGAGAGAAAATATAACAAAAGGCTTGTGGGTCGAGATAAGGACAGGGAGAGGTCACTCACCGACCACTGTTACAGGTAAAACAGACTTGACTTGAGGAAATTAGTTTAATTTGTACCAATCAAATCAGAGTAGGACAATAAGAAATAAAACCAAATCTTAAAACATCTTCCTCCCCACCCCTCCCCTCTTCCCAGGCACAGCTTCACTCCCAATTTTCTCTACATCCTCCACGTCAGTGGTGCAGGGGGGACAGGGAATGGGCTTTGCAGTCAGTTCATCACACGTTATCTCTGCCGCTCTGTCCTAGGTTCAGCTGGGATAGAGTTAATTTTCTCAGAAGCCTGGTAGGGGGCACAGCCAGGACACCCGACCTGAGCTAGCCAAGGAGCTATTCCATACCATGGGACATCATGCTCAGTATATAAATGGGGAGCGGGCTGGGGGGAGCACTCGCTCTCTCAGCTCTCGGTGGGGGAAGCAGCAGAGTGTTGGGTTCTGGCTGGTGAGCAGTTGCACTGTGCATCATTCGTTTTTTTGTATGTTCTTTTATTAGTAATGTTGTTGTTGTTGTAAATTCTCTCCTTATGTTGTCCAAGTAAACTGTCCTTATCTCAACCCACAAGATTTCATTTTCTTTTCCTTTTTCTCCTTCCTGATTCCCCTCCCCATCCCACTGGAGGGGGGCGGGAGGAGTGAGCGAGCGACCGCGTGGTGCTTTGTTACTGGCTGAGCTGAAACCGAAACCACGACACGCTCCTTCCTCCTCAGGGGCAGGACTCCTCACACTCTTCCCCTGCTCCAGTGTGGGGTCCCTCCCACAGGAGACACTCCTTCACGAACTTCTCCAACATGAGTCCTTCCCACAGGCTGAAGTTCTTCATGAACTGCTCCAGTGTGGGTCCTTTCCAGGGGCTGCAGTCCTTCAGGCCCAGACTGCTTCAGCGTGGGTCCCCCACGGGGTCACAAGTCCTGCCAGCAAACCTGCTCCAGCGTGCACTCCTCTCTCCATGGGTCCGCAGGTCCTGCCAGAAGCCTGCTCCAGCGCGGGCTTCCCACGGGGTCACAGCCTCCTTCAGGCATCCACCTGCTCCGGCGTGGGGTCCTCCCCAGGCTACAGGTGGATATCTGCTGCACCGTGGACCTCCATGGGCTGCAGGGGGACAGCCTGCCTCACCATGGTCTTCACCACGGGCTGCAGGGGAATCTCTGCTCTGGTGCCTGGAGCACCTTCTCCCCCTCCTTCTTCACTGACCTGGGGGTCTGCAGAGCTGTTTCTCTCACTCTTCTCTTCCAGCTGCTGTTGTGCAGTTTTTTCCCCCCACTTCTTAAATATGTTATCCCACAGGTGCTACGATCGTCACTGATGGGCTCGGCCTTGGCCAGCGGGGCTGGCATTGGCTCTATTGGAGCCGTGGGGAAACCTTCTAGTAGCTTCTCACAGAAACCACCCCTGTAGCCCCCCCACTACCAAAACCCTGCACGCAAACCCAATACACTTATTTTCACTTAACTGCTCTGGTTGGAAGGCAGGTTCCAAGTGATGTAAGTGGAGCCTGTGGAGCTTTCTGCCTACTTCTGGGCATTCTACACCCAAAGTCACCGAAATACCCATGTTATCTGGAGATCGAGGCAACACTACTTTCCCACTCACCTTGCAGGGAACAGGTGGTGTACAACACTGGGTAGCAATTAGGAACTTATACATCCTGGGTATTAAACAGGGGTCTGGCTGGAGATTAATAGTTCACCCTCTGCGGAACTCTTGTGGGGCATCCAGAAGGTGGAAACGTTTCACCCCTCCTTTGCATCCCACTTCCAAACCTAAAGGTCTTCAGAGCACTCTGTAAACAGAGTGCAGGAGGAAGGGCATATGACAGGTCTCCGCTGTACAGTACTGACCACCCCTCTGGCCTCTGATATGGGTCCTGTGCCAGGGTCATGTTGTAATCATAGCTGCTCAGATAAAAAGCTGAAGACAAGAAAGGCAACAATAATCCCCTTGAGCTACCACTCCCTACTACCTCCCTAAGAGAAGCCAGACCATTAAAAATGCCACATAAATATCACTGACAGAAAACAGGCTTCAAGGTTATTCAGAAAAGCCCCACGCATAGACAACCTCCTCTTTTTAATAGTGATAAAAACCTTGAGTTTTTCAAAAGAGCAAGTCATGGCACAGGCAAACCCACCTTTCAAAACCCAACAGCTCCCTTTTTGCAGAAGAAAAGGTAATGTTGTGGGGGGAACGTATAGCATTCCTCCTTCATGGGCCACAGAGGCATAATCAATTGGTACAACAGCACATTGTTGAAACACAAACCACGGAAAGCTGCTTTATGAATCCGTGCAGCCAGCTGGAACAGCCATCAACAGCTGTGAGAGGAATTCACTCCAGGACTGAATCACTTCACTAGGGTGGGGTTTTGTTCCTTTTATTACATGCAGCTCAGGCTGCTGATCCTCATCCTGAAGACCCTCCATAGAGCAGCCCCACTTCTTTCTCCTCTCCCTTATATACTCAGGAACACTAATGGTTCCCACTGTATTACTTAACCTTCTCCTGAGACATCATTTCTCCCTCTCCCATCAAATAGCTCACCAGCAGTCTTCCAACCTGCTACATCACACTGTGTGGTGTCCTAAGCTTTTTGACTGTATGTCAGAGAGCATTAGTGGTTTGGGGGCAGCATGGGTAAGGAATTTGCCCCTACGATAAGGGGTTTTATCTGTAAATTGATGTAGCATAATGATTGCAATGAACTGCAAATCACGGAAACTGGGAGAAAATATCCAGATTGAATGACATTTCCCGTTTGCTCTACTTCTAATTCTGCCCTACTTCTGTGTGATATAGGCTACTTGATTATAGGTGAAATATAAGTGGACAGAACCACAGCCCAGAGCCCCAGCAAGCAGTGACACTGGAATATACATGCATCAATTTGAGCTTGAGACTGGCACAAAATTGCAAGGATGAGACCACTGGCTGCTGAAGTCATGTGTACTTGGCATGAGCAACAGCAGGTGACATCACAGGGGTTTTGCAATGAAATAGGATTACCTCAAGAAAATTCCTGATTCCTTCATTGAAAACAACCGTACAAACCTCCAAATATAGTGAAAAGGAATAATAATTTCTAAACTAGTAAAAGCTGAAGTAGGAGATACCTTCAAACAAAATGCTGATTGAAATATACCTTCTCCTAAACTTAATTCTATGGGATTTTCAGACAAATAAAAGAAATGTCTCTGGTATTCTGACAGAGTAGCCAACTTCAGCCCTCTTCTACTTCATTTCCATTGTAGAAAAGCCAGCAGACCCTTATACCGAGGAAAACCTCAGTATTAAGAGCAATCAGAAGATATTTGAAGAACAGCATTCAACACTCACAGCTGTTCCAGCAGGCAAACAGGTACACACCTATGACAGGCTCCAAAATGAACCATTGAGTGGATAACTGTGCTTAGCATCAAGGCTATTTACACGCGTTGTGTGCTTTTTTTAAATCTTACCTGAACTGCTACAGCGAGATGGTTCCACGAGTCTGCCGGTCTTATCGTAACAGGCAATAGCTCGCAGTCGTACACCCTCGCCACACTCCTTGGTGACTCTGTGGGATCGCATTCCCAACTGTGGCTCAGATGTACCTCCTCCGATAATGCAGTCGGACCAATTTCCATGGGGCTGGGAGGTAAACACCTCGCAGGGGCACAGCTCTGTTTCAACTTGAGGATAAACTTCTGTATTCTGGCATTTGTCTCGCTTTCTGCTTCGCCCTGTTCCAAACACAGAAATCTGTTTGTTAGCTTAACATCTGCTACTTTTGATAACAACACGTCATATTATTTATACTTGCATGAATTCAACACATTAGAACCTAGACAATCTGAATGTTAATATCCAGGAACATTTCTGAAGCATCTATTAGCTGCTGCCAGTGCTCTGGAGAGCAAGGACAACATATTTATCTCCAGGGGCAACCAGAGAACTTGGAAATACTGTTTTGATGGGTAGGGCAAGGAGCAAAATGCAAAGTCTTACTCTAGTAGCGGCCTGCCTAGAAAATGCTTTGTAATTTTATATAATATTGTTTTCTCTAATTATCTGATGAAAATAAATTGATTGTTTTGTCTCTATGTGCTCGCAATCAATGGTTGCTAGGACAACTTCCAGAGTTGTCTACATTAGCCACAACTTCTTCTTTGAGGCTACTTTACAAATTAGTTAAAGATGCACTCTGCACACAAACCATACTTTGAAGAAAACAGAAAAGATAATCCTCAGTAAATTATTAGGGCTGGAAAGCATTTCAATGGTTGGATTTGGTTTTATGCCTTCTTTTGCTCTCTCTTTTTCAATAGGTTTTAAAAGAAAGCTCTTTACAGATCTTTCAGTAGCTTCACAAAGCAGAAGCATTCAAATAAACCTGTGGCACAGCTCTCTACAGCTACACTCTCCATGCCCTGTTCCTGGAGGACTTCTAGGCGTAAGACGAGGTCCCCAGTACAAGGAGAGATAATGTAAAGAACAGTATTCATGCTCCCTGCATCCCTACAGCTGCCCCAGGGGACAAAGGTCTGTATATAGCTTCTAAAGATAAAAACAATGCTTTTCTTGGCATGGGTTAGCCAACATGACATGGAGCAATCTTTATGCTGGCTGAGCTCAGGAGCATCTGCATTTGGCATCTGCATGGAGGGGGAGAATTCCTCTTCACTAACAAACTACATCTGTATTCCATCTTCAAAATGTTCCTTGGGGATCTTGGATGCACTAAAAATACTTCTGCAAGAACTTTTTAAAGCTCAGATCCCAAAAGAAATGTGTTCTCTTTGGTATTGCACACAAATAAGATACTAAAACCAAAAAGTTATATAACCCAACAAACCTCTTTCTAGTCTGGAACCACTAGTCATTTCACCACATGTCAGTGGGAGCACAAGCTGGCTGCCATCAATACCTGTTTGCATACATGCATGTACCTCCAAAGAGAAGGGCACGAATTGCAGACCCTTAGTATCACTGTCTTTCAAGCCCCAGCTCTTTCAAAACTGTATTTCCAGAGTTCTGGAGAACATAAAGTTTGCCAGCACAAAGGGATAATAAACACAAAAAAAATCAAATAGTGCCAACATCTTTGTATTTTTATATATCTATTTATGAGCAAATTCAGGTAAGGTATAAGAGGTACAACTCCATATACTTAAAGGAAAGTCCTTTAAAAGGCTTTAAATAGATTGGGAGCTCTCTAGTGGCATTTCCAGCATTTTATGTTTGATGAGCTGACAGAAGCCACAAACTCAGTGTATATGTACAGCTGTATGTTCTGCATTGTATTAGTAAACATGGGAATTTGGGACTTGCCCATGTTTTGCCATTATTACATGAAGCGCATCAGACACAGGTAAAGATGCTAATAATCTCACACTTATACAACACTTTTTTTCCAACTTGCCCTGCCATCTGTTTTGTAGGAATCTTCTCTAATGAAGTTGCTATGAAAGCCCTATTTTGAAGGCAAAAGTGGCATTCGTCCCATACTCTTCACAAAGAAGTAGTTTTAGAATTAGTGATGGTGATATTTCTATCATCTTCACAGACTGCTTTAAAAATTACTGTTAAAAATATAATCTCTGTAATTTTCAAGGACATAAATTCTTCAATTAAATAGTATCTTTTTTAAGTTAAATTTCTGAACACTAATAAATACAATATACATGAAATATTATCAGGTAGTACATACTGTACATAAAAATTATAGGAAACATTAAAAATACACCTTCCTACAGAAAATGCATTGTATCCATAGTACAGTGAATTAACTGACTGTATTAATTAACTAAAGACTTACTAAAAAATGTGTTTTCATTATAATGACTTCGATTTTTGATATGTTCTGTAATAAGTCTTTTGCTTCTTAAGTAATGACTAATTTTATATGTAGAGTCTATGATTACTTACTAAGTAAAATGAATAATACTATTAAAAACTGAGTGGGAGGCAAGCAAATACTTAGCAAACAATTAGCAGATTCCCACTAAATGACATTGTTAATGTTCTCTTATAATGAAGCCAAAGCATTCACTTGAGCATAGACACACACACTGATGAACAAGGAAGTACAATTCATGCACGCCTACCAAAACGTGAAATACAAATGGATGAAGGACTCTCTTAACATCATTAAGTACTTCCCAAAATAGCAGTTTCCTTAAATCTTTGGACTGAGTTCACATGGATGAGATTTTTTCAAGACATTTGGCCAGCTCCAATTTTCATGAAGTTTTATGCAAGTACAGGTCAGCCCTAATCTCGTGGACTTCCCCTTTTGAAATGTGGTCAAACCAAAACCAATGTCTGATTAGATCCTCCCTCGCTGTTCTCTGTGGTGTTGTGCTGTCTGCACCCCAGCACCACCTAGGACATCCGCTGCATGTTCACCACTTGCTTTTCAGGACACCTTTGCTGGGAGGGGGCTGAGACCACAAGCTCCTTCCCAGCAGGAGAAAGGGAACCCAGCAAGGTCGTATGGGAGAGACTGGTGGTGGCTGGTCACAAATGCAGTGCGGGTGAGGAGACAAGCCATCAAAACCTGAATATCAGAAACCATTTTTGGTCCACTTACTTTAACAGATCTATGTCTGATGTAGAACAGAGTAACAAAGGGGACAGGCAAGACCATTCTGTTTTGTAACTTGCACACATGTTCATAAAGAAAATTCAGATTTAAAACTACCTGGAAGTAAGTATTCACTTTTTTCTTACAGTATCATATTTTCTATAAGATCAGGCACCTATTGTTCCAACTATTCTACTATTTTAAACACACAGGCATTGATACAGAGAACATTTTAGACTACGCTCTTTGACAGAAACAATAGAGCATTTTATAATAATGATTTTTATGTAAAGGAGAAATCTTTATCCTTTAATGAGCTATACTCATGAATAGCAGCTTGAAGCAATTATGTCTGTATACGGTAATTGTTAGTTACTAGAAACTTGGATCATTCCAACAGTAACAAACTTAATAACAAGATAGCTGTGCAGCCAGGTACATGTGAGTCCAGAAGAAAGGAGCAGTGGTAGTCACCATACCTTGCTGCCATTCAGTTCCCAGGCATTATCACAGTGGATATTTTTACAGCAATGTTAGTATTTTACTCTATAGTAGAAGACTTTGAAGTTTCACCTCTATTAACAGAGCAAACTCAAGCCAGCTGCACCACAGCTCTCAAACACAGCACAGAAATACGGAAAGATGTGAGTGTTCAGGATAATAATAGCAGTAAATTTCTTGTAAACCTTCTGAAAACAGTAGAATTCATTTTTATTTGATTCGGCTATGTGTGTGGCGGGGGGGGAGTAAGACAACTCCTAACAAAACAAGTGGCTCCACACTATTAATGTTACAGAGTTTTAAAGCTTTTCAGTTTGGTCAGCATTCAAATAATATAACAAACCACAACAGCAAGTATGGGAAACTGCTCTATGAAAGGTTTGAACTAGAGTGTTTAATGAATACATATAAAAAAATCAAACAAAACTGTTTTAACTATACTGTTTTTTCTTTATTCATGATATTAATTTGCCCTGGTGAACTACTAGATACTGCTGAGCACAAAATTCCCAGCTTTAAACTTCATCCACATTTCAACAGTCTTAGAGAAACACAGTGATTTTTATTCTTGTATATGCATTTGCTGCATGTTTCCCAGATTAATAGGTCAGATAAACTTGCACAATGCATAGTCACTGTTTTATTTCATTTCTGCCTAAAAATGGCTTTCCCCCACTGAGTTTTTCTGCACTATTCTCATACCAAAATGTGTGTGTGTGTAAAGCAGGCAATGATGAGTATCAGATCAAAAATCAACTAAGGATGATTACTATTCTGTCTGGATTTTCTCAAAACCCCAGCACCAGCCCACCAACATCTGAGAAACATTACTCATGAGTATCACCATCAGATAAATACTATAAAAGATTATACCTGTGAGTGACCGTCTCCTACTTCTAGTTGATTCACAGTCAAATGAGCATGCTGTAAATTTAGACCAGGGGGTAAATGTGCAGTCATCTTTGCAAGGAACAAGACACTCCTGAACAAGAGACGGCATAGCTCCTGCCCACCGCATGCAGTTACTGATATCGGCAGAGTCGTTGTGCTCTGACAGGCATGTAACAGCTGAAAAGAAAAGGTAAAGAAATCTTCATATTCTTATATATTTTGTATTATACTCTATGCAGGCAGTACTTGTGTTCTATGTGAGATTCACTTCTCTGGGTTAACAGGATAAAACTGATTTATTTTTAGGTCATTATTCATGCATCACTCAAAGATGTGCTAGAAGCATCACAAAACCATAAAGACACATTCTTATTTGAGCAGTTTGTTATCTAAATGATGATATAAATTCAATATTCTCAAGGAGACCATCATTTTAAGGGTTGGAGCAACAGTTTAACCAATGATACATTCTACGACCAAACAAGAAAAGATGTAATACTGCGGCTATGTGCCATAAAGCATATTTGGTCAAGGCCAGGATCCCCAAGCTGTGATGCACACACTATACGTGGAATTGAAATGGCTTCAAAATGGAAAAAAAAAAATAAAAAAAGCTTCCTTCTCCAAAACTGCCATCTTTTTTCCATATTTCAGATGAAGGGAACAACTGTCTGAGCAGCTTTCCCATACAGAATGGTGACCTCTGCTCTGTCCGAGCCACAGATGCTACAGCTAAATGCTTCTTGCAGCAAGGTGTAAACACCAGGTCTGCCCCCTCCAAACTGAGTTCCCTAAATATTGTGCTACCTCTTGTGCTCTCTGCTCTCTAGCCATCTGAACCTTTGAATCTCTTGCATAAATGGAGATGTTTAGGAGGAAGGGCACAAGACTTCAGCCTGTGGCCGTGATAGGGGCTGCAGCTACTGCACTTTACTAGATAGCCTGCTTTTACGTCGCACGATAGCTTGCTATAAGAGCCCTACTGAATGGATCCATTAACAGAAAAAACACAAAAAACAACTGCTCTGAAGGTCTCAGCTGAGGACAGCATCACTCTGCCGAGCTCCATCTGACCTAAAGTGCCTTCGCACATGGGCAGAGGCAGAGCCCCTGCACACATACCGAGCTTTACCTTCACACACAGCACTATCAAGGCTGCGGCTCACATTCAAATGCGATGCATTTCTCTAGTCCCCTCACCAAAGCTTCACCAGGTCTTTAAGATTGGGCCATGGCAATAGGAAACAATAGGCACAGGCCCAGGCTAGGGCTGAGATCTCTGAATTTGGGCATAGATGCCTTTGGGGCCAGGCAAGAGTCAAAAGTGGTTAGCACGAGCACAGCCCAGGACTTAAGATGCACTGATTTCTCTGCAGTTTTATTATAGGTCAATGCGCTTTTCCTTCAACACCCTTGTCCTTTTTTGGACTATAATGATTAATTTTTCAGGGTGGATAATGGCACTGTATAGCCATGATGGAGGACAAAGGTATTACTGCATAAATCTGAGTACAAGAAGCCTATAATAAAACTTGCTAAAGTTTCTATGAATTAATAATAATTATAATAAATAAAAATAGCCTGCACATCAAGGAGTCTTTCATTTCATTAATAATAATTAATTCCCACAAAAACGCCAAGATTATAGGCTTTTTTGTAAGTTAACCAAAGCAAAGTTAGGTCGTGACTTGATTAAAATAATAAAGTCAGGGACAGAGTTAGGAATTGAATTTTACCCCCAGAGTTTAGTCATGTCAGGCTCTCTGATTTCAGGCAAGTCCACACATTGCATCATAAAGCTACAGAAAATGAAATAATTTAATCCAAACTTTATTACTTAACTTTAACAACCTGTGATATTATTTTATGAAGACTCCCTAAATAATTCAGTTTTTTGAAGCTGTATGTATTTTTCCTTGTTGCCAGCACTTAATGTGACTAGGATTGCATGAAGAAAAACAGAAAAATAACTTTCTGTTTTCTTACAGTTAAAGGATTTACAAGGGTGTAACTTTTCAATGAATACACGTGATTTTTGGTTTCTAACTACAGTTAACAGTACTGTATGAGAGCAACGCATGGGTTGGCAACCACCTGGAAATAAAAAAAAAAACTCTTATTAAAATGTAATTAGATTTCTAAGGAAAAAATCACCATTTTGAAGAGCGTGCAAAAGGCAAGCAGTTGTTAAAAGTCTCTTTAGACTCAACAGTAAATCAGCATATTAATAACTACCTTTAAATTGCTGATCCTTGCCTTTCACTTTCAATCCTTGTGACCCTTCCTATCTCTCAACTCTGGCAGTCAGAAACTCAGAGACACCCCCTTCTCAATTACAAGAGCGCGAGGACAGAGGTCACCACTCTGTACGGGAAAGCAGGGTAATTGCCCTCTTCAGGAAGGTTAAACAAGTAATAGACTCTGATGCCCAAGGTCTGTGTAGCCTCATTACCTTCAGCAAGGACACCAAAGATTTGGCAACGCAAATGTGTCCACATGAAGTATGGCCAAGTGTATGCAAACCATCTTCTCAGCATCGCTACAACCGCTAGCGTCTGCAGGGAAGTGAACAATATCCTACGCTGCCAGCTCCATGAAGCAATATTTGCAATTGCATAATAAACCATCACGTTGCAATGTTTACTACTGTCTGACAGAAGACCACAATTCATTCCTGACATTTAATAATGGCAGCACAAGTGATGGAACTTCTAAATGTCGATGTTAAACCAGACGCTCCATGCTGCAATAAGTTATTATCTAATGGCTCAATCTTCTGCACAAATGTTCTTAATTTTAAACATACAAATAACTCACTTGTTCGCTAAGCCTATTTAGATGCTAAAAGTGATGGGTATATAAGGACATAGGAGATCAGGGCAAATATTTGACAGAGATCATGGAGCTTAAAGAAATTAGTGGCAATAGTAAACATGGGTAGAGCAAAGTGAAACAACAAATAATATAATGGATTATACATGTATAAGTATGGAGACAAGGAGAAGTTGAAAAGAAGAAAATATAATGGATGGTCTAGTAAGAGACATCAGATCTAAAGGAGAGGAGGAGCATCTCCTGTGAGGTGATTAGGGACAGGCAGGTGGTTAAAAATACAGCATTGCTTCTCTTCTCTACTTTAGGAATTTTTGTAAGTGCAGATCCTGGTAACTCAATCCGGTCATTCCTGACAGAGCAACAAAGCCTCAGTGTCAGCAAGAAGAGAAGGCAGCGGCCAAAGAGCAAGGAATCCAAAAAGCTTTTTTTGATGCCTAAAACACTTCCTAAAGAGCAAACATTCCCCTTGCTTCCCACGCTCCTGGACTTCTGCACTTATCAATGCCAACGGTGTTATTACTAAACTGGTGGGCCCAGATGAGCACCTCTTTGGTGACCCAATTGGCAGCTGCATCCTTTTGCTGGGAGAGCTGGCACTTCATGTTTTACATGCACAAAATTAAATGCCAGCCATGAACATCTCGTACCCTTACACACCAAAACCCCTTACCTCTTTGGAGTGGCCTAAGCAGTACAGTGCATTTCAGTCATATTAGGAAGCAATTCATTTCCTCTCGAGAGTCTGCACACGTCTTCGAAGATGATGCCAATGAATGACTTCTTCAATTTGAACTGAATTATCTCCAAAAACCCTGAGCTTAATGGGCCTGATCTTTACAGCATGTCAGTCATAAGAAATGGCAGGATTTCTGCTACATGCTTACAACAATGCTTGAGGTGAGCAGCATGAACTGCTAAAATAAATTAAATAATAAAACAAAAGCCCATCAGGACATTTTAATGGATTGAGAAGGGCCAGACAGGAAGCAGCACAGCTGACGGATCCACTCCAATGGTTTGTTCAGGAACTAGTCACCTCATTTCTGCCTGCTGCAAACTTATTTTCCAGTTAAGTTAGCTTTAACTTTTAAGAGAAAAATATTTTCAAACACAGGCACTTCTGGAAACAGAATGAGGCAAATTTATCCTCAGTGGACCTTCAGGAAAGTTAGTAAAATTATTTATCCTTGGTGGTTTCAGACTACTGATTGGTTTGGCTCATGTGTGGTTTGTGTTGCATAAAAAATATTTCCCCGTTAATCCTCAATTCTGTCACAATGGTTTTGAATAAACTCATACAGCAAAGCCATTTCTGCTATGTCAACATCTCATTGTTTTTTTTTTTTAAGTGGGATACCACCAGAGGGCAAATCCAGTCCATTTGCAGCCCTATGCACTGAGAAAAAAAAAAAAATCACATAGTAACGATAAATCCCTCCTAGACATAATGTGTAATGTTTACCGTCTCTGCAGCACTTAAAATGGACACAAACGTATGAATAGAAACAGTAACAGGACACTGCCAGATAAAGGGTTTCAAATTATAATATTGACTCCCACAAAGAGGAGAAATGCAGAATTTCCTTCTGAAGTCCCCCTATTCTTTATTAACACCAGTCAAGGCCACCAAACTGGAATTAAACACTTGTGGGATGAGAATTTAATACAGTTCTGTTGATATAAAACAATGGCTGACTCAAAAAAAAAAAAGTACACCTTCTCTCGTAATGATAAAAACAAGAACATGAATTAAACTGAAAGGTAACCAGGTTTAAAATGCTAAAAGAAAATATCTTTTTTTCAGGGCAGGGCTGGAATTGTTTAACAGACAGTGAGGATACACCTGTTAAGGTGCCAACAAAAGTTAGTGATTAAAATGAGCAAGGGAAATAGCTGCAGATGCAACTGTTTTACTTCAAGGCATAACTCAAGAGTTAAATGTACAGCATAGAGAGGAAATTTCCCTTTCTGCTGGTACTGGGCCCTGTCGGGATACTGAACGAGGACTGCTAATGGGATATTCAGTATGACAGTCTCTGTCTTCTGGTTTTATATTTAGAGCCACAAGAGTATGTTTGTGTGTCATCATCTTAGCATATGGCAAGTGGAAGCATATGGAAGCTATATACTTTAACTACATTTATCTTAAATTAAAA
Organism: Pandion haliaetus; assembly: GCA_013401275.1. Taxonomy (NCBI): domain Eukaryota; kingdom Metazoa; phylum Chordata; class Aves; order Accipitriformes; family Pandionidae; genus Pandion; species Pandion haliaetus. The sequence goes on along the minus strand of VYZV01021640.1, from coordinate 301,682 downwards.
GTAAATAGCAGACACTTCTATAAACTTGTACACGGTGAAATCAAATGTTTGTATGCTGTGAAATTACAGAGGCACTGAATGCATCCTTAAATGACGTTACACCACCACCAAAGCAGCATGTCAGCATCAAACTGGGGTAAGTCAGGTGCTCTCAGTAGGCAGACACCTGACTTGAAAAGCACTACAGATGGTCCTAACAAAAGGAGAGTATTGAGAAAGAAATATTATAGGCATGGCATTGCATCCAATAAGGAAAGATAACATAAATATAGTTCCTCTTAAATACAAATCCAATTACAGACAGTCTTTGTAGTCACATTCATTTACAAAAGTTATAATCAATTCTCCTTTAAAAATGCATTTCAACAGTTTCCAAAGGGTAAAAAGCTGAAGACTGGGAATATCAACTACAAACAGTAAAATTCTATTGTACCATGGCACTTCAATTTGGGAAACCTAAATTCATGGTTTCAAAATTCTGGAATTAAATGTCGTTAGAACATCTGAAAACAATGACTGATAATTCCAAGAAGGTACACTCAGGCCAAACACTAAAACTAAAGCTATGTGGTAGTGTAAGTCAAATGACTGGACTTACTACAGAACAACAGGAGGACCTATGAGGCTAGACAAGAAGTCTAGCACCCAAGAGGTGTAGACACGATGATGTAATATCCTTCTCTGGCTTCAAATTCTAAGAATGTGTGAAACATCAACAACAGCATGCAAAGTCAAGGGCATTATTTTAATGTAGCTGTTTACCTTCTCAATGTTCAGAAAAATTCTCATTTTGTGTTGCATAATTATTCTCATTACCCTTCAATGTAACAAGATAACATACCATTTCTTACATGTGTCACTAATGATAAGTGAAAAAGGAGTTCAGGGACAATACATTAGAAAAAAAACAAGAAAATAACTTTAAGGATCCAAACTTGCTGACTATAAGCACAGTCTCATAACTCATGATGACCTCACTTATTTTCTGTATTGATGCACCTTCATACTTACAACAAGTTTCTCCAAAATCCCAGGTGGAATATTTATGTTATTCTTGGTATGTTAACACAACCCCTAATTACAGAAGGAGACTGGAAGCAGACATAACAGAAGAGATACAGGTTTAAGTCTAAGGCCCTGATTCTGTAAGGACAAAAGTACATGCTTAAGTTCACCACTGTGACCCCCTCCTTGGATGCAGCAGCACTCCCTGCAATGAAGTGAAATGCATCCAAAGTTTGGACCTACAGAAGCAAACCATAAGACAACCACTAAAAATAAGTCAAGAGGAAAAGAACAAATGATGCCAGCAAGGACATCGCAGACACAAATCTAGTAAAAATAACTGAGGAAGAGCTGGAACAACTAGTTTTGCAGCAGGGAAACTGGCTCTGAGATCACCAGTTTCCCATTTTGCAATTATTAATGATATTGACATTAGTGCTAAAGGGCTAACAAATGCCATGGAGCAGAGTGCTGAATAAACACAGACCCCAATCAACATGCACTATAAACAAACAAGAGGAGCCTGAGATGAGGTTGGGAAGCAATAAAGATGGTAAATATCAACAGAAAAGATAAAGGAAAGCAACTGAAATTATTTGCATGAAAAGGGGTCAGGGAAGAATTGGGTAGAAAAGTTGGGTACAGAGCATTAGCATGGAGAAGGGACTGTAACAGGGGAAAGGGGAGAAGTTTGGGATACAATTAGAAGGGAAGAAAAAAAAGCAGGCAAAACTATAAAGATCCTTGTCTAGTTAAAGGTCCATGTTCTAGCTGCAAGTTTGGGTTGGTTTCTCTCTGCAGCGTTCCCACAATAAGACACGTACATGGGGAAAAAGACAGGTTCATCTAGGTACAGGAGCCTCAGAAGAAGGACAGCCCCAGCTGCAGCTTTCTGGGGGTCAGCCTGGTGGGAGGTCATCTCCAGCACAGCCACAGCCATGCCGTGGCTGGGGCAGCCGTCCCCATGTGCATGCATTTGACCCAACCGTAGAGCTTCCCTGCGGTTACATGTCATCGGCATTCACCAGACGGAAGGGGATAAAGAGGTCTGTAGACAAGGTCTGCATACCAGAGGCACACATCCCTCCCACACCGTTCACTCTTCATGGCTCAGAGCCTCTCAGCCAACACCACAGCACAAGCATGAGAACGGAGCAGTTCGTCTCTGAAAGGGATTAAATATGTCCAGGGCTGCATATTAAACCCAGTAAAATCAGTGCAGGCTGACTTCTGTCATTTAATGCCTTAAACTGGACTCACCTCTGTTCCATTTTAAAATAACTTCTTAGAGTACAATTTTACTTTGATACTTATGGATGAGGTTATCAATTATTTGTTTGGGAGTATGATTTAAATCACTGAAAGAATTGAGCTGTACATGTCAATTTTGCCAAGCTGTGTGACTTGATGTTTTAATGCTTCCTCAGCTGTGAACCAAGACTGCCCACTGTTTAAGGAAAAGTAGGAGGGAAATACATTGCTATAAAGCCCATTCCTCCTCCCACCCACACATTGAATGCAGAACACAGGGTTGATACATTAATGTCTAGCACCATTTTCATTTTGATATAAGTGCTTTCTTATTGCAAGTGGTTCACACTCTGCCTGGCTAGAAAGACAAAATAATATGATTTTTTTAATGTTTCAAATTTACTTTAGCCAGAGAATAACTGCAATCTGAGTGCTTCTACATTATGCAATCAGTCTAAGGAATCTTTCACAATTTTTCCCTTTTTTTTCTAACATTATTATAGGTTTTGAATTGCTTTTACTTTCATTTTCTATTAAAAAGAAAATCAATGGAAGTGCATTAGATGATTAATGATAGAAATTATGCTTCTGCTCCTTTCAGAGAACATAAAAAAATACAAAAATATGCTTCCTTTTTTTCCTCTTTCTGTGGCCCACAATTACTAAAATTACTTGAGTTCAATTTATCTGTAGCACCTATCATCAAGTTATATTTAAGATGAATTATTTATTGTACAACTTGAAAATAAAACTAAGACATCGTGTTATATATATACACATTGAGACCACAGTAAATAAAGAGACTCAAACATGCCAAATAACACAAGAGAGAGAAAATGGAAAACAAACACAACTTTACAGTATTTCTAGTAACTCAAGTTGGAAAATCACTTAGCTGATTAAGAAAGCACTTTCTTTTGAAAGTTCTGCCTCAAGTTACACATTCACTGCCCAGTGTTTTTAGTAGTAGCTGGATGAACTTAAAATCTCATGCACCCTGTTTTATTTCAGCCAGGTCCAGTTCTTGGTAGCACCCCATGGTCATCTTTCATGACAGCAGTAGAGAGGTCAACGCTACAGACAACTCACATGGCAAACCCAACCTTAGGAATGTCTCAGAAGACAGCCCTGTAAACTTGTCCAGCCAAAAGTCCACTTCAGTCTGAATTTTTTTGGTATTAGGTTTGATAAAATTATCCACTTGTATCATCTTTCAGATAACTGGGCATTCAAAAACATTGCATTATGTTGATGTAGGAAAATACAGTTGAAAATCTTGCTTTGGAAGGCAGGCACTCTGCCATTTCACGCCATCTATCCCTTTACAGTGAAGCGCAGATACTAAATCAAGAACAGAACACTAACAAGCTGACCTATTTACAACTCCCCCATTATATTTAAAACATTATGGTCCAAGGTAACACCTAAAGATTTTAATCTACCCTTCCTCCTCAGCTCCCCACGCCCCAGCTCTGGCTCTTCTCATTTTGCCATTTAAAACTCCTTGTTGCTCTTGGCTGGTCAGGGACCAGCAACTAAGCCACTGTGGACAAATACGGGCCCTTCAATTACTTTTCAACTCATCTTGATGCCTCCTGCTCTCACATGCCCCTTCTCCTCCTCCCCCAGTTAATTCTGTTGTTAATGCCCAAATCCTGCCCTACGAGGCATGCTCCAAAGCCCCAAGTAAGACAGCACAAATTAAGCTGCCATTGCATAGATCTATCTCCTCATTACAAAAAGGGGTTGTGTGGCAGCTTGATATTGGTTGGGGTGAATTCATCGCATTTTCTTTAAGATTTGTATTTGCTCACTGCCTGGCCACACAGCTAACATTTAAGGGAGAATAAACAATTTTGTCTGAAATGATCTATTCCTCCCTGACAGTACTGCCCGCATGATGCTGTTTATACAATTGCACCTATGTAAAGCCACGCAGATTTGGACTGGTGTGAACAAGACCAGAATGTGGTCTCCTCTATTTATTTGTATTTTTAATTAACCATGCTTTTCCAGAATTCAGACCACCATGGCATTTTAAAGCATACAGACCTGTTATCTTTATCAAAATCCAAAACTACAATTCAGAAAGTAATAGCATGGGAATTTGGAAAACCCCTGATCACTTTCTATAGTCCACACATAGAAACTGCTGTTAAATTTTTCGAAATTACCAATGGATTTTGTAAACATGGTCCTGCATAAAACTTTCCACTTCAACTATCACTTTTCTACAGTAAAGAACAGATAAAACTAAATGCTTTGAGGTCTGAAGTCTGGCTACTCATCTCCAGCCTAAAACTGATAAAACAACTAAATCTACTTTGACCGAAGCTAATAAAAATGCATACTCAAATAATTCATGTTACCTAAATTAAGTATCTTTCAGCTGTCATACAATATTGTCTACCTTGTGAGACATAAAATAAAGATACTGTACTTGAGATTGAAGCCTAAATACAGAAAAGACACTGTACTTAGATTAAAGGTGAGAGAGGCAGAAAGATATTGTGAAAAATTTCCCATGCACAACCTTGAGAAATCAAATACTGGGGCCTTTCAGGAGATTTGCCCAGTGGGAAACCTAAGTACGCAGATTTGAATCCCAGTAAAAGCAAAGTCACACTCTGATGCGTGGGAGTTCCACACAAGTATACATAATGTATAAATTATACATACAGACAGGCTTTTTATACTTCTTCCTAAACATTCCTAGTGTAAGGGGGAAAAGTGTTTTACAGAAAACCTACCTCAGGGCATCCTTCCTTTAGCAGGAAAAAAAAAAAGACAAACAAAACCACGCACGCCACCCCAAAATTCCCCAGAAGACTAACAGTCCAAGATACTGAAGAATGTATTTCTATATAGTAAGTATAAAAGACCCCGATTCCCATAAGAATTGGTATTTCCCCTGGATCATGTTAAATGCGCTGTTTTGTGTGAGCACAGGAGTTCCAATAGGTTTGCCTCTTAAGAATAATAAAAATAATTACACTCATTTTTCCTTATGTTTGTTGTTCAGATCATTCTCACTGATAGCACACTCCTTTTTACTCTTCTTTTGAAACTAACAGATCTAAAGGGAATATTTACTTTCCCCTTCTAGTCTCTTAAAAACAAGGTAGAAGATCAGAGAAGATGCAAAGGGAGATACCTTACAATACATTATATTTTTCTTATGATGATCTTCTCTTCCTTTCTTACAGGCAGGAAAAAAGAAACACTTCTTATTTAGCTGCAGCTACTCTCCTTAATTTGCACTAAACTGTTACAATTGAGTGGGGATTATAAAGCAGATTCTTTTCCTGCTCAAACAATGGGAAAACTCACATTTATTTCAATAGGAAAAGAACAGATCCTATTACACTTTCTTTTTAATATCTATGAATGAAGCATTTGTTCACAAGCATTTGTTTCTAAAGCAATTACACAATCCAAACACTGATTGATCACTGGATCGTTCATGTATAACAGATACAATATTTGGACACAAAAAGTTCTCTATTGTGATTTCTTTACCATTGGTTCAGATCATATAACTTATGGCTTGTTTAACCGAAAAAAACAATCAAATGCAATAAAAACAAATTAATACAAGAGAAGGTAAATTGCATCAGACTTCGAAATACTTTCCACCCTGCTAGTAGGTTATTAGTATTTTTAGCTATTCTTCATACGCCTCATTCTAGCTAACCCTGGGATAGAGCTGACTGGGACACTACACTACATTTTCTTATACTACAGTCTTCCAGTACAAACCATTTTAATCTTGGCTATAATACATCACCAGTTTGATTCTCATTTATACCCTCTTTTCACCTGTGAAGTTTTGTTCATCTTTGCTGGAGCTCAGAGCAGTTTCTCCCACAAAATTGCTCTGGTGTGAATCTTTCTTGATGCAGAAGGTTTCTGCCAACTGTCATTACAAGATCAGACAAGATCACGCTTAAAGCGAGGAGCACTTAAAGCAGGAGAAGGTCATCTTTGGAAAGCAACTTGGAATAAAATTTTACAGAAATGGTTAATGTTTATTGTTTCTGACTTCTTAAAAAAAAAAAAAAATTCAGGAGAACAAGAGCCCATGAAAACTTAGAGAAGAGACAGTGACCTGATGGCACCTCTGGGGGAAGTGGCTGTTCATATTCTGCCAGTGCCACAACAGTGGACCCACCACTTCTATATATCGTTAGCATGCCTGGCCTGGTTCATTTTAAAGTGGTTCAGCCACAAGTACTTATTGTCAGCTTCCTCCTCCTGTAAGCGCAGAAATATCCTCCACAGCTCTGAGAAGTCCTCAGTGTCCACGCACAGCATCAGGACCTATGCTCACCTCTGGAGAGGCAGGTCCATGCCAGCCATGGAGGGCATCATTAAGGAGCACTTCAGTGGATCAGACCTGAGGCTGCCTCAGTGACATGAAGCCCAGAGGAACATCTGACCCTTTCTTCTCTGGAGAGGGAACAAAGACTTTGGCCAATTATGCCCAACACTACCATTTCCCTTAAAACCAAGTAAACGTAATCAGAGGGACTTCCAAAATTTCCCAAAGGTGTAATTACTTATTCTATTTTAGAGTAAGATATTTAGGAAGTAACATTAAATGCAAAACCAACTCAATACTTTGAAAATCCATCAAGATTCACATCACATTTCCTTTTCAGAAAAGAGAACTGGTATTTGGAATTTTAAGTGTGTATTTCAAAGAAACAGTAAATAGCAGCTTTTTAATTCATCAGAAGCCCAAAGGAAAGGGAATTTTCCATACCAATGTGCTGTACTTGCGAAACTAACTCTTGCTGTTGCTATAATGAAAGTATAAATACAGCACACCACGAATTCATAGTAATTTGTTTCTATGAGCAAGTTTGACATGGCATGGACAAATAAATTAAGACTGTGTGGCTAGGCAGAACTGAGAGATTCTCTAAAATATTGCACTGATATTTTGCCTTTTCTAGATCATTCATCGTGTCAGACCTTTGTCTCAATTTCTCTTTAAACCTTTGTCTTGTCCTATTTGTAGGCCCATGCTCCAGGGTTATATCTTATCAGTTAATTAACTTTTAGAATGGAAACACAGCAAAAATGACTATATAAACTTTTGCTCATATATATCAAAGCCAATGTCATCCACTGTGGTTCCTGTGTACCTAATCCAGGAGACTTATAATAAAATCTCATCTTCCCTTTACAGCCTGAGGCAAAAGTAGGTCTTGCAGAGAGATGTGTGAAGTGACGAGGTTTAATAGAGCAATAACATTGCTCAACAGTTTAAATATTGGTCTAGCTACTAAACTTTATGCCATGAGGTTCTGGCATTACATTATTAAACACCAAGATTTCATCCACAGTTTTTCACTTACTCAGAATAACACAAAAATCATTTNAAATCATTTCGGGAAAAAAAAAAAAATCACTTTTTTAATTTTTTTTTTTTTTTCCAAAAAAACCCATACTTGAGGGTAATGCTACTCTTCAGTAGACCAAGGCAACGCTAACGAGGAAGTATGTGGGGGTGTAATATATCAGTCCTTCATCATAAATTAATGAACAATTTAGCAACAAAATACTAGAAGCAATGAAAACCATCACTTTCATTCAGGCTCTATAAGGTCACTGCCAATGAGGAATAAAGGAGAAACCAATTAAGCCGGAAAGTTTGAGTCAACAAATAAGGAAGAGGAGGATCCTTGGAGGCAACTTTGATTTTTATTTTACTGGCTCTTCACCCAAAATAAGCAGATCTCGAAATAAAAAAAAAAATCAGGTAAGAGGGAATTGAACAAGGGCCAGGATTTGAAAATAATTTTGCCCACAGCTCAAAATGCCAGTGAAAGACCCAGAAGTGAAAAGGATGAAACACAGAAAAAGAATAAAGAATTTGAATGGGAATCAGAGGCTGAGCGGATGCCGCAAGGGCTGGGAGAGCCCAGCAGCCCCTCAACTCCGAGCATGCCTCTTCCTCCAGGTCAAGTATACTTGATGAAGGTCAAGTATGAATATTATTTTGTATTTTATCTCTGAAAAATAGGGTAGCAGTGGTTTTTAATAATAGAGGGAGAAAAATCTATACATAGCAGCCAAGTGCAACACCAGTCATCCCTATTCAAGAGTTCAATAAAAAGCAGTGTCCTGTAGTTGAAATACTCCACAAAGGATTTCAGTTGCTCAGTGTACCAACTTTATCAGATAACAAGTCAGCAGAGGTTTAAGCCATGTCAGGAATTAAGGCAGAAAACTTGGATCCTGACCGTAGTTCCTGCAGACAACGTTGTAAGCAGCTCAGCGTTCCCACAACCCCATGAAGGCAGGCAGAGGTCCCTCTGGCAGGGGCAGGCCAGCAGCCTGCTCCCATCCCTCTCACCCCAAGACCTGTGCACAACACCAAAGGATGTAAAGGAGGATGTAAACTTAAGAAAATTCCCATGAAGGCAATGCCAGCCCTGTATGGGACCTTCCCTCCAGCTCTACTATACAGCTGTCGTGGTTTCAGGTCAGCTCAGTCGGTAACAAAGCACCACGAAGCCGCTCACTCACCCCCCACCCCCTCGCCTGGCTACGTTGGGATGAGGAGAAAAAAAAACAACCGACAAAAGGCAGGCTTGTGGGTCGAGACAAGGACTGGGAGGGATCACTCCCCACTTATGGTCACGGGCAAAAGACAGGCTCAACTTGGGGAAGAAACAAAATCAATTTAATTTACTACAAATCAAAACAGAAACAAAACACAAGGGTATTAGGAAGGGAAACCAAACATCAGAACAACCTCCCCCCACCCCTCCCGCCTTCCCGGCTCAGTTCACTATCGATGCCTTCTACCTCCTCCCCCCGGCGGCGCAGGGGAATCGGGGATGGGGGTTGAGTCAGCTCGCCGCACATCGTCGTTGCCGCTTCTCTCCTCAGGGGGGAAGATTCCTCTCTCGTTCCCTGCTCCAACGTGGTCCTTTTCCGCGGGATTCAGTTCCTCACAAACTTCCCTGGCGCGGGTCCTTTTCCGCGGGCTTCAGTTCCTCACAAACTTCCCTGGCGCGGGTCCTTTTCCGCGGGCTTCAGTTCCTCACAAACTTCCCTGGCGCGGGTCTTTTTCTTCGCGGGCTGCTCTCCCGTCTCATGCTGCTTCAGCGCGGTTTTTACCATCGGGTTACGGCCATCTTCGGGAGCTTCCGCTCCACCGTTCACCCCCATGGGCTGCAGGGCCATCAGCCTCCTCAGGCTCCTCCTCCTCCCCCTCCACTTCCATGATTCCAGTGCCGGCAGCGATGTTCCTCTCAAGTTCCCCCCCACACTACCGGTTCCCCTTCTTAAATAGGTTTCCCAGAGGCGCTACCACCGTCACTCCCCGCCTAGAGGCGGGTCCGACATTTTGGCGCGCGGGTCCGACATTTTGGGGCAGCGACTTCTTCCAGCAACTTCTTAAAGGGGCCGCCTCTGTAGCCCCCCTCCCCTGCCACCAAGGGAAAACCGCGCCACACAAACCCATAACAACAGCCTATAGGCTTACACATTTCTGTTGAAGCCAGGTCACTTGCAGTTCATGGAAAAGGGCTTCCCAGTGCTGGCTCTTCTTCAAACGATGGTCTAAATACCATGATAATTCTGCTACTCACCCTTTTTTATACCCACTGAGGAACAGGGCAGAATGTTTAATTATTGCTAGCCATGAGAAGCATGTGTTTGTTAGGCTTTGGGTTTTTTTGGGGGGAGACTGACGGGTGAAGTTGAATTGGTTTGAGTCAATCAGGTGCATCACCATACCAAAGTTATTCTCTGCACACTCTGCATGTCACACAACTGTTCATCAAAGTGTTAAAAAGCAATGCTCATTTTCACAGGTAGATGTTCTATAAAAAACAAAACACACACACAAAAAAAACCCTTAACCATCCCTGTGCAAATTTTCTTAAAAATGAATCTCCTCCAGGAGCAAATGGTCTGCGATTCCCTTGGCAACACAGAACTACTAAGAAAGCCTTAATAATATGCATTAGAAATAAATTTCAAAGTTTGGAATATCAACTTTAGGAAGCACTTTAGAAAGCACCAAATGATTTCTTGTAGCAGGTCAAAAGTCAAATAAAGACTTTTCTTCAAAAGTGTGAAAAAATTAACTATATTCTTCAATTGCATAATGTCAAATCACAAGCAGAACCTGAAGTTATGGGAAATATTAAGAGGTTACAAAGACTGTAACTTTTGGCAACAGTTAATAAAACAATTAAAACCTCATATATCCTAAAGATTTTTTTGATATATTAGTAATATGATGTACAAGAACATCAAACCAAAATTGGTTCACAAATTGAAACAGATTTCTGGGAAATTTCTCTCATTACATTACGCATCAGTTACAGATTGCATAATCAAAAGCAAACATGTTTTCCAGCCCCCTTTAATCAAATGAAACCAAATGGCATCAGTCTTCCACATTAAGATAGTCCCTTTCCTGACATTTGTCCTATGAGAAAATTATAAATCTGGGGGGAAAAAAGGTGGATTACTGACTAAAATAATCCCTTGTTCCCCAGCCCTCTCCAAGGAATGAACCCCACAGAAAACACAAGGTATTCATGCTGTCTTTCAGAAAACTTGAAGATAATTTACTTGGTTATTACTTTCTCAAGGAAGTTTCCCTAAGAACAGTTTTATAAAGTCAACGAAACTTCTTATCCTTTAGTTTCAATAAAATGCAAGAGAACATACTGTAGATTTAGATTACCGTATCGGTAGTTTTGATTTACTCACATTTTCAAAGCGAAGACAGGCAATTCCCATATATAACTGTATTCCAAAGCTGTGACCTTGACTTTTACCGAAAGTTCAATTGCAGGGATATTGTTTTTGAGGCAAGATGAAGTAAGAAAGGAGTTCTCACAGATAAGATAATGAACTGTCAAATGCAGCTTATGAAATACTATGGTTCCAAATAGATGCTCTGATTTAATATGCGTTGACAATGGATTCAAAAATTATGACTAGGTCATTATGTAGCACACCGACTACAAAGCTTGAATTACTTATTTGTTTATCTCATAAAAGCATTAGGTGTGTGAACCAAAGGCATCCCCACAGCCTTTCATATAAGGATCAAAAGTAACACTTAGAATAATACTAAATTAAATACCACATATTGAAGGTGTATGATTAACAATGTACACAAGATTGGAACTTGTCAGAAGGTAAAGAAAACAGTATTGAAAAATACTATTGGTAAAGTTACTGATTACTCAAAGATAAAAATATAAATTATTCTCTAGTTGTTGAAAATAATAAAGGAATGCACAAAAAGGCTATTGTAACTATTAATCCACTGTCCTAAGTACTTATACAACCATAAAAAAATACAGTGAAGCTTAAAAAATTACCCCAAACCACAAGATGATCTCCTGGGCGTGACGAGAATTGTGTATTCATATAAACCATAAACACAGAAAATAATCTTTTTTGTTCCTCTACTCAACTTAATAGATGCAGCAAGTTTTTTCTAATAAAAAGAAAAAAACATAAGCTGCCAATACTGATGTGTCTGCTATCAATAAGCCTTGATGAGACTACGAGGCTTTCCAGTACAGTATACACGCAAAAAAAAGCCAACATTTCTATGATGCTTTGCACAGATTCTTGTATTCTACATTGTCCAATATAACAGAAGCCCACTTCACACCGCTATATAAAATTTTTCTACAAAAAATAAGTGTACACTGGAGGTGGGGACACAGGTTACATTTAAATTAAAAGACACAAGATTAACAGTCCTCTCCCAGCAAAAGAATGAGCAAAGATTGTAAAGAAATGAGGAAATGCTTAACTCTAATGTTTCAAATGCTTATCTACCTTTCTATCATATATGCTTAAAATGAAGTCTAATATACTTTCATTACGATTACAGTGGGACTCTTCAGTAACAACCCCAAACAAACAAGTTACATGTAATGAACTTCCAAAATCAAATTATCCTTTATCAACATGAAATCTGCTATACCTACAAAAACATTGAATAAATAGCAAACAACAGTCACCTGCTACCAATACTAAACTGTTCTTTTAAGAGTAACTTCCATACGGAAGTAAAGAAATGGGACCTGAGTTTTCTCCCACACAAGAAGGCTGCCTAATGTACCTTGTCCCAGTGCTGCCAGAAGCAGTGCCCGATGATGCACCCACATCCCTCTCCCGAGCCATGATGGCTGATCCATCATCTTTACATTATACTTCAGCTAAGAAAACTGAGGTTTCACAATAAGGCTGTATTTACTCAACAAAGCCTTAAAAAACAGACTGAAAATGTTTACACAGTTATCACATTAACATGTATTTTTGAATGAAACCCTGTTGTAAGCCAATATTTACCAGGTAAATTCACATGGCTGGAATAGTAACATAAACGGGTATAGGTCTTCTGGAAGGACATGCAAATGATGGTGACATGTTTTATTTTATGTACAAATTATACACCTTTTCAGTCTCTGGACTAGTCTATAGAGAACAACTGACCTAAATGTCTGGCTGATGATTAAAAGGGAAAGGAACATGTGTGCTATGCTGGGAAAAAGGACCTCAAATGAGGTGAGGTCATGGGCAAGCAGAACACCATCACACCACTCCACCTGATGTGACAGTGTTATGGGTTCGTGTGGTGCGGTTTTTTGGTAGTGGGGGACGGGGCCACAGAGGTGGCTCCTGTAAGAAGCTGCTGGAAAGTCCCCCAGCTCCAAGTCAGACCTGCCTCTGGCCCAGGCCGACCCAGTCAGTGACGGTGGTAGTGCTTCTGGGAGAACAGATTTAAGAAGGGGAACTTGCAGTTGGGGGGGGAACTGGAACGTAAGAGAAAACCCTCTGCAGATACCGAGGTCAGTGAAGCAGGAGGGGGAGGAGGGGCGCCTGAGGAGGCTGATGGCCCTGCAGCCCGTGGTGAGACGGCAGGCTGTCCCCCTGCAGCCCATGGAGGTGAACGGTGGAGCGGAGGCTCCCCAAGATGGCCGTGCCTCCATGGTAAAAACCGCACTGAAGCAGTGTCAGACTGGAGAGCAGCCCGCGGAAAGGACCCGCGCCAGGGAAGTTTGTGAGGAACTGCAGCCTGTGGAAAGGAACCACGTTGGAGAAGTTGGTGAAGGACTGTCTCCCGTGGGAGGGACCCCATGGTGGAGCAGGGGACGAGTGAGGAATCTTCCCCTTGAGGAAAGGAGCGGCAGAGACGATGTGTGGCGAGCTGACTCAACCCCCATCCCCTGTTCCCCTGTGCCGCCGGGGGGAGGAGGTAGAAAGCACCGGGAATGGAGCTGAGCCGGGAAGGCGGGAGGGGTGGGGGGAGGTGTTCTGAGGTTTGGTTTTCCTTCCTAATACCCTTGGTTTCGATTTGATTTGTAGTAAATTAAATGGATTTTGTTTCTTCCCCAAGTTGAGCCTGTCTTTTGCCCGTGACCGTAAGTGGGGATTGATCCCTCCCAGTCCTTGTCTCGACCCACGAGCCTGCCTCTGTATTTTCTCCTCATCCCAAGGTGGCCAGGGGAGGGGGTGGGGGTGAGTGAGCGGCTTCGTGGTGCTTTGTTACCGGCTGAGCTGAAACTGAAACCCCGACAGACAGGAACACAGAACAGCTCAGAACGTATACCCAATTCATAGACTGTTTTGGTGAACTTGGTAAAATTTGGTCTGGTGGGGTGGGGACAGAGTAAACTCTACTCAGCTAGACAAGCTGTGAGGAGGAACCAATGGAGAACATTAGGGTGGAGGGCAGGCTGAAAGAGAATGGCCATTAAATTACACAGGTAACAACAGCTGGGATGGGCAGGTAGACTAATACATTAATATAAATCTATTTGCATTAAAGCTAAGTAAGGTGTCCTGGAAGGCTGGCCTGGTAGGGAACAGAAAATTGAAGAAAGGTGCAGTTCAGAAAAAAGACAAATGCCAAAGTGAAAGCTCTCCTGTTAGGGAACAGGCACAACCGTCATAGGGATAAGCCAGAGTATGAGAGATCAACTAAGCTCATTCAAAAGCTATTCACTGTCCCCAAACAAAAAAAAGCTGGAAACTAGCTCAAGTTCCTGAGGATTAGCAGAAGATTGCAGCAAAAGCATGCAAAAATCAGAATCGGCAATGGGCGTTAAAGGTAACAAAGGACCCTTCTGCCAACGTGGATAAAACAGACACTCTCGACTCCCCCACCCCACCTCTCCAAAGACTGGCCCAAGCTTGCACCACCGTTCACCAAGCAGATCAGCTGCAACCCCGGGAGTGTTACAATTAGCAGTTAAAAGAAGGCAAGATCTCAGGCCTCTCAGGCCTCTCTCACAGAATGAGCTGTCAAGGATAAGACGGCTATTTTGAAATTGTCTGTCCTAACAAATCCTGGCTCTAGAAAACTTATAGAAACTGATCTTGATGTGTCAGAAATAAGCATCTTTGAGACCTCACGGAGGAAGTGCAACTTATCAGTAAACACACTGCCTATCCTTAAAACCACTGTATTTATTTTTATTTTTTATTTAAGATGATGGGTATGGAAATAGAGGCCCATCAGCTTTATTTTTTTTTGTACAAGAATATTGAAACAAAAAATTATCCAGCAAATAACAACTACCATGGATAACAAACCAAAAAAAGAAAGAAGTTAATTGCATCAACTTTCTTTCTGTAATAGACTGATGGACTCTGGGAAAGAAAATGAAGAGCGATAGCCTCATTTTAAAATAGCTTGTTTCCTTGAGGACAAAAATCCTAAAAATTCTCAGGACCATGAATCCTAAATGACATCCAAATGACTTTTTTAATAATTAAATTATATTGCATCAAAAATCACATGCCTTTAGCAGTTTGAATCGTATGTGCACATTCTAACCATGAGTAACTGGGTAAGCAAAGATTGGCTGGATTTGCCATAAAAACATATAGTATGCTTAGCACTATAGAAAACCTCTGAAACGGAATAGAGCCTTTTGCTTTATGATTATCTCTGGACCTGCTTCACAACTGTTTTATTACTGACTTTTGTTATTGTATCTGAATACAATTTGATTTTATGAGATCTTAAATATTACCTTTATAAACATTTCACGGGATGTTGACTCTCTATCTGCAAATTGCTTATTTGCTTATTGTATCTGTTCATTGATGCCATTGCAATAGCTTATTTTTGCATTAACTTCTTTGTTCAGTCTAGTTTATCTTCTGAGAAAACCCTGGGATGGAATTTTTAATAAGAAACCCTTAAAAAAAAAAAAGATATAACTGTAACTGGTAAAGACATTTTCCCTTAAAGTGTCTGTTTGCAGTATAATTCAATCAGGGAGTTTATGCCAGTCACCATGAGATTTCAAGAAAGTACTTTGTTTATCATTTAATCAATCTGATTTGAGCAACTCAGAAAGATTTTTAAATCGTAGGCTAAATTCTGTACATACTTCCTGCAATCTTACCTGAGTTTCAGACTTTTGCTCAATAAATGCTCTCCACACAACATTATTTTCGCTTCCACCATTCTTACTGTGCAAACTCAACACCAATAAAAACCTGTGGCTGATCTCCATCTATACAAGACATATTAACTTGTTTTCAAGTAATAGAAGAAGATGACTGCACTGGGAGAAAATACAACAGGATTATTGGGCTCCCCTGATCAACCTTGACAGGTTAACGCTAATTGATAGCTCTACTCATATACCCATCACTTCTACTGCAAACCTGAAAGTTTACATTCCACAAAGCTCATACTCAAATTTTGCTGAACTAAAGCCCAAGAATTAAGTGCATTTAACTTCTGGAAACACATCAGATTATTATTTCACTCACAGTAAATATTTAATACTTGCAAAACCACAGGATGAACTGCAAATTGCTAATATGTTTCATTATTATTAAGTTTGCCCCTTGGGAACACCAGCTCTCAGGGTCAAATGAAATCCCATAATCCTTCTAAGTGTCTTTCATGGTTACTTTCAATATTTACATTTACCTGTGAAATTCATCTCACTAGGAAAGACAGGCATCTTTCAAAGTCTTCAGATAAGACAATTTAAGCAGACACATATTTTGCCCTGTTTCTCATCAAAGCAGTTAAAATTGGAAAGTTTATGCTTTCATACGGGATTTGCAGAGTATTTACATTTAAATAAGCTTAAAAAAAGGCAAGATACATGATCTAAAGACAAAAATTAATAAAAAGCAGCCATCTTCCTATAAACGCTACAATTAATCATTATGATGAACAGATAGAAAGCAATCCATCCCGTCATACCATAGAGCTGATGTAGCTTTTCCTTTCATACACCACAGAAGTTAATTATTATGAGCAGATGTGCTTAGATTACATGAAAATTTATACTCCATGAAATGAGGCACTGAAGATATCTATTTATTCTAAAGCACAAATGTATTCCCTGTTTGTTTGGAGGTTTGCTCACATGCAACTTCACCAGCAACGTAGCCCGCACAAAACCCATCCATCTTGCAGGCAGTGATTTTTATGTGCTCCACTAACCAATCATTTCAAAGCAGTACTGAAAAAGCACCTGCTTCTCACTTCTCACAAACACAGTGCATCTGATTTGCCCCCAAACTCCCCAATGTGCCCCAAACGACGTTTGCCATGACCACATCACATGCTCTGGGGGTTAAAATGCAACAGAAGAGCTAAATCCCTCAAACTTCCTTAAAAGTTTGTGTCTGCACGTAGCTGCTCAGTTCTGCAGACTAATTTCTGCTTGATTTTCTCAAATATCATTAATAAGTACCTATTATTAAGATGCCCTCCCAGAGCATAAGGAATAAAATAAGCCAGCAGTGAAGGCTCACGGTCAGCAAGGGCAGAGGCTGTGGAAGCCCATATATTCCTATCACACAGCAGTGGTTGGGAGTGGTGCTCTCTCACGTCATACATCCCCTGAGGATGTGCTGATCTACTTCACCCTGAATTAAACAAATGCTGAAGTAGATGGACTTTGACAAGCCTATTACATTTTAATAGGTCGGTTAGATTCCCTTGTACTGCGTACCTCTAGTTCAGGCGTTTCCTTTGCCTACACAAAGACCAGGATAAAAACAAAGATACAGAAAGTTAAAATCCAAAAGACAGCAGAAAAGAGATAACTCAAAAGAAATTTTAATCACCTTGGGGCACATATCAAAGAAAACAAATATATGATTGCAGGACTGAAACTTCAAGTAAACTGTCAAGAAGGAACAATAGCACTGACCAGAATTGACCAGAAAAGTGGTAAAAAGTAACATTTGCTAAAAGGCTTCACATCCAAGATCCAAATTTGACATTACAAAATACCCTGCTTCAGGAAAACTCTGTCTAATATCAGAATATATTATTCCAAACTTTCCTTATTTCACAAAGCCAATATCAGCAATCCTTTAATAAATGATGCATGCACCAGGCAAAAACAGCTACTGCCAGGAAAAAAAAATGACTTTAGAAAAATCTTTGTTAGAAGGTGACATTTTTTTCATTACTATCTATTGCCATCGAAGTACAGAGATGGCTTTTTCTTGTGTAGTAATTTTATTTCAGTGGAATTCCAATTCTTTGGATTAAGTTTTTCTTGATTTAGTACAATATAAAGAAGATGGAATTTTCTCCTGAGTCTTTTGAGAAGCAAATTAATGACAATACTGTTAATGAAAGGGGAGAAGGGGTGTTTCCAAAAGAAAAAATGCTTGGAAGTATTTGCAATCATCAAATCTGCAATCTGCAATCATCAGACTGATTCAGAAAGTGCTAAACACACTGCACAGTATTTTAAATATTCCTGAACATATTTAGAAATTGTGCCAACAGAAAACAGCACCACTGGATGCATAAAACAAATGTAATATTGACAATTTCACAGTTACCTGATGTATTCTCGCAAGTGTAAGCACTTCATAAGTATCCCTGTCACTTCCAGTTACTCTAGTGTCACTTTAGTGCACCCATTTGAAAGAAAGATGCTGGGAATTTTGAAAGATAGTTTGAGCCAAGGTTATTCATTTCATCTGAAATTGAAAACTCGTGTCTAAAACCTCTATTACAGAAATAAAGCTACTGGAGCAACATAAATACACAAATTCAGATTCTATGAACATGACATCAGGATACCTTTTGCACCTTTGTGGCATGTCACATTTAACAAATCTTGTGCCTGAAGATTTATAGTAAACCACAATGATGAGCTCTGCCATTTAGGATGTTAATACTGATGTTGAGTATTAGTGCCTAATTTTTCAAAAAACCCTAACTCAATAATTTCCAATAAGAAGTGCTTTCTAACTAATGTGGAATAAGGGAAAATGCAAACCAACTTTTGCCAAGCTCCTGTGAAAGAAATTCCCCAAGCAGTCCAAACCTTAGCAGTCTAACAATGAACAATATCTGCTATAAATCAAACTCTGCATTCCTCTCAACATCTCCCTTTTTCCTTTCACCAATAGTTGGGTTTGTTTGTTTGTTGGGTTTTTTGGTTGGCTTGTTGGTTTTGGGGGTTTTTTTGGGGGGTTGGGGCAGGTGTCCAAACAACTGACGAGTCCTTTAATATTTTATTGATTTAAGCAGAATCAGCATTTCAACCCAGAACAGTCCATTTCTTCAGCTAGGTAAAAGAAATATCAAACTAAGCCTGTTTGGTACTACCGTACTGTAAGAATAAATGACCAGTCTTTATCATTGCAGTTAATGGTTGCAGAATTTCTCACAATTTGGTATCCCACTTGACTGAGATCATTATGGACAAGGAAGAGGTTATTCTGGTAAAGGTTGGGAGAACAACACCTCTAGTGTTTTCCTGACAACTAACAGTATAAAAGCTTTTTAATAAACTTGCTTATTTTGGTCATGCTTCAAGGTTTCCTGTTTAAAGAGTCTATTTGAAGAAAATTTCTCCTTAAGGCCATTTTCCAGAAAACCTGGATCTTATCCTGCTCAGCTCAAATGAATCTTTAACAATTTCCCTATGAACAACAGCAGCTTTGGCATGAATTATCTTTGGATTTGTAAACAGCACAGCCATGACAAGGAGGAAATTAAAATTTTATAAAAGCAAAAGTAGATCTAAATCGGTACTGAATGGGACTGCCTGCAACATGGAGAGGTGACCAAGAGGGACCTGAAAGTGTTATATAAAATAGCAAACAAAAAAGGAGACCAAATGGGACTCAAATGTCTCAAGAGCAAAGGATGATTCAATTAAATTGAAATCATCAAGATACTTAAATACTTTACTCACTGCAAGGTTAACCCATCGAACTGAGGTATGCCAGACACAGAGGCCAAAAGATTAGGAAGAACATGAAAAAATCAGGTATTTTCATAGCTAGTTGCAGTGACGGTTACATGAGCTCATATAAAATATTAAGGATTATAAACCCTCATGTTTCAGGTTCTAAGTCAATGAAACACAGAGTTTTAGGATGAAACGGCTCCTGTATTGCTGAGAAGGAGCACACGAGGCTGTGTGATCAGGTCTACTTATAATCCACCCACGGCAACAGAAAAGATTTTTGTTATAGTTTGTAACATCCTCTGCACAAACTATGAAGCATGACCACCCAGGCCTACTGTTCACATAATAAAAATTTCTCAGGATTTGTATGAAAAGTCTGAATCAACTGTTCATAGCTAGGATTTTAAATCACTGGAAGCTGGTGCTAAAAACAAGTCATAATTGGAAGGGCCTGTCTCCAGTTTGGGGGAGAGATTGCTCTTCATTATGTCTCTCATTATGTCTTTCATCCTCCTGAGTAAGTCTCAGCACAGTTTGGTTCTCCTTGGACCTCTTTCATCTACTACACTCTGTTTAATGACAATCCGTCATTTAAAAAAGGACCCCAAAAATGACTTTCACCAACGAAAGTTGCTTAGATCATACAGACTACACACTAGATGAAAGAAATCTTAACAGGACCAAAGAGAGCTGAACTTAATCAGAGGGATGAAAGACAAAATGAAAATCTATCTACCCTTACATTTAAAAAGGAGTTTCCTTCAGATAAGATGATCTCAACCTTCTCTCTGTACCTGTTAAATATGGTGTGAGTACTGTCAGATCATTTGGGACTTTTATGATTGAGATGCTCTAGCTATTCCTGTAAATTGTACACATTTGGATGGTGCTGTCTTTGACTTTGAGGTGACCGGGCCATTTCCTATTGATCTAAAACCTTCTTTCCCCCCTTCTTCCCTCCTTCCTCCTAATCAAGGCAGAAATACATAACCTGGAAAGCTTTGATGTTCCTCCGCTTTACTTCTCATTATTTTGATCTTTTAACAATCCCTCTGTTGGTACATGCTTGTAGTATACATTTTCAGTGTTCGTGCCTTCTGGCTTCAAAAGACTTTTCTACTTGATCAAGACTTTTTTCTTCCCCAGAAAACAAATGCTGTGTGTGGTACTAAGATGCTGATATTTGATTTGTTTATCAGATAGGAACAGTATATAGTTAAGCTAGAAAGCCTGTTTATTTCCTTCTACAGAGTGACATATACTGCCCTGTTTTTGAAGGAAATCAAATATATGTAATTTATCTGATGCAGTCTTCATCATCTTTATTTTACGGAAAGTCTACAGATTACTGAGTTGCCTTTGGATAAAATGTTGCACTGTAGATTGCTGTCAAGACAAATTCTCTAAGAGTCTCCTCAATTTTTATGTTGCTGGCATAAGGCTACAGTGACAGAAATGAGTTGGAGTCTCTCTTGCTATTAGTTAGTGTCTATAAACTAATGTCATGCCAATTCTCCTACTGCCTATGAAATACTCTTACAGCAGCTATACCTGAGGTGGAAGCCTGGCCAGACCCAGACTGAAATATATTAGCACTGTTTTAAGAGTCTTGTGATGTCTGCTGACATCTCCCATGAAAAAAGGAGGGTAGTCTACCATCACTCTTTTGTCAACAACCTGTCACTGGAAAATCAGTATCAATCTTTCTTCCCCTTGTCCTATCAACTAAGACCCAAGGAAAGAAAAATTGGTCTACAGGAACACATTAGCTGGAGATCAGTGGGATGTAATACAATATGAGGACAAATTTCCATTCCCCAAACCAGTACCCAGCTGCAGACTCCATTACAGCCATGCACATATTTACATAGACAACTCTGCTACACCACCAGGCTTTAAGAAATTGGCCCAGGATGACTTCTATACAAGCAGGTGATTTTATTTCTCATAAATTAAACTGCAGGAATCTCAAAGGCAGCCATGAAATGCTCAGAGAGATTGATCCATCACATCTCATAGCCTCATCTGTCCCTTCCCCTCTCCTCCTGCTCCCAGTCAATTCTAATGTTCCAAAACTGAAATAAATCCCACTGAAAATCTGTCTGGGAGATGGTATCTTCTTCATTCCACAGGTGCAGGAAAGCCTAAAAATGTATACATGCATACATGACATTAGTATTGTATTTTTGTCTCCTCTTCCTTAATTTTTCCTTGTTTTCCCCTTTGTGAAACACTGTCACACATTTTTGCATGAAGCTAATCTACTACCAAATCCACAATTAAACCTAGGCTTTGGGAAATAATTTAAAGATCAAAGCCTATAGGTAAACTGACAGAAATTACATCCAAACAATCCAGACTCATGTAGCAGTGATAAATCTCTTCAAGTCCCGTGTGATGATATACATAGTTCACCAAGAATGAAGATAAGTTTTAAGTGTAAAACCAAGGGTAAAATTTCATTAAGTTCAATAGGTATTAATGCATTCACTGATATTTGCCAGAGCTTAGACTACTAAATACTTAATTTCCTTCTGTTAATAAAATTTGGGTATTTTGAAAAAAGGTTCCTAATCTATTCTGAATCTATTGGCAAACCAGGAATTGGAATTACTCAAGAGAAAGTTTTGATGTTTTTACTTAACCTTAATTGTTTGTCATTATTTACAGTGGCAGAAAGTGTTACGGAACAAAAATAAAAGGGAGTATTGCCTGTTAAAAATATTCTGGCTTATGAATCAGAAGAATAAATTTCACAAACTTGGAGATCAGAAGGAAAATGTAAGAAATATATGATTTTAGGATGGGCTTTTTTTTACAATAGTATAATGCTACTCATGCATAGTCCATAACTCTTCATTGCAGCTTTACCTCTACAGTACCACTGCCCATCTTTCTACGTAGTGTGGGTGCTGCACGTTTTTTTCTTCAACAAAAATTTCACTTTTCTGATTTCAGAGAATGCTCTAATTTATCCAACATGTATTTTTGGCCTGCCCTTCAAAGTACTCACAATTTGCAATTACCCAGATGTGTTATAGATGTACTTTCTATTTCATTATACACACTTACTGAAAGTACTGAAGACACTCAAGAGTCTGTGTGCCCAGCGGGAAGCCATCTGAAATGGCCCTCCTGGTTCACAGCAAATAACTAGTAACAGACCTTTGAATGTGTTTTTCAACAAGCTGCACAACGACCTACCTCACCCAGCATTTCTCTAGGTCATACTTTCTTATTGCACATGGGAGACTATCACGTGGGACTGGACTCAATGTCCTCCTAAAGTCAAGAGAATATTATCTGTGCTGCTTTCCACTTACCTTATGGCCTAACCTCCAGCCCACTGCCTTGTCAAGGAAAGAAATCAGATTATCAAGAAGAAATAATCGTAAACCAAATCTGGTTTGCTTGTTTCTTATTATCTTATTACTCTCCATGTGTTTATAAGATAAAAATTGCATTATCAATGACAAGAAAATAACAATACTGATAACACGTACTTCATGAATTTGCAATATGATGCAGAGTAGCTACATCGGTAAAGTGTTGGTGAAGGTCCAGGCAGATATTGCTGATAACAGACTGAGGCTCTCCATCCTGGAAAGGTGTTACGGGTTTGTGTGGTGCGGTTTTCTTTGGTGGCAGGGGAGGGGGGCTGCAGAGATGGCTCCTGTAAGAAGCTGCTAGAAGGTCCCCGGCGCCAAAATGTCGGACCTGCCTCTGGGATGGAAGTGATGGTGGTAGCGCTCTGGGAGAACATATTTAAGAAGGGGAACCAGCAGTGTGGGGGTTGGGAAACCTAAGAGGAACATCTCTGCTGATACTGGAGTCAGTGAAGAAGGAGGGGGAGGAGGGGCGCCTGAGGAGGCTGATGGCCCTGCAGCCCGTGGTGAGACGGCAGGCTGTCCCCCTGCAGCCCAGGGAGGGGAGCGGGGAAGCGGAGGCTCCCGAAGATGGCTGTGACTCCATGGGAAAGCCTGCGCTGCAGTAGTGTGTGACTGGAGAGCAGCCCGCGGAAAGGACCCACACCAGGGAAGTTCGGGAAGAACTGAAGCCTGTGGAAAGGATCCGCGCCAGGGAAGTTTGTGAGGAACTGCAGCCTGCGGAAAGGAACCACGTTGGAGAAGTTCATGAAGGACTGTCTCCCGTGGGAGGGACCCCACGGTGGAGC
>VYZV01021640.1:265553-278024 GCA_013401275.1 Pandion haliaetus | reverse complement strand
GGGGAGGAGGGAGAGAGAACCGGGAGTGGAGTTGAGCCGGGAAGGCGGGAGGGGTGGGGGGAGGTTGTTCTGATGTTTGGTTTCCCTTCCTAATACCCTTGTGTTTTGTTTTTGTTTTGATTTGTAGTAAATTAAATGGATTTTGTTTCTTCCCCAAGTTGAGCCTGTCTTTTGCCCGTGACCATAAGTGGGGAGTGATCCCTCCCAGTCCTTGTCTCGACCCACGAGCCTGCCTCTGTATTTTCTCCTCATCCCAACGTGGCCAGGCGCGGGGCTGGGGGGTGAGTGAGCGGCTTCGTGGTGCTTTGTTACCGGCTGAGCTGAAACCACGACAAAAGGCAACCCCTCGAACCTCAATCCCCATCCTAGACAGACTTTGCTTCACAAACTTTCCTTTCAAACATATTACAAACCAGACTCAGCTCCTGTCATTACCCTGGTAATTATTTTTCCCTCAACTATTTGCTACCAATGCCACCAGCTGGCAGGCAGGTGTGTTCCAGACTTTGACGCTGGCTGGGACCACTCAAGTTCAGCTCGCTGTGCTCCCATTTATGTCCCTGCAAACACCCGTTACCCTAGACTAGTATCATCAGAAGAAACACTGACAAACCTAATGAACCCCCAGCATCACTCAGAATAAGGCTCAAGGTGCCATTGTCCTACCAGGCAAAGTTAATATTGGAGGGAGCTACTGATGACATGTAAGCCGCTGTCAGCCAGACAGATTTATAAACAGGACTGCACCGCAAGACACTGCTCATAAAATATCACCATCTAACTGAAGCAGTCCATGTCTTCACCATGTTTACCATCATAAATGCATTCATGGTAAACTTCTGGTTATCACATTGCCTCTAGCCTGTAAATTATAACAGGATTCTAATATGTACCTCCTGAAACTAGTAATTCTGTGTAAAAGCATTCTGCAACTCAAATTACAGTGAATGCATCTGTTAATTTAGCTAATCAGCAGTTATAGTTATAGTAACCACCTACAAAACAGGGAATAAGAACTGTTGGGTGACTATCTTACAAGCAAAAAAAATGGTAACACCGATGCTTTTTTGATGGCGGGTCTTGTTATAAATAGGTTACCATAAAATAATTTCAGGAAACAGTAATGTATATGACCATTACTTTGTTACAGACTGATAATACATGAGATAATACAGCTAAAGGATGCCTGTTTGAAATATTTTTGTAGATGCAATGTTAACAGGCAATACCAAAATTCACCCTTTCATCTTTTTTAGTATGGAACATGTTAACTTAGTCACTAATTTATTACAAATTATGATTGTAATCACAGTTCTGCCTATATTTTATGTAAGATTTTACTGGAACTATCACTGCATTTAGACACAGAAAACTTAGCAGATTGCTACCATTTTTGTTCCCATAATGATAAGTTTTTGATCTGCATCTCAGTCTAAAGCCAGTCTTGTCTGCAATTTCCCTACAGCTATCAGGAAGCTTCAGAGCAAGAGTCAGAAACCTGCAATGAAGGAGACGGGAATCTTAAATTGCTTAAGCCCAGTGCTGCCTGCATTCTACTTTTTCACTGTAAATTCATACATCAACTTTTCAACCGAAAAGTATTATTTTTAACGCCAACCATGTTAGCAAAGTCCATGTGGTGTGAATTTACAACCCAGTTAAAGAAGGAAAGAAATACATCGTATGTGGTCTGATAGTAGTCCATACCAAAAGAAATATTCCACTGAGATGCCCAATGGCCTATCCACTATTGATCCACCCCCTGACCTCAGGTGAGCCAGGGAGAGTGCACTTCTCCAAAGCAGAGTAGTTTCTCATTACTGCATTGGTGGGCGTGTTGTTGTTTTCCTGTACATAAATCAATAAATTATTGTCTAAGAATATTTGCTGCTCTGTATCACAGCATTTCTGTATTCTTGCAATGGGGAGCTACAGCTCTGAGATGGATTCACTGTCTCCTAATGAGGGGAGATATGGTCAAATTCCCCAAATGAATCACAGTTAAGAAGTGGCAGGAGCAGAAGAAATAAGACATGACATGTTCCATTGCTGCAGCTTCTCCTTGCTTTTGGAAAGTAACTACTTTTTTCATAACCATGTTGTCAGTGTATTTCCAAGACTAGTTTTTAAAGCGGAGTCTCATTACACCAGCCTGGTCTTTAATACATTTCTATTTACTTTTATCAATGGCTTTTGATGCAGCCTGCGAAGACACTTGCTTAAAACAGGCTTTCCATCCACAAATTAGACCTTAACAATCCCTTGTAATGAGCAACACATTTTTTTCCCCAAAAATGTACATGTCTAAGGTGGCTGCTCATGTCAGCACTGAAGGGAGAGATCGTTTCTGAAGGATCCTCCATCGCAAACATCAGAGAACAGTAAAGTCACTGAAGGGCATCCGAAGCAGAAGCAATTTTCGTAGAATCATAGAATGGTTTGGGTTGGAATGGACCTTAAAAATCATCTAGTTCCAACCCTCCTGCCATGGGCAGGGACACCTTCCACTAGACAAGGTTGCTCAAAGCCCCATCCAACCTGGCCTTGAACACTGCCAGGGATGGGGCATCCACAACCTCTGTGGGCAACATGTTCCAGTGCTTCACCACCCTCACAGTGAAGAATTTCTTCCTTACATCTAATCCAAAGCTACTCTTTTTCAGTTTAAAACCGTTACCCCTTGTCCTATCACTACATGCCCTTGTAAAAAGTCCCTCTCTGGCTTTCTTGTAGGCCCCCTCTAGCTACTGGAAGGCCACTATAGGGTCTCCCTGGAGCCTTCTCTTCTCCAGGCTGAACAACAACAACTCTCAGCCTGTCTTCATAGGAGAGGTGCTCCAGCTCTCTGATCATCTTCGTGGACCTCCTCTGGACTTGCTCCAACACATCCATGTCCTTCTTACGTTGGAAGCCCCACAGCTGAACACAGTACTCCGGGTGGGGTCTCACGAGAGCACAGTAGGGGCAGGATCACCTCCCTCGACCTGCTGGTCACACTTCTTTTGATGCAGCCCAGGATATGGTTGGGTTTCTAGGCTGCAAGCGCATATTGCCGCATCACGTTTAGCTTCTTGTGAACCAACACCCTCAAGTCCTTCTCCTCAGGGCTACTTTCAATCCACTCATCACCCAGCCTGTATTTGTGCCTGGGATTGCCCTGCCCCATGTGCAGGACCTTTTCTCACAGTCTTGACACCTTCTAGTAAATTAGTCACTTGTCAAGGAAAATGACAGCAATATAGCAATAGAGAAGCTTGTAAAGCTCTTCATTTACTGTTAGAAATGTTGTCTATGTCACTGTCAAGTAACATCACCACCCTGTTTTACTCTCGAGTGCCCTATCTCAGGAGCTTTTTGCAAATCATGCCTTAATGAAGTTTAAATAGCAACTATTTTTCCTAGTTCTAAATGCTACTTTCCTCTTACCTGCATGATTATTTTCTGAATAAGTTAGTCCACTGAAATTGATATACAAAATGAAAGGCTATTGTAATTAGTGTAATATCATTCCAAGATAAAGCCATGAAAACTGCAGCTTCAGACAGCTGTCATCTCTTTGGCTATTCTGCTTATTATTCACAGACAACTTCTGGTATCTTCTGCACGTTCCATAGAATGTTTATGTGCAATTTCAGTGAAAACACTCATGGAACAAGATCTGTAAGTATCTATCTCAGAATCTAGCCTAGAGAAAGAATGGAGCTTGAAAGTCATTTCAGACTTAATTTTCCCTCAGCACAGTCATCGTTCTAAATAGGTACACATAAACATACGCTTGCTTTCTTTAGACATAATTTATATTAATTCAATGTCCTTATATAATTGGCTAGATACGACAGTCGCTGAAAACTGAAATCCTCTTATTTACATGACAGTCAGGATATGGACAGCAAAAGAAAAAAATTCTAAAAATGGATGCTCTAAGGAACCGCAAGACATTATCTTTAGTGTAAAAAGGGTAATTGCTGTTACATGGTAAAAAAGAAACTGGGCAAATTCATATAAATACTCTTTGGAGAATAAGCACTTACTGGCTAAAGGTGCTGACACATTACGCAAGCTAATTACTGTGTGGAGTGGTGGTGATACCTCAAATACAAATTCATTTGTAGGATGCATGAACATTGCAGGAAAGCATCTATCTATAACACCTGGCGTTCTTCCACTGATGGCATGGACTCCCCTGAAAAGATCCACAGACTCACAGTATCATACAATATAATTTAGAACAGAAGGGACCTCTGAAGATCCAATGCCTGCTCTAAGCGGGACTGACCTCAAAGTTAGAAAAGGCTGCTCAAGACTTCATTCAGTCGAGTTTTCAGTATTTCCAAGGAATGTACAGTCTCTCCAGGCAATCTGGAAATTTCCCTCACTACAGTCTATGTCTGTTACCTTCTGTTACTTCACTGTGCACCTCTGGGAAGAATGTGGCTCCATCTTGTCTGTGGACCCCACTCCCTTTAGGAACTTCTTCAGGCTGAACGAGCCCAAATCCCCAACCTCGCCTCACATATTATTTCAAAAATATCTCCAAAGACCCCCTTCACGGCGAAGAGTAAGAGGATCAGAAGTCCTCCAGTGTTGAGTTCTACAAGCTGAAGACACCCTGCAAAGCATGTAAGCAAATGCCACCCTTGGCTAAATGGCTACTCCTTGACAATATGGTGACACAGCACCTCTTCACACATGCTAGCTGCTCTTGAAGAGTTCAAGTAGCAGAAAGATGAGCTATTAACAGCAGCTTAATGAGAGTTTCCCTTACTAAACACTTCTATAGATAAAAGATACAGATTTGCTGAAAATCCAGCAGCTTGTTTTCCAGAAGCAATACGGTCAGAGTTAGCAGCTTTGTTTCAGCTGTCTTCTCCATGGAGATCACTCCCCTTGTTCATAGGAAATATCTTGAAAGTCTTCCATGGGTTTCATCTGAGAACCCATTTTCCACTCATCCTCAATAATACCTAGCAGATTGGTTCTATCACTACATGTAATTATGAAAACCAAAGCTGTTACAAAACCCACAGTTAATTACAAAAAGTGAACATGGAACATGGCACTGAAACAAATTCTGCTTAAGCCCACCACGCTATGAGATTCCTTTTCCATGATGACCCCAGAACAGCACATAGCCTATGTAATTGTTGGAGGACTCTCCACACAGTAAAAATAAGTGCGATACTCTTCTATTATACTTCAAATTCTGTCAGAGTAAGATTAATATAAAGTTCATGTACTTACTGTAGCATAAAGATTACCATCCCTTCACACAGAGACTGAGGAATACATTTTAGGACATCTCAATTTACAGAGGTCTCTCTGAAAACCTTGTGGAAAGACTTGTGGTCAAAACCTAGTTAAAGATATTTACTCCTTTGAGCTTTAGTTTAAAACACATTTCTTCTTTCAGATACAGCCCACATACTGTCAGGGCTTTTCTTTCTTTTTCCTTTGTTTCCAGATTATATAAGAAATTCACTTCATCTTTAAAGAATAGTTTCCACCCTTGTGAAGGAGTAAATTATTATGTCAAGTTTCTTCAGTTAGCATACCTGTATAGCAATTTTTTTTCAATAAAAATAACCTTTTGTTAAAGGTTTCATTAGATTTCCCAGGAGTCTGATAACAGCCAAATCTCCAGCCATCTGCAGGAACCACTACAGACTCTGATCACATACTCTGAACAGTGAAATTCTTCTCAACAGTTTTGTTCAGACAATGGAATCACTGTATTTTCCAAGTGCTTAATCATGCCAAGGGCAGGAGCTCAAAGCCTTTACCCACGCTGAACTTCTCCAATAGTCTTAATGAAAATCAGGCCTCAGGCAAATTATTAGTAAAATTTAAAATCATGAGGAAGTGATCCTGTCTAATTTTAGCACCAAGAATGGATTACTTCATAGAGGCCTATAGATAGATAATTCGTTTAAAGTCCACCTGCTTCATCTTTAGACAGAAGAGCAAGTTACTGTAAAGATACTTGAATACCAAGCATAAATCCCCTCCCATACTCCAAGCTTACTATCATGTTACTGGTACTTTAAGGTCCAGCACAGCAGCAAAGCTACAATGGGTCCACTTCCCAAAACACTTTTAAGTGCTTCAGTCACTTAAGTTTCCAATGTAACTACTGTAACAGAGTAAAGACCCTACTTAAATGCCACACTCCAACACCTTAGATATTTGGAGGCCGCATGGTGAAAGCTTACCCCTTGACTGCAAACCGTGTCCACATGCCTCATTATGTCCTGGCACACCCTGTCTCACTGAATCTGGCACCAGCACACAGTGACTCCAGCGGTGGGTCTTCCACCTGCAAGAGGAAAAGGTTAACAATTAAGTGGTTGAAACTGGAAAACAGTTAACAGGTCCAGGCAAAAACTTCAGTTACAAATGATAATACACTGTGGAGACTTAAGGGAAAATAGAGTAAAAAAAGCTGTAATTACTCCTGAAATAAGCACTGTGAACTTAAATTCAGAGGTAAGGTTCACCTTTTAGAAAGCTGTATCATCCTCTAACAATGTTTCCCTTTCTCATTTTTGTAGGGCATGGTTCAAAGTTACATAAAATACACAGGAAACATCTTCAGTGGGCTTTGAAATTAGGCTCTCCTCCTGCAAGCCTGTTCTCATACAACCAATGCTGTTCCCAATCTTCTTTCTATGCTAGGATGTGTGCCAGTCAAGAACACAAGAAACCAGCTTTCCATACCACTACGCAGTACGGAGCCAGGCAGAGCTCAGTGGTGTGACTCCTGCTTTGGTACCACCTTCATCTTCCTGCTCTGCTCTGAGACCATGTCCTTCAGGATGCGCAGGCTGGAGATTTATATGCAAAGCTACAATGCTTTTCTATTTGCTAATATTGTATAACAGATGGGTCACAGAATTTTAATGAAGAGTGGTGAGTAATTGCCCTGTTGTACTATTTGTCTAATCAGAATTTTTTAAAGTGCATATTATTCACTGGAGTGAGAGCATTGGGGGGAAAAGACAAGAATTTCTGCAATAAGCATACAATTATGATTAAGGCAGTTAAGTGCCTGTGGTCCCAAAATAGCTTACATCAATTTTTAGATACATTGAGGGCAGAGTTCCCAGGAATAGCTTCCTTAAACACATTGAACCCTGAGGTTACCATTGCTAGGAGCTGTGTCTATTGGTGCTTGTTCTGATGATGCCAGACCTACTGAAATTGCCAGTTTGAACTGTACTTCTATACAGTTTGCAAGGTTTATTACTCGTACAATGTTATTTGCTTATAACTCTGCATTTTCCAGTTCTGTGTCATTTTCTGGCGGAAATTGTGCAGGACAGTTGCACAAGAGTCCCTTCCGGAGCAGCGGACACCCACTAGCAAGAGGCTGATTCCAAGCTAACACTTTTTACCTATACACTGGACAGACAGGAATATCTTCACATTCTCTTTCCTCATACAAGGTGTCCGGGCACGCCTGTCCCCCATTGGCAGCATCCTGAACGATAATCCTATACCGGGACTGCTTAACTGCTGTGGCATTGCCTGGAAAACAAAAACAAAAATTGCCTTCTAGACACAGTTGGCACCCTGAGTTAGTTATCCAGCTGCCTTGCCTAAAAACGTGCTTTGCCTTTTATTTATACTTTGAAATCAGGAGCACTCTGGCACTACCCAAAGAAGGGAAAGAATGGTACATTGGATTAAAAGCTACCACTACTCACTTTAAAATTACAAATAGTTCAGCAGAACAGCACCTGGAAGGCTGATAAATCAACAGTCTGAGATGCATCCAAAAAATGGCTTTTTAATAGAACATCAAATCAGACAAAAAAATAAGCATGAGCAAATACTTAAATACCTGAACAGGAGAAAAGAATAAAAACCAAAAGGTCATAATGGAAAGGTTTGTTTCTGAAAACATATTCTGGTGGTCTCGGACTGCTACCAGTAACCCATCTTTATGGGTCTAGAAATTATAGATGATAAATTCCTGACAGAAAAACCATTGCAACCAACAGAGGCTAACTCTCTACTTAACCTGAGCCGATGCAAGATCAATCCATCTAGAAACACATTTCACAAAATCTACAGTACAGAATGCAGCATAAAAGACAAGGATAAGATTTGTCTATATATCTCTATAGCTAAAACAAACACAATCCTTGGCTGTGTAAGTGGTAAGTAAAAACTGAGAACTGGTTTAACCGCTGTGTATGGCATTAGTACTTCTTCGGGTATTGCATTCATGCTTCAAAAACAGATGCTAGAAAACTGAAAAGGGATCTCAGCAGAACTCTGTAAAGGATTCCAGACCAGGCAAACATCTTTTAATAGTGGACTTCATCAAATTTGTCCAAGAGAGGAAAGCAGTGTGTAAATTAGCCGGCTTATGAACGTTATTTTTCCAGCTCAAGGTAAGGCAAAGCTGCAGTAGCAAGATTACAGTGCATTAGAGAAGGAAAACTTAGGAAAATTCACACCATGAACACAAAGTACAAGTACAGATCCAGTAAAAATGGTTGGCTCTAAAAATATCAAGTTATACAAGCCTTTACTCACACACAAGCTACCACTGTGTGATCACCACAAAGGCACTTTGGACCTGGCAGGAGGTTGTTTAACCCAGCTGCTACCCTGAGGCAGGATAAGAGCACCCAGGGTGATCCCCCTCCTGCTTCTTTAACAGCCACTACCTGAGGCAGCTCTACAGCTTCCCACAGTCTCCTTTCAGATGCCTGATTCAGAGTTTGTAAAGCCTCACAGAGAGCCTTTTCTTAAAATCTAGCCCAAGTCATCACTCCTGGAAATTAAGTTAAATCTTTTTTATCTTCCATCCACTAGATGTAAAAAGAGTTTACCCCATCATCTGATGCATAGCCTTTATGAAATTTCAAGGACTTGTAATGACTCTAAGTCTTCCCCTCTCTAAACTAAGCAAACCCAGTTCTTCATGGGTCTTATTCAATTACCTCTCATTGCTCTTTTACTTACAACACTGTGCCCAAGGAATCCCACCTGCATCCTCACCAGTGCATGGTACAGTAACACCTTTGGTGTTTTACATACAACACGCCCATGAGTTTGACAAGCCCAATATGAGTTTTAGCATTTCAAATTGTTGACTTTCATTCATTTTGTAGCCCATTGTATGTCCAGAGGTGCTTGAGACATGGATGTCTTTACTTCCCATCCTGTCTTTGTGCAATCAATTTTTCCCTTCCCAAGTTACATTTTGAGAAATTTCTCAATTATTTCAGTATCATTTAATATATGGTCTATTGTGTCTCCTACCTCTTCAAGCTCTGCACCATCCCCTGTTGTTATTATGCAAGCAGGCGAGCTGTTCAGACAAATATCACACAGAATTGGGGCAAGAAGAGTTTTCTGTAGGACTCCCCTTGGCTCATGTTCCAGTTTGATCGTGAATACTGGGCATCTATCAGCCAACTGATTGGAAGCAGCTTTGCAGAGAAGGATGTGGGACTTTTGATGGACAAGTTGACCATGAGGCAGCAATGTGCCCTTGCAGCAAAGAAGGGCCACAGCAACCTGGGCTGCATTAGGAAAAGCACCACCAGCAGGTCAAGGGAGGTGATCCTTTCCCTCTACTCAGTGCTGGTGAGACAACTGTGTGTCGTGTCCAGTTCTGGGCTCCCCAGGAGAAGGAGGACAGGGCACACTGGAGTGAGTCCAGTGAACAGACACAAAGACTATTTAGGGACTGGAGCATCTGACACACAGGAAGAGATCAGGGAAGCTGGGGCTCTTCAGCCTG
This sequence comes from Pandion haliaetus, assembly GCA_013401275.1. NCBI lineage: Eukaryota > Metazoa > Chordata > Aves > Accipitriformes > Pandionidae > Pandion > Pandion haliaetus. The sequence continues at coordinate 268,267 of VYZV01021640.1, read as the reverse complement.
GAGAGAAGGCAGCTCACAGGATCTTATCAATCTATATCAATACCTGATGGCAGGCAGCAAAGGAGACAGACTCTTTTCACAGTGATATCCACTGTGAGATTTTTTTAAAGCAGCTGAGTACCCATTTAACCGTAATTTAATTCAAGTCACTGTTCCTCAGCTTCCTGATAGAAGTTTAATGTGTCAAAAATCTACCACTTCCCTTAATTAAGCAGCTACACTGTCAAAAAAAGGAGATTAAATTTATTGGGCACGATTTGCTCTCAGTAAATCCATACTGGCCAATTTATTAGAATCCAGATTTTGAAATGTTTATATCTTGAGTAATAACTTGTTCTTGTGTTTTTCTACATAACGAAGTTAGGATGAGTAATCTACAAACAATTTCCTTGACCTTTCTCTTTTTTGGGGGTGGGGGTGGTGTTGGTTGATTGGTTGGTTTCATTTGTCTTGGTAGTACTGAGTTTTAGTTAGTTCCTTAGGATGTAGCAATTTCTCACCCAGAAGATAGTCACTAGATGCTCTGGCATTACTTTATTACTTCATTCTCTGTTCAGACAGCCCTATTGACATGGGAACATCTAATTTATGGAAAAACTTACTCCTTAGTCCATTTCTCTCCCAGCTGCAGACAGGAAACAATAGCAGTAATTGCACATTCCCCATGTCGTGTTTCCCCTGCTTCTCAGAAAGTAACGGACATATATCTCATGCAGTTTCCCCTTACTTTTAATCCATTTATGTAATTCTTGTTATCTAATATCCTCTTATAGCTTAATTTGCATTCTCGATTTCTTGTTTCTAATTTTTGTGAAACAATTTGACAATCAAAAAGGAAACAAGATTCTGAACAACTCTGATGATGAGAAAAGATAAAAAAAAGGGCTTCTCTAGCTGTGTTTGATGTTTTCTCTTCATGGCTTGAAGCTTGAACATGCAAGTCATATACAGACCCACACATACCTTGTTCCCCTGTGCTACTGCCTTGCTATTCTAGTAGTTTCAGGATAGAAAGTAGTGTCCAATATGGCTTCAGCCCTTTGTACAGTCTTTCTTGGTAGTTTCCAGGTCTCCTACGCTCCTGTCTGCATAGAACACATTCCCAAGAGATGTAGCTACCAATTCTCTCTGTTGAAGTTTGTCTTTTTTTAAAATGTCTTGCTGATATTGCCATCCTTCCCTTCTCCTAAGAATCATGAACTCTATCACTTTGAGATGATTTTCATTCAAATTATCTACTACCATTAGAATCTTAGCCATTTCCTTCCTATTAATCAGCACCAAATCTAAATGAGCTTCCCACAGTAATCTTCTCCACCTCAAGAAACTAAATTATCCTCAACATTTATTGCACATTACTCAAACCCCATTTTCAAAATTGAATTTCCTCATTGGCTTTTCTACAGCATTCCTTACAAATGTTAATGAACATAATTTTTATATCTCATTTAAAATTGCTATAGTCTGATTTTCCAGAGTATTAGCATTATGTAGGACTGTCTTTTTAAAGCCAAACTTCAGCTGATTTCAAGCATGGCTACTACTGCTTGCCCTCCTGAAAAAAATCAAGCCTCAGGATCTCAAGACCATCTTAACTTCTATGTCCTTGACTTTGCAATTCAGGTAATGCTGCTTGAGAATTTCAGGGGTGCCTTACCTCTTCTTCCACTCCCACCTTGCTGTCCCACCAGCCACCAGTCTCCTCTCCTTACACACAGAGCCATATGACTCCTTCGTCAATCCACTGTTCTCATTCCTCCCTTGCTCTTGCACCTTTCCTGCCTCTGCGTTTGACCCCCAGGGCTTCCCTAGTACCCTGACCAGGGCTTGGAAAGGTGCATCACCATTCTCAGGTGAGGGACAAAATCCTTGTTCACTATTGTAAAGCATGCTAAATCTGCTTCAGCTTGTACAGGAAACATTCAGCTTCATACTCTTTGCTCCTGAACAGATGGAAAGGCAGAGTCTGGTCAACACAAGACTCTAAGAACACAAACAATAAGGACAGATTCTCTGAGATTTTAGTCACCAAAATCAGAGCAGTCTCCAGCATTTTTGTGCAAATAAGAGCTTTGGAAGGGGTAAGTCTTTAACTTTGATCAGCTCCGGTTGAGTGTTTGTCTATGAGAACTGGAAGTGGCAGATCCTTGACAGAAAATGTCTGACACAAGGTAGAAGTCAAAAGAATTTCTTATTGTAGCACAACATGCATTTTATCCACTTTTACCCCATCTCATTTTCAACCTGATTTAAGGCATGGGGAAGTAAACAGGACAGTTACTACCTAACATTTCATGTAAACTTGTGTCGTGGTTTTGGTTTCAGCCCAGCCGGTAACAAAGCACCACGAAGCCGCTCACTCACCCCCTCCCCACCCCTGCACCTGGCCACGTTGGGATGAGGAGAAAATACAGAGGCAGGCTCGTGGGTCAAGACAAGGACTGGGAGGGATCACTCCCCACTTATGGTCACGGGCAAAAGACAGGCTCAACTTGGGGAAGAAACAAAATCCATTTAATTTACTACAAATCAAATCAAAAACAAGGGTATTAGGAAGGAAAACCAAACCTCAGAACACCTCCCCCCACCCCTCCCGCCTTCCCAGCTCAACTCCACTCCCGGTTCTCTCTCACTCCTCCCCCCGGCGGCGCAGGGGAACAGGGGAGGGGGGTTGAGTCAGCTCGCCACACATCGTCTCTGCCGCTCCTTTCCTC
>VYZV01021640.1:249626-265462 GCA_013401275.1 Pandion haliaetus | reverse complement strand
TGGGCTGCAGGGGGACAGCCTGCCATCTCACCACGGGCTGCAGGGCCATCAGCCTCCTCAGGCGCCCCTCCTCCCCCTCCTGCTTCACTGACCTCGGTATCTGCAGAGGGGTTCCTCTCACATTCCCACCCCCACACTGTCGGTTCCGCTTCTTAAATATGTTCTCCCAGAGGCACTACCACCGTCACTGACGGTCTGGGCCAAAGGCAGGTCCGACTCTTTGGAGCCAGAGGAGCTTCTAGCAGCTTCTTACAGGAGCCACCTCTGCAGCCCCCTCCCCCACTACCAAAGAAAACCGCACCACACAAACCCATAACAACTTCTTTAGAGAAAGTGAAATTTCTAACCTTCCCCCTGGACAACCAATGCCCAGAAGAGGAGAGGTACATATAGGTACCATCTATTTTCAGGAGGAAGATGAAAAGTACTATTTATTGTCAGGTGTTTGCTTTTTTTAATCTCCCCAGTTTAAATCTATGCTGACAGACCAGAGAGCACATCACCCACGCTGAAAGTAGGTACCTCCCCAGACACTTTCACCACCCGTTATGGAGGTGACAGAGGAAAATCTACATGATGCTCACTCAAACCACTTCATATTCTGAAACCTCCATATTGATTCTTTGATTCTTGTTTCGATTCATCCTCAAAGACCCATTAAAACAGATATATTATAGAAGACTGCAGTAGACAGTTGTCACCTTTAAGTACCTGAAATGGCAGAGAATCAATAACTTGCAACAACCTCCCTGTTCCTGCCTCACCAACAGGTGTTTTGATTCAATTGCACTTCTTTTGTGAATTATGTTGTCCGTCCATCTGTTATTGCCCTAAGTTCACCACTGTCTACACTTCTGAGGTATGAGATAATCCTTTGCCAGAAGACAGCTGGTTGTCTGATGACATTTAAATGTAGGGAAAATGTCAGCTTTTTCATTGTTAGATAGTAAAGTTGGATGCATTTTCTCAGATAAACTACAAACAGCTTAACTGGTAAAGTTCTGTGTAAAGCTGATTTAGTGATTGCATGTTTGTCTAAGCTCTGATGTTATGCCGGTACACATTTAATTTTAAATCTGCCAGGCAAGACCTGTTCCTGCTTGATCTGCTTAGTAATTCACCATCTGTATATTGTTTTCATTAAATACAACTTTTCTATAAAAAAACCCAAACCCCTACAATTCACATATGTATAGTGGTTTTGAAATAACATTACTGTGCTGAGGTTTTAATTGTGCAATGCAAATTAAAAAAAAAAACTTGCAATGCAGCCATATCAATAACAGATTTAGCAAAAAGCAAACTCCCCCATCTAAGAAGTTTTAATTTAGAATTATATTAAAATGATAACACTGCCAAGGTGGTTAAATAATTAATTTCTTCTCATTTTAATTGTAGACTATTATTTAATAAACAAAGTAATTTACCAGGTAATTTATTCTACTTCTTCATAGGCAGCTCATTTAAAGTCTAAAAATAAATTGCTAATTAAAACAGGATTCACTGTTTTAGAAAGCAACTCGTTTTCCTACAAAATCTAACAAGGACTATGCTAGAGCATCCACTGAGAATCTCTGAAGGGCAAGCAAGCCACCAACAATAATGAAATATTCTGATAATTGAGAAGACTTTCATCTGAACAATTAATGAAACACACAAATTTGTCACAAAAACCAACACTAGATCATTATAAAGAAACTTTGCTAAATACTTAGTGTCCAAAAGCTAACCAACTAGAGCAAAGGAACATATGGTCCTTGGAAAAACACAAAGCATAGGAGTAATTTGCAAAACTTGGTATGTACATCTAGGTTGGTCAAGAGAAATAAATTTCATATAATCTAGCAATTCCATGTATAGCCATACAACATTGGGACCTTGGACTTCTGACTCTGAAGGCAGAAGCCCAGAAGGAATTTATTCCAGGTAAAGAGAACTTGCATCTCCAAAGCTGCTCACAAGGATCCCACCCCCTCAATGATACCAGTGTCAACAACACTGCAAGTCTAAAACTCATTCAGATGAATGCCCTAAAAATTATTAAACTGACATGAACTACAACTACCGCATGTTTCTAGGCCAATTCTCTAATTTTTCCCCAAATTTTGACCTCTTCTTAAAGGCTTACCAGGCTGACATTCTGTTGGGCAGCGAGTCCACTCACTGAAAGGTGTAACAATACAGTCTTTCTTGCAGAGGAGGAGACATGGCTGCACGGTCTCAGGTCTGATGGACTCTGGACATCTATCGATTCAAATGCAAAGATAAAATATAACAAGAAATTAAAACACGGGCAAGTGTTTTACGCCTAAGACTCTCACAGGGCTGTGAGGATACTGACATATCAAAGAGACCACTCCTGCTCACAGCAAGCCTCATTTTTCTTCTCCTTTTCACTCATGCAACCCAACTGAATTTACTACACTTCAAAGTTTTAAAAAAAAAAATTTTTTTTTAAAAGTGCAGTTTGGCTTGATGACTACAGGCTAAATGTAACTCTGTCTATGACACCTAAAATACAAAGTTCGCTGAAGCAAAACAGATATATTTATTACCGAAGAAAGCAAGTAGTTATGTTTATAAAGTAGAACTGTTTTAAGACAACATGCAACAGCCTTCAAACCACTTGCAACTGTGTTTAAGGACTGATGTGATATTCCTCAACTTTCAAACCCTAGGAAACACAAAAATAGCTTAAAGTGATCTTTGATTGAGGCCTCAATTGTTATTTTAAATGTTGTACAACATAGTATAGTAAGAAGAGCTCTGTGATTATTTCTCTTAACTCATTTTTAACTCCTAAATGAAAGATATGTCATGCATATTCTAAAAAAAGTTTCAGACACAGTTAGTATATAAAAACTTGAAGGGTGGAAAAGGGACAATTTTCTGGGATCAGGCAGATCTTGCATTTCAAGTGGGGGAACAGAAAGGGAACTACTCTTTTATTTTTTATTAATTTCTAGTAGAAAGATCACTCAAAAATACTTAGTAATGCATGCAACCCAAAATGATCCCAATTGAAAGAGGAATACGCCATTAAACCCTACTAGGAAAGAAAATAAATCTTGAAGTCATGATTCTGTTACTGAGAAAGTAGTAAGATACTTAGAGGTATAATTTAAAAGAAAATAAATACAAGGAGATGTGTCTTCTCATTACGCATGATTATCCTAGAGGGAAGATTTCTGTTATCTAACAGAAGATGTTGAAATATTTTTCTGCAAAAATTTTAGTTTTATTTGGCTTTCCATGCCTTGCACCTTCTTTGGATATGGTGTAATTTTTCTTCATGAAATCAGGAAAAAATTCAGAATACAAAAAAATACAGTATGCCAACACACAGAAGTTATTTATTTACATAACATATCCCATTTCTAAAGCCATATTAATCGTAGACTGTCACCACAGCAGTTCTAAACCCAACATTACTTTGGGTCAGTTTTCCCCAACTCAAATGTAAAATATAATATAGGCAAAGCTGGTGCCCACAGTGAGGAGGGCTGCCCTCCACCCCAGCACCCAACTGGTCCAGACCCTCCTGGGCAGTAATGAGGTAATATTTAAATCTGAAACATGGAGGGTTTATTCCTTCACTTAGAACTGTCTTCCTAAAGACTTCTAGAGGTCTAAGGTTTTATTTTTAAGATGATTACCACTGTAAGAACAATACACAGAACAGCAGCAAAAGAAACAATTTGAGTAAGAAGCTCTTCTAAGAACTCAGCGGTCCTTTTTCATTCAGCCACTTCCATTACACGAGGAACGCTGCAGCACTGAAGCTACCACACCAAAGCCAAGGAGAGACCCTTTCTGAAGTCCCAAGTACAGAAATCTCTTGTTTTGGCAGGATTTTTCCACCACTGAAACTCTCTTTTCCCTTCACGTACTTCACTTAAGTATTTACTTACCCCCTCCGGTTCCATTTCCCCTTACTCCATCTCAAAAGTGGAGGGGGCAAACAACTATTTTAGACATTATATAAATCTATAAACAATATATTTAATTAGGTGAAGTTACAGGATATCAATGGATTCTAGATAAAAATGAATATTAGATTTCTTTCCTTTTATTTAACTAATTTCATTAACCTCAAGAATTTTAATTAACTTTACTGAAATCAACACAGTCTGCTTTTCGAACAGGATTGTTTTGAGAGCTACAATAAGAAATGAAACTCGCTTGTAAGTCTCTAGACTCATTAACAGTGTAAAAAATAATTAGCAATGTCTTGATTTTTTAATATTAGGGAAAACATCTGTGCTACTTATTTTCCTCATTTAGTAAAGCAAAGCAAAATTCAGAATATTCGTACTGCAGAATACATAATTCTGTTCTGTTGGTATCCCATTATAGAAGCTACAAAAATCATCTGAACTATATAGATCACACATATGGTTCTGCCTTACTGTGGTGTAAATATAATGCAAACTCTATTTACTTTTTCTATTTTATTAGAGCATTGTTAATAATGTATTGATGAATGTTATATTCAGATGTACTTTATATTTTCCTCACACCTGTCCTTCAGGAAAAATATTAGCAGAAAACTGTAAATTAGAATAACAGAGGAGCTACAGCAAAAAATCTACACCACTAAAAACATGCATTTTGCTTGGATTTACACAGAAAATAAAAAATGAGCTAGCTATTTATTTTTATTACATATTATTATCCCTTTCTTAGTAGTGATGGAGTAGTAGCTAGAGAATTACTCCCAAAATGAAATTATTTTCAACACTCCAGATTCCATACACTACCTGAACATGTCAGGTATTGTAACTACAAATAATCACTAATAACCTTTCTTTAAATACCTTTTAGCTGTGACCTGGCCAGAACTGCTCTTCATGCAGAAGACTTTCCTTGTCTGTATGCCCACCCCACAAGTGGCTCCTCTGCTCCAATTAATGGTTGCATTGAGCACAGTTACCAGAGCATCTTCAGAGCAAGAGCTCCAGGGAGAAGTTTCCCAGAAGAAACGCACGCATGGGTGATCATTACAGGCACGGTGCTCCTGCAGGGCTCGGTCAGGGGGACAGGCTTTTCCACCTGGAAAGAGTCATGAGAACACCATCCTTTATCTTATGGCACATGGCAAGAGGAAGACATGAAAAAATAAATAAAAATGTTAGGTTTGCTTAATATCTTCTTTTTTTCCTCATTAAAAAAATAAATAAATAAAGCTGTTGACCTTTATGGCTGCAATAACAACCTTCTAAAATATTGTTTCCCCATTAAACTAGCCTTGCATAAAATTGTATTCCAACACATAATGGAAACAGAAATAGGCAAAGTATATTTCTGAGTTACCTTATTGATACTCCTACATACAGCCAAGTTAATTCCATTTAAATGCCAGTATCACTCAGCAAACATGCAATTAGGTTTAAAGACAAATTAAGCATTATTTTTATGTTCATTCTCCTTGCTAATTTCCCAAGGAGGAACATCTCTTTCTAATATTAGGACTATTCACGCGTTGCCTTAAAGAGCTGAGCTGTAGACGGTGCTGAACCGTACTGATGGAGGAATGTATCAAATGATACCCACATCTGCAAATCAAGGGGAAGAAACCTTGAAAGATAGGTTTTGAGTATGAAGCCTTTACTTTTCTGAAGCAGCATTCTTCAAATTGGTATCCGAAGATTTTGCTAAGCTACTGCACTTTGTCAACAACTGGTAATAAATCTACAAGGTACAGGAGTTTGAACAGCCTCCCCAGAAGCTTTAACACTCTAGCCAGCAGCCTGAATTTATCCCACAAAAGCAGCAGACGTTTGTAGCTCAAAAGCTAAGGAGTAACGCAATGAAATTTAACAGTAAGCATTCTCGTTTTAGGAAGAAAGAAGTAAAAATTACTAAAATCAAAATCATTCTCTTCCAGGAGAGAGACTCTGGCAACTTGTGACATGGCCAAAGTGCTGAAGGTTTTGAAAGAACTAACTGTTGGGGCCAGATACCACAAGGTTCAGAGCACCTTTACGCTCTACTAAAATCAACAGGAGATGAAGGTATATTGCTCCTCAAAGGGATGCTTATCACCTTGCAGGACTGAGCCCTCTCAAATAAGGTATGACCCCAAATGGCCAGAATGAATAGCACTGAGAAAAGAAAGAGAAAGAGAAAGAAATTTCTTAGCATGCTGATTTGGAGAATCATGTCACATTACCATTTGTCTTTTCAAGGAAATGGACTGTTCCACATAATGTTCAGTCTCAGAAATGTTTAGTATGATGATGGAGTAGAAAATACCCAGGTAACTTATTTCCTGAAGATTTTGACTTGGCAGGTAAAATGCAGACCAGTTATTGCTGTTGCGTGTTTGAGCACGTTAAAAAAAAAAAAAAAAGTAGCAAGCAAATGGCAAAATGCCTGGTCCATTAGGAAAAATAAAAAGAAAATCTCTAACTCAAATTTTGAGCTTCCCAAACAAAAATTAAAGTGTTTTTTTCAAGAACACCCATGGTAATGAAGCTCTCCTAAACCAGGGGGAGTAATCATGAGGCAGTTTTAACTTAAGATAATAAGAAATATCACATGGTCCATCCAACCTAGCAGTCTGCCTGTGAAACCACAAGCAGGAGATGCTGTTTATAAAAAGCACAAGAGCCTGGCCACTTTCTGCAGTTCATTGACAACTTTTGTACAAGGAAAGCAGGACAGCATGCCACTGCCTAGCCATTCTAGTAGCCATTTACAGACTTTTTATGCACCTGATGTTCATCAGTTGCTCTAATCCATTTTAAACCTGCTGAGACTGTCTGCCTCCGCAATCTCCTTTTGTACCAAGTTTCACAAGTTTCCTGTGTAAAGAAATATCTTTTAAAACCTGATTTAAACCAAGCCCCTCTAGTTTCCTCAATAGCCTCCTGGTTATCATATTCTGGGATCTGGTGAGCAGCTTGGAGAAAACAACCCAAGGTCATTTTGAACTGGTCAGCCTGTGAAATGGCATCCAGAAGTCCTCAGACAGCAGAGCCACTGAAAACATTGCCTTAGTTGACAGACGACAAATGAAACATCACTTGCAAAGGTACCACAGCTCTGTAGAAGCTGGTGGCTCAGCTGTGAGCTGGGTATGAAAAAGTCAGAGAAAGCAGGTGCCATAACATTGCCTTAGTATTGCAGTGATAACGGTATTAAATCCTCGAAAACTCTCCACAAATTCAAACCAATCACCATTTATCTGACTCTGCATAGCAAACCATTCTACTTATTGCTAAAGATGTACAGAAAAAGTTGGGGCATTTGATTTTAATAGTTAATTATTCCTTCCTGAGAAACTTAAAGTATTCAATTCAAAGCACGTCATTTTTAGTTTAGTGCGTTTCAGGTTGAGATGACTGAGCTTATGTACTTCCAGAATTAACTTCGCCAACACTTCACTTTCATAATTCCATGTTTATCTATTACTTGCATTTCTTTACTTCCATGGAAAATATGAAACCTTGTTTTTCATTTTAATTATTCTCTAGCTCATAGACTTTTTTAGTAGTAGTAATTCTCATTAAATCAACAATTATATAGCAGTTTTCATCCTCAAGGGTCCCAATTTTCTTTGCAAGTGCTTATACAGATGTTTATGTGAATACAGACCATTCACATGAGTATGGGTTTGCAAGATGTCCTTACATTGCCCCAGAAACAGCGGGTGGCTTTAATGATAATTTACAAAATAGCACTTAACAGAGCTTGTCCTAGATTAGATTTGCATCTAAAAGTGTTTTGCTGCTGCATTAGCTGCACCTAGTGCTGACAATAGTAGATACTTTTGTCATGTCAAAAAGGCTTTAGTCTGTTAGACCTATCCACATTTTATGAATTTTTATGCACTTGATGTGATACCTTTCAAATCCAGTGTGATAAACCAACACATAAATGAATTACCATATGTGTAACTGTAGTTAGAAGACTACACTTCTAATACCAAATAGTTTATGTAAATAATTGTATCACTGATGTTGATATGTGAAAATCCAGATACATGATGTGTCCATGAAGATCCAGAGGAAATTATATCTATTCATGAAGAGTTATTTGCTTAGTAGAGAAGAAAAACAAGAAGGTCAATACATTCTAGGTCTGCATTAATAAAATAAACAGGACCTTTTCTACTTCCTCATTTTTCACAGTTCACTGTTCTTTTCTAAATAGGTACTAATATGTTCCTATATAAAGACACTCACATGATGAGTTTGCGTCATGCAGCAATTTCATTAGAATACGATGTAGCTCTCCTGAAGTCAATTCACACCCAGACTGGCCTTCAATAGACAATAATTCATAGGCTGAAATAAATAATTTTGAACTGTGACAGAATCTCTCTGACACATGCATTAACTCGAGCCCATAAAGATCTTTTAGTCGCTATGCATGAAGTACAGAGAAGTATTAAGTATTATTCCCCATTGCTACAGAATTGGGATTAGCTCTGATCTAAACACAGTTTGGCTGAGGAATGCAAGTCAACTCATTAAACAAACAGACAGTGATTAATCCAAAAATGTTTACCACTTACCCTCAGCTGGAAGGGCCAAGATGAACCTACTCCTGCTTTGACTGCCCTCAGCATTTTTACTGGAGCATGAGTGGGAACACGGGGACCACAGGGACCACTCGCTGATGACACAGTCTGTTGCACAAGGGATTTCACAAGCCACAACTTCAGGACGGGGAAGGTCTGAGCAGAGGTGATGTGGTACTTCTTCACCTGGAGCAAACGAAACAAGACAGACATGGAGGAAGGCTCAGCTTGGTTCAATATCCACGGTCTGCATCAAACGGACTAACTTTATCAAACGTCCGCCTGCTCGTGGAAGAACATACTACAAAGAGCACATGGTTAGGCTTCAGGCTTGAAAGTGTAATACTTGAACAACTAACTTAAGCATTTCTTCAGAAAAGCGAAAAAGAAAAAATGTGTTTCAAGTTTTGTGTGTGACATCTTGGCTGCAGTCCATTTTATAAAGCAGGCAAGCACAAGGAATGAGATAATTCAATCAATAGAAAGCTGTAATATCAATTATCAACAGAACTGGTGATATCTGCTCCATATTTTCCAGTGATCTCCACCTACAGAACCTATTTTCCACAATACAAATTGTGCAGGTCCCCACAGAAGGCAGTTTTCTTTGGCCTGTAGGCCATAAAAGTGTCCAATAGATGCTTTGGTCTTTCTTCTGCAACCTTACCAGAATGAAACACTTTTACTTCTAACTCTGCTTCTCACCCAAAAACTAAGAGATCCAAAACTATGGATCTGTTGGACCATCCCCATCCGAGGCAGAAATACTTTCTGGAGATGAACCAAGGGACCTAGACCAAAGCATACCTCCTGATGAAAAGCACCTTTCCAAAACCCCTTTCAACGAGAAGGTAGGACATTGGGGACTGGTGGGGAAAAACCTACCAACCAAAAGAACCACTGGCAGAATGAGCAGCAAAGCAAAGGACATGAGGGATGTCATGTGAAGTCCAGCACACAGAACTATTGTTTTCAAAAAGCAAAATAAAATATAATGTTATTTTTAAAATAACAAAGGAAATGTCCCATAATTTTAGCAATTACACAGAATTTACGAGGACATCATAATTCATAAGAACTCATAAAACATAACTCTTTTAGTACTGCATTACACCTAAAGTCTTACAAATATAATTTAAGTGATGAACAGACATGACTGACTTTAGAACAGTGTAACATTGTTTAGTGTTTCTGGACTCTCATGAATTTTCAGCTACATATCCGAAACTTCTGGAAGCTCAAATCTACCTGTTTATAAACAACAAGCTCACACTGCACGTTACCTCCTCTTTTGCCCTTGTAATAAGTTACAAAGCTCTCCTTTGAGGTTTATTTAATTATGAACCTAGGAAAAAACATAACAACTATCCAGTCCCAATTATATGTAGTAAAAAAAAAAATTAAAATTTATAATGGCAACAACTAGCTCTTTCACCTCACGCTACAGGAACAGGCTCCGTAACAAGGCTGCCCAAGATGCAATTATAACTAGGAGAGTAGAAAACTACACTGCTTTTGCACGGCAACACATATACAAGTGAGTAAATAAGAGAGGCAGGCTGCTAGCAAGAGTGCATAAAGCTGTCAATAGCACGGTGGTATTATCTGCAGTTGCATCCCCAAACGAAGACAGGCTCATAGCCCTCGAGGCACAAATAAAACTTTTCAAGCATATTATGAGAAGTAACGGAATATCTAGCAGGCAATCAGACTGCAAGATATGTTTAAAAATACTTTATTTTTATATTCCCTTTCCCTTGCACATGCCTATGCTCATCAAGAAAGGCTCGATACGGCCAGTCTTTGCACTACTATTTTAAGTCTACTCAATAAGAAAATGGAGACCAACACCCTCCCTACAGACAGCCCCCATCCTTCAGTACTGTGTTTGGCACCCCTGCAAACCGAGCTTAATCCATCATTCACTTCAACTACCTCCTTATCACCGCTGCTGCTTTGGATGCTCGCATAATGCTGAGAACTATCTTTAATGAAAAACAATGTAAAAACACAAAATAAACCCGATAGCCTTATTCCAGCTGTCTTCCTAAGTCATTTTAGCATCAAAATCCCTGCTAACATTTTGACAGCCTGTCTGTACAGTGGCAGAAAACATGAGGGCATCCTGGGCAGGCGTGATTTTAGGAGTCAATGGTACAGTAGCATCAAGAGATTATATGCTTTGGTGAAGTAGGGCAAAACACATCTGTCCTACTCTCCCATCACTGACACCAGGAGGCAGGCGCAAAGTCAGCAACAGGCTTCTGAACAAGAAGGGATGAGACGGGACATTGGCCCTGCATGCATGCCCCTTGCCCCTCCATCCCTGCAAGAGTTTGTCTTCATTATATACAGACTTTATGGCAAGGGAGTGCCATGAAGTTCACCGAATTCTGGATTTAGCCCAGTTTTTCCACCAGATTGTGCTAGAGATGCAAGCATCCCAGAAAACCCTGTTTGTTGAAAGCCAGGAGAGTCTTTCCACTCATTCTAGCTGACTTTATATAAAGTCCAAGCCACTCCACTCAGAAGACGGTTTAAAACACTTGGATCTCCTTTAGGATGGCTTCCTCAACCCATGAGCCCAGGTGCCACAGATTTTTGAGTGACCACCCTGTGGGGAAGGGAGGCAAAGGAACAAAATGCACTTTGCACTTCTTCCCTCTGTGATTTCTTTTCACACTGGATTTACAGCAGATGACAGCAACAGTAACGCTGCAGAGGCTGCAATTCATAGTTCCTCAGCAAAGAAAGGAAGCTTTGAGTTTTGTTATAAAGAGTTTACCACCCGGTGCATGAAGGTACAATTCAACATTCACTTTGATTTACTTTATAGCTCTATTCGCTGTGTTCAGGTTTAATTACTGGCTTGTATTACTGCAGACAGGGAATGTTCTTCTGTACCAGCTGCCTGGCAGAGAATTCTCAGAAAACTACCATATACTACAAAGGGAAGTAATAATCTTTCATTTTCCATGAACAATACTACTACAGGATACATCTGAAGTGTGCTTTATGCATTGTCACAGATTTACAGAGAATATTAAATTCTCCAGAGCTTCCAAATTGTCCACCCAGTACCTTGAAGGTGTAATTCTTATCTCAGATATTCCAAATAATCTTTCTAGATCCTTCTATAATCTTTACACACACAAGTCTATGGGGCTGAATGGGATCTACCCAAGGGTACTGAGGAGGCTGGTGGAAGTGCTCACCAAGCCACTTTCCATCATTTACCAGCAGTCCTGGCTAACCAGGGAGGCCCCAGTTGACTGGAAGTTAGCAAATGTGACGCCCCTCTACAAGAAGGGCTGGAAGGAGGATCCGGGGAACTACAGGCCTGTCTGTTTGACCTTGGTGCCAGGGAAGGTTATGGAGCAGATCATCTTGAGTGCCATCACATGGCATATACAGGACAACCAGGTGATCAGGCCCAGTCAGCATGGGTTTATGAAAGGTAGGTCCTGCTTGACTAAGCTGATCTCCTTCTATGACAAGGTAACTCACTAAGTGGTTGAGGGAAAAGCTGGGGATGTTGTCTACCTAGACTTTAGTAAAGCCTCTGACACCATTTCCCACAGCTTTCTCTTGGAGAAACTGGCTGCTCATGGCTTGGATGGGTGTACTCTTTGCTGGGTAAAAAACTGGCTGGATGGCCAGGCCCAAAGAGTTGTGAATGGAGCTAAATCCAATTAGCAGCCAGTCACAAGTGGTGTTCCCCAGGGCTCAGTATTGAGGCCAGTTCTGTTTAATACCTTTATCAATGATCTCGACAAGGGAATCGAGGGGCCAGCAGTGTGCCCAGGTGGCCAAGAAGGCCAACAGCATCCTGGCCTGTATCAGAAACAGTGTGGCCAGCAGGAGCAGGGAAGTGATCGTCCCCCTGTACTCGGCACTGGTGAGGCCGCACCTTGAGTACTGTGTTCAGTTTTGGGCCCCTCACTACAGGAAAGACATTGAGGTGCTGGAGCGTGTCCAGAGAAGGGCAACGAAGCTGGTGAGGGGCCTGGAGCACAAGTCTTAAGAGGAGCGGATGAGGGAATGGGGTTGTTTAGCCTGGAGAAAAGGAGGCTGAGGGGAGACCTGATCGCTCTCTACAACCACCTGAAACGAGGTTGTATTGAGGTGGGTGCTGGTGTCTTCTATCAAGTAACTAGTGATAGGACAAGAGGAAATGGCCTCAAGTTGTGGGAGGGGAGGTTTAGATTGGGTATTAGGAAAAATGTCTTTCCTGAAAGGGTTGTCAGGCATTGGAACAGGCTGCCCAGGGAACTGGTTGAGTCACCATTCCTGGAGGTATTTAAAAGAGGTGTAGATGTGGCACTTGGGGACATGGTTTAGTGGTGGATGTGGCAGTGCTAGGTTAACAGTTGGGCTCGATGACCTTAAAGGTCTTTTCCAAGCTAAATGATTCTATGATTCTAGAGGAGGCTTTCTCCCTCTCTAAAACTAATGCCTTTAAACACCTAAATTATGCATCTGAATGCAATATGAATTCCTCTCCAAGTATGTGTTTAGATCTCAAGACATAGCATCTGAAATCAGCCCTGGAGAGCAGCACGGTGGGGGATCACAGTAGAAGGGTGCCAGTCTTGGAGAAAGCCAGCTTTCCTTCATGAAAAATAGGGAAAGGGACAGCACTGACCAAGACAGCTGCAACTTTGGTCCCTGTTAGAATTTTTTAGATGCGAACCCGTGACACTGAAGATCATCTTATGATAACCAGGAATTAAACCCAGATGGCAAATCCTGGTCAGAGCCCAGAGCAGCTCCTGATGGGAAATTCATTCCTGTCTGCAACGTACTGTGACGTTGAAATAAACAGAGGATCGTTCATCCATTCATCAGTAAACTGAGCTATCCAAGGCAAAAGGACAGAAGGTGTTTTCAAAGAAAGAAAAAAAAAAAAACTAAAGTCCTAAGTTTTGTGGGGTCCTCCAGTTAGCTTGGACTGGATCCAGCCCATCTACTCCAACTTACCCCAGAGGTTACCACCACTACCTTTGTTGGCTCTCTTCAGATATGCCTGACTTGCTTATTTCATCTTTTTTCTCCCGTTTGACACTGTCTAAGTGCCCAGAATTAGTCTCAAGGAATTATATTTATTCTGAAGACCATTTTTTCTGCTGTAATACTAAACAGTACAAATCCACAGCTGTTACCAAGATGCAACTGGAGACCTGATTAGGACGGTGACTGAGCAATTGAACAGTTTCATCCTAATGTTGACGATACATGGTGAAAACTAAGTGGGGTTCAGATTGGAGTGAACCTTGGGAAGTGTTTTCTATCCTTAGGGTAACCACAAACAACTACTGCTAATACATCTGCACATGGAAAGTGCTAGCTGTAAAACAGAACTTATACCTACATTTTACAAAGAGTTACAGCTATTAATTGATTTGTGCTAGTCATGATCAACACAGCACCTTGAAAATATTCTTCTTTTTGACTTAATCCATACTAAAAAATATAACAGAGCTGTGAGTCAAGGGGAAATTATTTTTTCATATTTTAAAATGTTTTAAGGTTTCAAAGCTTTCAAATTTTTATACTCCATATTAGGACAAAATCCAGATCCTTTGAAAAACTTATATTAAAAAGAGAAGTGGGGAGAAAGAGCAAGAGCGTAACTACGTGCCATCACCCACGAGGAACAACACACAAGATCCAACCTCTGATCTACATCAGGTATAAGAATTAAACTGCCATCTCCAGCATCCCAGGAGCCACAGTGTTCCCTCTCACATGCTCTTTATTTCATGTTTTAAGCACAGTTTTTGTTCTCAGCCTTGCAAAAGTTTTGGTTAAGAAAAATGTTACCGTTTTCTATTCAAAATGTTTCATTGCAAGCATCCTGACCAACTCTAATGACATTTTTCAAACTGATTGCCTCGTACTTGAATAGTACAGTGATTAAAGCCAAATAACCAAGATATATTCACAACATATTTTCAATATAGGAAAGATTTAATCCATTTTCTTACAAAGTAAGGGTTATGAAAGAGAAGACGAGCACGGCATTTTTTTAAATATACTTGCTAATAAAGTTGATCATTACCTAATGCACCGGTCCCTAATCTGAATTCTTTAACAAGGTAACAGAGAAGCTACATGGAGAAGTACAATTCTGACTGGAATTTTTGATTCACCTAAAAGCAAATTAAATTCTTTCCAACAAAGGAAACAAAACAAGTAATGACAGAAAACTATCCTTGAACTAAAGGGCTTGTTTTTTCCAGCAACTTAATTCTTACTGTCTTTTCCATTCTAGAAGGAGAATCCACTCCCACCGTCCTGAATAATGCACACCACAGTGAGGCACTGAATCAACAGGAACGTTTCATTCTGAATCAGTTCAATATTAGAACTGCACCTGTTTATTTTACATAATGCCGTGCAGCTCTGGTGCATTAATCTCTTTTTTCCCAGTGACCTGTGTACCCATCTTCTATAACACAGTTTAGTTACTCCTGCCACAGACATCCCTCCTGGCTCAGGAAAAAGGGAATATCCACTGGACAGGAAAAAACTAAAGTAGCAAAAATACAAATCCCATCAGGCAGCAGGAATCAAAGGATCAGCTCAATAACAAACTAAGTATCCTCCTTTTGACATTTACCACTATACCGTGCTCATTTTTTAAAAGGAAAATTTGTAATATTACTTTGAAGATTTCAGGTTTGCACACGTGTGGAGCATTGAACAACCTCCATGGTGGGGAAAGACTCAAGATGAAGCAATGGCATTTCAGATTGTTCTGTATTGCTACCTAGAAGTTCAGAATTTTTTTTTTTTTTTTTCACAAATGATTGTTGCAACAATCCTGCCTNTGCTGCAAAAATGCTGCATATTTAATGACAATTACCAGTTTGACATCAATATTTCTCCTTGTAGTACTTCACATTATTCAGTGGAAATAATGAAGCTGTCATCTAAAATACTATACGTGTCGTAAAATTTTATGTCCCACTTAAATCTTAGAAAAGAATGACAATAAACTTTGATTAAATACTTGCCTGTAAAAGAATAAGATGTCAACAGACAGTAGTAAATTCAGAATTCCTATTGACTGTATGCCAGTTTGCTAACGGCAACTGCATTCACAGAAAGCTGTCTGCTGACAATATCTTGGCCTAGGCATCTCATCAGCTAACGAAAACATTACATTTAAAAGCAATAACAATCAAACTACAACAGGAGAAATTTCTTATAACCATTTTGAATGTGTACATCTCATCACAACATCACAGCGGTTTTTTTCATTTTGCACAACCAGCTTTAGTGATACCTTAAGGCACCCAGGGCT
>VYZV01021640.1:210175-248826 GCA_013401275.1 Pandion haliaetus | reverse complement strand
AAAAAAAAAGAGGTATTTGTTTTTCCTTCCTATACAGCCTTTACTGCAATTTGGACTGTTTACCCACAACCATTTTCCCTCTTTATGCAAATTCACATTAGAAAATTGATTTGTGACTCTAAGGAAGCTCCAAGAAAGCCAGCACGGGGAAGCACATCAGCAAGCAGGTGCGAAGGCTGCAGAGAACATCCTGGTATACTTCTATGGAGTATTATATAGCAGCTACCAGTCTCAAGGTTAAAAAAAAATAATACAGCTGCATGAGGTTACCTACATAAGAGATTGGCTCTGATGTATTTCCTATCCCACACAGAAAGACAAGTAGTCATTTAAAGGAATTTGCTACACATTCACCTGCTGGGCTTGGGCATAAAGGCAGAATTAATTCCACCTTGTGGCTGTTCGCACAACCCCTCCTGAATTAAAAGAAATTGCTCACGTGGCAGCTAAGAGTAAACATGGGTTCACTGTATTCCCAGAGAAGAGCATAGAAATTCAGGCTGCTGTTCCTAATAATTAACATAGCACAGCAATCTGAAAACATAAATTATAAGAAATAACATAATCCATATTAGCGTTCTGGGCTTTTCTCCTCTCTCTCTTTACACTTTTTCTTTTTTCTCTATTATACCTCCTCATTGTAAATGAGGGGAATCTACACAGGTGGGTTGATCAAGACTGATTGCAATTAAGATTTATTGTTGAAATTGGTGCTGTAGTATAATTGAAACAGGTGTCCCTCCATGTTCTTCTCTGTACTGCTTTGTTCCAAATGCTAATCAACACAAAATATTATAGAAACCAATTATACAATTAAGTCAAATGTATTGAAATATTATAAAATATACATATCTTTCCAAAACTTTAAGGAAAAAACAATTATGAATAAACTTGTTTATTCCAATAGAGTCCACTTCAACTTATATACCTGTGCAGTGGGGCAGAACAATTTTAGTGGAGGAATTCAAGCATTTTAATTTAGAATAAAGGTGGTGGCATTTTATTCCCACTGCATCACAGCCATAAATTTCTAAACATTCCATTTTTGCAGACTTAAGGTGCCATCTTCAGTCTCAAAACTCCCCAAAAAATTATAGGCGCATATTACAGAGGGCAAACGCCAGTAACTGTGCTCTCACTCAGGAATTGACCCCAAAAAGAAAAGTTGTGTGTGCACACATGGAAAAGTGCAACGCTTTTATACCTACTGGTTTGATTATTATGATTTTTGTTCTGATTATGCTACTCTTAAGAATGACGTACTTTGCTGGCTTGCTCATAGCCATCAAAAGGCTACGACTGACTGTTATCCAAGCAATATTCCAAAAATAAGTTAGCAATTTGCCATATATTGAGGAATAACAGACTCTTTTTTTCTCTTCTATCCCCAGAAATTGCCCAAGAGTGAGTTTGTATTAACATAAGACACTGAAAAATTGTAAACAATAGTGCAGCAGATGAGGTTTATCTAACTTGGCAAAAGTCTTGTTTTCAGATACAGTGAATGCTAATGATAATAAATAATCGCAAATACCATCTGGACTCTTTGAAAAACATCTTTCTCCAACTCTGCAATTGAATGTCTACAAAAAGAGGATCAATGCAAAAGAAAATTAAAACAGTAAATTAAAATTAGATTTATGCCAACTACTTAAAACTAAGTGCTCATTTAGAAGCAGTTAACACAAAAATGTATTCTAGTTCAGATGCAGAGTCTGGCCTAATCCCATAAAGCAACTCTGAGAGCTTTCACAGTCTATCAGGAAATGCTCAGAACTTGCAGGACCGAATACTAGGCTATTTTTATTATTACTACTAACAGTAGTCGTTTCTTTTCCAATTTTTTCTCTAATTGATCCACAAAACTCAAACCAGAGTGGTATTAAGATGTCCTATTCAATAGCTTTTAAAAGATTGCCGTAAAGAAGAAAATTCACCCAGTAACATAGAAGATCATCAGTCAAGGGTCTAAATGAATGACTGAGATCTATTCTTGACAAAAGCAATGCAAATTGCAAACCATCATCTTTAGTTATTGAGTAAAACCTCTCAGCATACACACCAGTTTTGCCAAGTATCAACTACGCATCTAAACTACATAAGACATTTTTCAGCTGGGTTAAGTTACTTCTGGGTAATGTACCCTGACCTATGCTTGAACCATTTTTACATAATAAAGTTGTGAATTTTAGAATGAGTGTTTAATTTCCACTGTATTTTGCATAGATCATTTAGTACTTAAAATGGGGATAAATCAAATGTAGGAAACACAATATTAATAATATTTTCTGTGTGCTTCCAATTTGCCCATGAGGTGGAACTTTAATTACATCATTAATAACAATGCCTACATTTTCAGTCAGTAGTGCATCATTCCTCTAGTGCCATTTAAAGTGCATTTGGTCTCTAAACTGCTCCACCCTCTGGAACTGGTTCACTGATTATATTGCAGCAACAGCCTCATCCTGCTTACAACTCAGCTACAATGCCATCAACAGAAGAATTTAAAGGCAAGGATCACTTGACGATAACCTAAAATGGTTTATTTAGAAACAGGTTTCCTTAGAAAAGTTTCCTGTTATTTTCTGTCTCCAGAAAGTTTACACAGATTTAAACTTGACAGTTGTTTTGGGGAAGAAAAAAACCTAAAAATAATAAAAAAAAATCTATCACTGTTCTCCCCTATTATTCAGAGTCCAGATTGTCTCAAAAACATTTTAAATAAATACATCTAAAAGCTGGATCTGTGACTATACATTTTGCTGAGAAAAAAAACAAAAAATATTGTTTCCAGTGAGGGTTTCCAAGAGGAAATCTCTCCCAATAAGAAGCACATGACCTTATATTTGGGTATTGAAATTGAATGACAAGTAACAGATCTGCTAGCACATCAAAAAGATTATGTTTATCACTCCTTAGAAGCCTTGAGACACAACTTTGCCTGAAGCTTGGTCTCAATGTTAGTGGTCCAGATAAGGCAGCACACTTCGCTTCCTTTTTTTCTTGGCTGATGAAACTATTTCCCATGAAAATATTCATTCTTTCTCTAGGGTTCAGATGGAGATGGATACTGCCACTTGAATGTTTACACAGCAAGATGAAGCATCCTTACAGCGTTGGCCAGCATTATCATCCTGACCTGGGAAACGGGGTGTTGCCAGCAGGGCAGCATCCACCAGAATACAAATACTGCATCCTCAAGAGGTCTCTGCTCGGTGGGGTACACTGACCACCTCCACCACCGCATCCTTTCAGAGTTCAAACATATGGATGGGTTTGGCCACGTCAGCTGAGTTCGTGCTCTGGCGCAACCTGAGCTGGACTGTTGTTATTAAACAAGACTCTGACCCCCTCACTTAAAAGCAAAATAAGGTGCATACACACCTACAGCTTCCATTTTTTTTCCAAACTGAGTGGTGAAGCTACAACCTGAAGACTGTGTTAAAAAGACTAAGAAAGGCCATTGCCTATCCTTTGCTACTGTCCTCAGGGTACACCCTCTGCTCACAGAAAGACAACAGAGGAAGATGACAAGAGGACAAAGAAAAGGGATGCTAAGTGGATGTCCTGGGTTCAGCTGGGATAGAGTTAATTTTCACAGAAACCTGGGAGGGGGCACAGCCGGGACACCCGACCTGAGCTAGCCAAGGAGCCATTCCATACCATGGGACATCATGCTCGGGATATAAATGGAGAGCAGGCTGGGGGGTGCTCTATCGGCTCACGGTGGGGGAAGTGGCAGAGCATTGGGTTCTGGGTGGTGAGCAGTTGCACCGTGCATCACTCGTTTTTGTGTATTCTTTTATTAGTAGCATTGTTGTTGTTGTAAATTATCTCCTTGTGTTGTCCCAGTAAACTGTCCTTATCTCAACCCATGAGGTTCTGGGTTTTTTTTCTTTTCTCCTTCCTGATTCTCCTCCCCATCCCACCAGAGGGGGGCAGGAGGAGTGAGCGAGCGGCTGCGTGGGGCTTTGCTACCGGCTGGACTGAAACCGAAACCACGACAGTGGAGAAAACACAGGAGAAAGAATTATCTTTGATGTCAAAATTTCATCAAGCTGGGTCTTTCTCAGAGGTGCTGAAGCTGGGACCATGTGCTGAGCTGGCAGTTCAGACAAATGTTGTTTGCCAAGTTCAGAGGTACCCATGCCAGCAGCTGCGCTCCCATGCTGACCTATTCCTTATTTACTCCGAAGTAGAAAGAAAAAAAAAATGTATGAACCCCAAAGGGCCTGGATAGATACCGACCAGTCATTCCCTAACAAGTTTTCCAGCTCCTGTTGGAGACCTACTATTTTAACTGTGCTGCTAGATTAAAGGAAAACACAGAATCAGTAAATGAAATCAAATGAACACCCTTCACCCCCTTTTTAAACACCCTGAAGTGTCAAGACTGTCAAGAGGCATTTGGACATGCTTTTCAAATATAAGAACTGAAACAGGAAAAACTGCAGAATATCTGGATAAAATTTGGTTTTCTACCACTATATTTCTTGGTGTGGAAAAAGCAATAACCTCTCCGCAACTTAGAAAATATTTCTGTTCTGATTATTCAGCTATTAAAATAGAAAAGTGTCATTTTATGACAATTGCTTTCGGCAGGAGATATTTTACACTTATATTCTCAAGGAATATGCACATAAGGAAGAACAATATTAAAACCTTCAGCGTTAATCTGTATTTTCAAAGCTAAGCACATTTTGACAAAGTTTCTAATAGACACTGTTCAAAATTCATAACATATATGAGCATGATTACATTACTCTAATTTATTTTTTCTCCTCTCATGCACAGCAATAAAATTTTACCTTTGAACTTATATTTATTACAACTTTTACTCTACAGAGGGCATGCAGGCACAGAAATATAATAAAGCTCTGCTAATTCCATACATTATTGAAATCCTAACACTGCAAATGGTATCTTACTGTCTTCATGCATACTTAAAATTTCAATTCAAAACTCATTTCATTAAAAGGGCTGGTTAAGCAACAGCATGTGCTTTTTTAAGTTTGTAGATTAATGTAGCAGAATTATATTTTATATATTTGGAAAAAAGTAGGTAATACTAGTGTTTGTTTAGGTGCTGTAAGCAAAAGCTTGATAGATAATAAATAATTGAGTGCTCCATCCGTCAAACTCCTAAGCACTATAAAACTGTAGAGAAGGGAAACGCTAGAGAATAACCTTTGCTTACCCACAGGCTGCTGTAAACTGGGTCTAATTCCAGCAGTGAAAATCCCATTGACTTCACCAAACTGGGAAGTGTACAGCTATGCAGGATAGCTACAAACTAAATGAAGCACAAACATGTGAAAGCACAGAAGGAATTTAGACCACGAAGATCAGGGGTCATCGCAAAACACTAATGATACCTGGCCAATGAAAATGTCACAACTAACAGACAAGACAAATTTTGGGCATCTCAACTTGGTTGATATAATACTAAGTATCGCAATACAAGTCAGTAAGAGAGCAGCTCATGCAATCAAATACATGACAAAGTGCAAAAGTTGACTCAAACTGCAAGTATAACATTGGCACAACCTCCTTTCTCTTCACAAAGGTCACTTCACACATTAGCTCCAGCTTCATTGATTAGCCCCTGAGATAACGGCCGCTCACACGCAGCTCAGAGTCGTTGGGAAAAAAGACAAGAAGATGACTTTCTGCATACCATGTCCTCATCACATTTCTGGTAACTGTTCAATCATAGATAAGGCACAAAATGGGAAAAAGCAACAGAACAGACTACTCAGAAAACGTAACAGAAACAACAACCTTTACATTTGGCACTGAGGCATCAAAAATGATAGTTATTATTACTGCCGTAATTACATGGCTGGGACTCAGAGGAATTGCATTTTGCTTCCCTGGAAACATGGCCACGTGATGTTTGATGGCTCCTAAACCTGTAGGAACAGATCTCCCCACCATGGCCAGTTTGCAGAACGCCCACAGGACCAAACACCTGAACACATGAAGACATGCTGCCAGAAATGGCCCAAGCAGGACTCCCAAACCCACAGGGTCCATCACCCCCGCCCTCCTGGAGGCAGACTATGCCAGCTTGACTTCCACAGGCATCAGTACAATGGCACCAGAGGAGTTTTGAAAACTCAACAGCCAGGACTGCAGTCAGCCCTGACCTGGGCTTCTCTAATCGCAAACCTCTGAGGCGCACCGACATTGTCATCTCTCCTGAGCGTTACTCTGTTCCCACATCCTACACAGGATTACAGGCCACCACTGAGGACTAAGCCTGAGACTTTCTTATCTAAACCCTTGTCAAGTGAAATACTGTAAAAATCTTCTGCCTGCAAGTCAGCAGTGGTCAGATACATCCTCCTGAGCCAGCTGCAAGAGGGAAATGCAAGGAAATAAATACATTGAGCCAATTAAGCTTTTTGACCATGAAATACCAGACCAGGCAGGGGAAATGTGTGAGGGCCACGTTTTAACTCCAGCACACAGACAGAATGAAGTTGCCATGCTGGAGGATTTCCCAGAGTTTAGTAGGACTCAGTGCATGATTCCAAGCTCTCACAGGCTCCAGTTGATCAAATTTAGGCTACTGAGCTATTCTGTGCCATGGCAAGCCCAGACGGGACAAGGTAAACATCATCTTTGCGTGACTTCCCAGCAACAAGCAGCAAAGCAGGGAGCAGTTTACCATAGCAAATACGACGTTGCCTCCTACATTAAAGTGAACTTTCAAGATCAGCTATCCCAACTGCAGAGCCAGAATTTAACAAAATCCTTCCGAAACCTGGTCTCGACCATGTCTGGTTTAGAGAGGAATACTCACTTGTTAAAAAGTAAGGGGAAAGGTTTTTCTTTGAAACTAGGTAAGCAGGGCAAGATTTTTACCTGCTCTCAAGCAGTTAGTTGAAATGTATTCCACTACAGACTTTAAAGTCACCTCACTGGCAACATAACCTTCTAGCATATTGAAAACCAGCAGGAAGTGTTGAATTAAATACATCTATGCTAACAAGCATTCTTACAACCATGACTGTTTAATCTAGTTTTTCACTAGCTGACACTGTACCCCATGACTGCTACGTGGTTTTGAAGCCTTGAGAGAGGAGAACTAGAGGGAAACCGCTGTAAAGCAGGGAACGACAGAAAAGCAGTCAGAGGGAAAAATCTCTGGAGAAAGCCCGGAGCAGAACACTACCACAGCAAAAGAGGCAAGGCAGATAATGTTAACATCTTGAGTGGGATGGAGGAAGGAGAAAAGGGAGTTAACATGAGCACTGGGGAAGTCAGCCTCTATATTCAGTAATCACGGGGCTACATTTCGATGATGTGTAGAATACTTCCCGGCAATATATAAGATGTTACTGTTTATGTCTTCTGTATACAAAGAGATACAAACAAAATGAGTTTTCAGAGAGCGTGTAATACTGGCACAGCACAGGATAAGTTATTATGTACCAACCGACTGCTGGAAAAAGGAACTTTTACACACCTTTGGGGTCTTACCCATATATCTTAATGTTCTGGACCATGACAAATGATTGGATAACAACTCTTACTCCCCTTGTCATCATCCATCTTCTTAGGAGGTTTATTTCTTCAAATCCTGATGATGAACCTCTGTAGTCACTTAACTGAGCAGCGAAAATTTATTGCCTTTACTAGAAAATGAAATTCTCCTCCAGGAGAACTGCAATGGACACAAAAGGGCAAATTTCCACCCTGAAGTATGTGGATGCATTTTCTTTCTCTTTAGGGGGAACTATATACATTTATCCCATGTCAGGATTTGGACCAGGGCATATCTCCTGGGTTAATAAGAATGGCTAAGTTCCAATTAAATAAGCTTGCAGATTGTAGAGATGCCCTAATGAGAAAAAAAGATGAGGCCCCATACTAATCCTGCTTTCACTGCACATATTTAACAGTGCTGCCAAAGCAAAGTCTCCAAAATACTTACTAATTACATTGGACTGCCTCCAGCTGCTGTCACTGGCAGGGAACAGGCAAAGTCTGCAAGGAACCAACCCACCAAGAGTCCAAGGATGTTGTTATTATTTTGGGAAAGCCTTGAAGGAGTCAAGAGAAGAGAACTGTGGAACAAAGTACTGCAGGGCTGATTTGGACAGAAAATATTGCCATAGTCTGTGGACTTTATGAGCAGCTGTATAAAAGTATTCTGACACAGTTGGGAGCAACCCCCAAACTGGTAAGATGCTGAAATGCAGACTAGGACTAACTCCACAGCATTCACGTTGGACTTAAACACGTATCTCCAGCAGTTACTGGAACCTGTAATAGAGAGACTGGTGTATAAAAAGAAGAAAAGCTGTAGGGCAAAAGTCTATAAACTCAGCTGAAAATCCACACGTGTCTTCTTTTTTGTGTGTTCTGCGGCAAGAGTTGGTACCCCAAAGGTGGTTGGTTCCTAACACAGGGAGAGCCCAAATTAACACCAAAGGACAACTGAAGGACCCAAAAGTACATCACTGAAGAAAATCAAGTCCCTACTTTTGTCCTATCAATGATGAGAACGAGCAAATCTGTGCAAGTCACACGTGACCCTCATAAGAAACAGTACTAAGAACAGTCTTTCCAGAGTTCACATCAAGTTGCACAGTTAGCCATTAATTAGCTTGGAGTTAAAAACCTCCATTCCAGCTCCACAGTATAAGAAGGGTTGAAAGAACTGCAGATGCCCAGAGTGACACCATAAATATTGATCACAGTGCTCGTTCCACTTCATTAACCACAAAGCGAGCAATGGTCCTCAAGGGAGAGGAAAAGGCAGATCCAATTTTAATCAAACTGCTGTACTAAAATGCAAACCTCGTGGAATATTATTTTAATTATTGCTTTTTACTCATGCCAATTGCAGCCTATAAAAAAAGAGATGTTTCTGGACAGAGAGCCTAAACCTTCAGCTGCCAAAAAGGTACATCTACGCTACACAAAGCAGCCCTATGTAACGATACCCAAGTGAGCTCTGCAACCAGCAAAAGCAGTTTTCCAGCCTAGTACCTTGCCCTGGGCTCATTAGAACCACAGTTCATTAACCAGCCAAAACTTTGTGCTACCGCAGCTATAGTGTTTCTGAGATACAAACTAGTCTCTGGCAATGAAGGGGCCGTACAGACTTACTAGCTTATTCAGACCGACCTACATAGAATAGTACGTAAATCCTAAACCATTTAACCTTCAAAATATATGTCTGGGAATACTGCCAGTGAAAATTTGAAAGGGATTACAGGAAATGTATTAGTTGTCACTGAAAACGAAAATATGGATTCCAATTGAAACTCTATATAAGGGGGAGTTTTTCCCCCAAAATCCATTAGTCTAGCAGCCATGCTGAACGAAGGGAAAATTGTACAGCTAGCTCAGACTATGCAGGGCAAGCCGATATATTTTAAAAGCTACATTTTTATCTACTGAAATAAAACATTTTACTTTTTTATTTTTCTACTTTAATCAGGATATAACCTCATTAAATGACAGTGTGTGAGAAGAACATATAAACTAGAAAGGAAATATAAAAACTTTCTGAATAAATTAATTTTTATTGCTTTTAGACTTTGATATTCTGGTCTTTACTACTTAAATGCAGTTTAAATGTATTACTTGTCACGGCCTTTACGTTAAACCCAGTAAGTCTGCAATTTGCGATAAAATTCCTTATCTCTCTCTTTCTGAACCTACACAAAGATCCAGGGTTAATTTGCAGATAATATTACTTCATGAAATAATTATCTTAGTCTATAGTACTTAAAATAGCTAAATTCAAGAAAGATATTTTAAAAAATGAAGCTGTCACAGCTGTAGGATGGAGGCTGCTCCTCCCCTGGCACGCATCCCCACACTGGCAGCATCTTCAGTGGGGTGCAGAGTCTGGGTACTCCAAGCCCAGAGCAGCCGCCCACATGTCCTGCTCGCCCAGGGAGTCAGGATGGAGATGCCCCATGCCAATGCATGTGCCCAGGGCACAGACCTCCCTGCGGTGGGGAGGGAACGGGACCCAGCCCTGTGCAACCTCACCCTCCAAGCCCCCAAACGCCAACAGCAAGGCAGCGTGCCTTCCTCTCACAACCCCAGCACTTGCTGAAAAATGACTCTCTCTCGCCATTCTTTCTCATCCTGCTAATTTTTCCAAACATCCTCCTATTAAACTATACAAATATATTCATTTAGTAAACATCCCATTAACCAGGTCAGCATACAGTATTCACAACTTATTACAGAGTAGCACCAAATCAGTCACAGAAGCAATTATGCAATTGTAGAGCAGACAACTCACTTTAATCTTAATATGGGGCTGGGGATGTACATGTCAATGTTCATTCACATGACTCATTCATTTCCAAGTATCGTACACCGTTTGTTTCACCCTCGCTTACACAGCACTCTCATGCACCTTTGATTTGTAAGCTTTGTGGACTGTCAGAAAATATGAGCTCTGTGCTTCACCCTTCATGTAAGGGATTTTTTAATTGAACTTAAGGGTATTTCTAAGCTTCAGTTGCCTGGTGGTAGAGGGAGAAGCTGGGCTAGGTATTTAGGATTAAGACCTAAATAAGTGGTTTTCTAAAAATGAAACAAAACAGAACAAAAAAAAGAACTGAAGATCCTTCCAGAACTATTTAAAATAGGTGGTTGTAGAGAACAGAAATCAGAGCTAAGATTATGGGATGCTATAGTTACAACAGGGAAAAAAAAGTGGCTTTTAAAATCACAGCTTTATTTGAAGGCATTCATTTATTTAAGCATCTTGGAAAAGCAGGTTGCCATATAGTATTAACAAACAAGAATACACTCTGTCAACCACATGCAGTACCACAGATATTTTGAAGACCTAAAAAATTTACCTATTAGAAAACCTAGCCTCGTCTGAATTAATACAGACTCCTATGATATAAAAGAACAGCAGTAGTGAAATTATTTTCCTGGGATTTAAGTTGCATATAGCATTAAAAGTAAAGGCCTTAAGATACTTATTGATAGGCAAAAACCCTGCTATGTTTAGATCTATGCATGCCAAGGGAGCACTCTGCTAAATTTACAGTCTCAGAGTTTCCAAGAGAGTTACCAAATCAGTCGGCTTTATTTGTAAACACCATGAAAAAGAACTAAACACCCTCTCGGCTCTAGTCTCCTTTGACACAGCACTAAGCGTACAACAAAACAGTGCTGACTTTGTATTAAACTTGGGAAATCTGCTGAAACCGGCAGGGAAAATTCTTGCTATATTAAATTTAATGGGAATTTTGCATCTGGCAACAAAAAATGGAATTTGAACTTACAGAATTATCTTGGTTTCTACAATGTACTAGGGACAGTCAAGACCCATCTCCACCTGCTTCAAGCATGGATGGAGCCACTTCTACAGAACTGCCCAACATTCTATCAGTAAGTTCATGAGGACTTACCAGTCCTGCTGGGTCATCGCACTTTCACTACAAAAAAGACTTGGTATTTTATATCACATGTACATTTGCCAGTAACGAATGGAAACAACCCCCAAATCAGGGACAGACTTAGGTGCAGTACCACAGGAGACATGGCAAGGGAGCGCAGGTGGAGCTCACACCACCTGGAATTGACTTTGTCCCTCCAGCAAAGTGCCCTGGGTTCATCCAGTCCTAGCAAACTCCCTGCTCGCTTGCTAGGGGTGGGTAAATATTCTTACTTCTCCCAAAAAAGTCACTTTTCAACCTACATCCATCTCCCAGTGGACGTAGTCCATGAATCCCCATGGACACCACTAGCCACAGGACCAAGCCAGGAACTAACTTTGTGTGATTGTTTTTCCCTCCTCAGTGACATGAAAGGAAAAGCACTGACTTCTTGTATAGCTGCTGACGCAGTCCACATGGATGTGTTGACTCTCTTGTCTTTCTTTTCCTTTTTTCTCTTTCTGGGCTTGATAATTACTGGGTCAATGTGAGGGTTCATTGGTAGCAACACCATCAGGCAACTGATGGCAAAATATAGACCACAGCTGCCAGAAAGGAACTGAACAACAAATCCATGCTTACGGTCCAATTCTCACATCTCCATAGGAATTTTTAAATAATGCATCTGTTTTAAGAACCATGGTAAAAGGACACACTAAAATCATACA
The DNA here is from genome assembly GCA_013401275.1 of Pandion haliaetus. Taxonomy (NCBI): domain Eukaryota; kingdom Metazoa; phylum Chordata; class Aves; order Accipitriformes; family Pandionidae; genus Pandion; species Pandion haliaetus. The sequence continues at coordinate 236,726 of VYZV01021640.1, read as the reverse complement.
GTATGGGAAGACCAGGCTTCAAAATTGGAAAATGCATCCCAACAATAGAGGATGATTCAGTTTCTAAAGAAACCCCATCTCATATATACATTCTCTTCAAAAACTTTGCTCTCATTTGCAAACTGCCTAGAGATAAAAACTGAACAGGCTATTTAAAAAGGAACTATGAAATATCTTTTTCTGTTACTTGCTTAACTCTTCTAAACAAAGGCAGTACCTAATTTGAGACAATTACAGACTTACTTCATATAGACAGAAAGGAAAACACCGAACAATGGAATTTTAAATTGCTCTCATTCTCCTTGAAGAGTTAATCTTTCTTGATTCACTAATTCACATTCACTTCAGCGCTTCACAAAACCTACCATTTATTAAATACGAGATTCAATTCACAGATAAACAAATACGATAATGTAATCTACACTTAAAATAATAGCTTGGCTTCAAAGTTTGGGGGGAATTAGGAGCTTTCCCTTTTTATGGCTGTTCTTGTCACAACTTCAGAGCTCAGGTCCTGTAATCGAGGTCCACTGAACTCGTGTTTCCACACAAGCCAGGATCTGTGTGAGGATCGAATCCTGTCCCACAGAGAGCACTGAATTCAGTGGGAAATCTGCCAATAGGAGGATGTTAAAGAGCATTTAGGAGCTGCATCCCATGGCCATTTTCCCTGCTCTGCAATTTCTCTACCATTCCATCACATGTTCTTCTCTTTCCATTACAACCACCTGACTAATCACAAATTGCTGCCTAATGAAGAGTACTAGCATTACAATACTTAATTAGAATTAAGAGGAAGATTTACTTTAAAAACCTGACAGACCAATATGCCCCAGAGCCAATCTCAGCAGTGCAGAACTAGCCCAAAATATCCATGTCCTGAATTCTTAATTAAAAGTTTGTCAAAACTTATTTTAAGGGGGGAGCCTTCCCCTCCAGCATCCATTAACCTCAAAACAGGTGACTAAATTGTTTTTAATCAGCTTTACTTCATAAAGAGCTTGATAAAAACAAACTCAAAGAAAGCGCAACACTTACCTTTAATTTCTACTCAACAGCCTTCAGAACTACTGTATAAAGGTGGCTCTCACAATCATTCCTGTCCAGCATGCAACACGCAGCACCAAAGGAATTTCAGTTACAGAAAAAGCCTTCTGTAGGGCCACCCAGCAGGAAAGGATTAAATTACACATAAAAAGCCCTTCAAAAGGGGCTGTGGTCAGAGATCAATGTGAGAAGCTGTCTATTGAAGCTAGGCTCAAATTATTCCCTTATATAAACCTCGGGAGAAACTTACTGCTGACCCCCACAGCACAGCACACAACCAGACCCCCTGGGTGCAGCTCCTTCACCTTCTCTGAGAAACTGCGAGCACAGAAGACCTCATGGCTGCAGGCTGCTCCCAGCCTTTTCTTCTACCCTGATTTCTACACCTCTCTCCTCTCCCCACACCCCAAATCCTCCTGCAGACTGTGATGGAAGGAAGTCCTTAGCCCCACACACCACCCGTTGTTACAGATATTCACTACCAGGTCTCAGTGTCCTGTCTGCAGAATCAGGTTTAGTTTATTTCTTTTAATATTACCTGATGAAAATTAATTCCTTGATACTATTTCATACAGAACTTAATTGGCTTGTTTTGAAACATTTTTTTCTTTTGTGAGTTATATTGTATGAGTTGGATTCCAGCCCACTAAACCTTATATACAGAATGCAATAAAATACAGCCAGTCGTTTCTTTACCCTAATGATATTCTGTTTAATTTAAAGCCTTTATACTGTTTTGACTATTTCTCTTGGAAAAAAACTCTTGGCTAAAATAATTTTGTACTGAGAATTGGGCAATTTTCTATCTGTTAAGAATTTGAAAAATATCAAATGTATTAAAAACTGTTTTCTGTTTTGTTTTTGCCTGGCATCCTAAGGAAATCAGGATATACCGTCGTGCTGTTTATCCATCTGCTGAACACCAGAAAATTCTGAAAGCATTTATTAATGTAAATGAAATCTGACAGAGGGGTTGGTCCCCTAAAGATTCAAATGCCTACTTGAACTACCAGCTGAGTGTTGGAGAAAGTCACAAACCATTGCCACCACCAAGGGAAAGTTACTCTTCTGACATGTTTACTGGCTGGACATGGGCTGGTCAAACACTGGTGCCCAGAAGAGGACAAATGCTACAAGTATGTAGAACACAAAACTTTCCCCATTCGTTCTCTCTCTCTCTTTTTTCTTTTTTTTTTTTTTTTTAAGTATTTTGTGAACATCTCCACAAACTGTCAGCTGTCTCTTCAATAAAACAAGTTCAGAAGGGCTGCTTAAACGAAAGGCTCATGCCTGCACAACCCATGGTGGGCTCTCTTGCAATTTAGCTACAGGATCCTTCAGAAAAGTCGTGTGAATGGTGTCATATACATATGCTGTAATACCTGGTTAAAGACAAATGGCTTAAGGACAGTATTAATGCAAAAAGCTTTGAATTGGTATATCTCAAGGGGATATCATGGGTAGGAAACTAAGGCCCAAGTAAGTTTTGAGGTTGCAACTGTGTAAAGACGCTCTAAAAGCACCATGTCAAAACCAGGTGAAAATACCACTGATGTGAACGCTATGAATAGCCCCTGGTTCTTTTCAGAGCCCCTTTCTATGTGTCAAAACTGACAAGGGTGGGACTAAAGCATAAAATGCCTTAGAGACTCTGCTTGGAATGAGGATAAAAAGATGTCGTAAAGCATCTCCACTTCTTATATTTCTCAAGATTGTATGCCTAGCGTTGTGTGTTTGAGAGACTTGACACAAATGTTACCAAATCACATATAAGGAGTGAGGAAAATATCTAGGTATGTTAAATGCTTCCCTCACTAGTAGAAAAGCAGTGAAATCCTTAACCACTTTTGGAACCCATTTAATCCCAAAAAACAGAACCCTTATGGATGAGATTAACCCTCACTGTCACATCTTCCATTGACTCCTCCTGGTAATTTCAGCCACCTTTGTGTCGCAGATCCACAACCCTGTGCTTAACACTTTTCCAAATAGATCCTTGTAGCCTCCTCCCTCTTCTATCCAAGTAAGCTAATTTTAGAACTTGTTATCTACCTACCTTTCAAATACAGTTCAAGAAGGATCCTATTTTGCTCACATCTCCCCTTTGTTGAATCAGTGTTCCCTAAGAAATACAATAACTCTCCAAAAAGAATATGATGTGAGCATGTGAAGTTATGCTTAGTTTAAAGAAAACAGCCAAACAGGTATTTTATGCTGCATGCTCCATTTCACTGAGAAAACAGGAATTGCTATTGGCATTTATAGGTATTTTTCTTGTTTCTCACTGAAACAATCTGGGATTTTTGTCTACAATATATTGTGAGGGGCAAAACCAAATAAATCTATTTTAAGATTTCTTTTCCAGACTTAAATAATTCACTATGTATACTTTTGCAATTATAAAATACAATACAGGAACCTTATTTCAGTCTCATAATTGAAAGATTAGAAAGCATCAAACTCTAATAAAGATTCCCTAGACATTAAAAAACAGTTTGTAAACAAATAGTTTAAAAGTATACATTTGCACTAGCCTAGTATACAAATATTAATACCTCTATACAGTTTCTTCAAACCTCTTCCACCAATGTAACAGACCTACAGGTCACACACACATGCCATGCTCTTTAGTTAACCTTTATCACAAACTCAGATCAACTTATGTCAAACTTATTCCATAACATTTAAAACATAAATGGCAATACACATCTTGCCACAGTAAGTGATGTTTGTATTTTTGTTAATGTTATAATTCCCATTTCTGAAAGGGCTACCTTGAACCAAAAGATTCCAAATCTACAGGTGTTTGAAGCTCAGGTTCATTTTTTAAAAAAAAATCAGCACCTGCTGCTCCATCTCACTAGTGCAAGTGAAAATCCATCTCCTCTCTGCTCAAACAGCCACAGGAAAGAAATGGCCTTTGCCCTCACATTTTAACACTGTTCTGAAGTCTCGAAAAACATCTTTTGGAGACATTAGGTATCAAAAAGGAGCACTAGATACTGAAAAGAATCATGGTTTTGCGTAGAAATTAATTTAAGGGCATTCTGCACCAACCACAGGCTCACACTTAGCTCAGCTGGCACAGAAAAAAAATATTTTCACAGGTAGCTGTCACACCTTATATGGGCAAGCATAGGGAGGATGAAAGCTGGCTATATTCCTAATCAATTCCACTGGTATCTCTGTCTGCCAACTACACAGAGCTAACACCACCACTGGATACTGATTATAGCTGCCTTCCGGATGACTGACACAAATCACGCCACCAGCATTTGAAAAAGCACAGCCACAGTTCAGCTGGAAATCATGCAACGTATTTGCATTCAAAGATAAAGAAAATTAATCTAAGTATGCTTGAGTTTATCCTCTAGATTCAAATCCACAACCTTCCAGCATTAGATATTTCAAACTGTATTTTAGCACAATATGCCTGACTCTAAGACACAGATATTTACACTGAGGTAGCTACTACAAGAATTGCTTAGACTTTTGAGTTTCTGCCTTCCTTGGCTTGTGGGACGTATGTTTGGTATGATATTGAATGAAGTAAAACTGTTAAAGTTTGTAAGCAAAAAAAGCTCTCACTTTTCAGCAGCTTACCCTAAAATTAACTTAAAGCTGATCTTCTGTTTCTTTTGCAGGCATCAATTTCAGTAGAAGATGCAAAGACAGTAAATTCACTTGAACTCACGATGGTGTCTGTCCTCAAATTGTCAGTGCACCAGTCCTAGAGCAGGTCATAATCTGCATTTTGTCTTTTTAAATGTTTCCAGTAGGAGACATCAAATATTTGGCATGGTACCAGCTGCTGTGAGGTAAGGCTTGATGGAGATAACTACATGCACCCCACCTGGCTCATAAACAGCCAGCCTGCTCAAAGAGCACATCAATCTTTGTGACTGCAAAAAAAAATGGGTCTCATATCTATTGAACAAACCACACACCATTCTTCAGGATTCCTGAAACACTCATAATACTCATCAGCCTTGTTACGCTACTACATATGATTCTTCCACCATGGCTGCAAAATGAGAAGTATGGATCCTATTTAATTGCTAGAAGGCTCTGCATGTTGCCTTTTAGGATTTGTGTTTCTAACAGTCAGGAAAACATACTGGTTTGGGATCAACAGCTCCAGTTATGGGATATGGTGGGGTACACTCACGAACTAAGAGGAGGAATGAGCAATTTGGTGCAGAAGGCTGAGCCCCACAACAGTAATTGAACCTGCAGGCTTAGAAGAGCTGGTACCTGTTTAATTTTATTGACTGTATGTGCAAGTGTCTCAAGCAACTGGGTAATTTTACTGTTCCCTACAAAATAATTCCAAATCTTACAGCTGTAAAGTTATCTCACCTCCAGTTTGCATTTACGTGAATAGTCCGTAATGTATATGTATTAATCACACCCTACTCAAGCAAAACTCCCATTGCGAGTTCTGTCCTGCTAATGCTCACAGCACCAAAATTTGACCAAAGCAGTATATGTCTGTCTTTTTGAACCTCAATGACTTAAGAAGCCAGGACAAAACAGTTCCTAATCCATCAACTGAGCTATTTAACTTTTAGCTATACATCGTTCTCTCATTCAATGTGTATCACTAGAAGTGCACCCTCCACCTGCCCCTCTCAGTAAGTCAAAGCCCTCACGGGTACACTCTGTTTACAGGCAGATCTGGGAAAAAGCATCACTGAAGAAAAATTGATTTTTGTAACTCCATGTATTAAGGTCAGATTAAAGACAGGTGCATTTCCATGTTAACCTGAAAACAAGTATTTTAAGTTCACAAACCTGCTTCTTTTAGTTTCCAAAAGTTTCAGTTTCTAGAATAAAGAATGATCACAATCCAAGCTTATCCTACTCTTAGAGGAGAAACAAAATCTAGATATACCATTACACATGGTGTTGTGTCACGGGACACAATGCATCAATGGAGATTTAACATCTTATTCTGATATGTCAGAAAGAACTTATTCAAAACTTAACTTTCAATAAATTGTACACAATAAATCTTTTCTCTGAGAAATTAAACAGACTCTGCAATTTCATTCTATATCGTTAATCCATTACAAGATGAAAAAAAATCGAGAATTCTCCACAGGTAAGAACTTGGCTTTGCTGAGATGTATGTTAAAACAGAACTTCTCAGAAAGCTGCTAGCTTCATGCACTCAACCAGGAATAAAACCAGACATCATCCCTACTTGCAGCCCCTTCCTTCCGAGTGACAGCCCTGTTGTCGGGGATGCTCCTGCCTCTCGTGATACTGTGCACCGAGCGGAGCACACATCGCAAGCTGCCTCTGCAGACAAGCGTTCTTAGGGACCACAGGACACGCTGTGATTGAACTGGAAGTACAGACAGGTAACTGAGCACACCATTATTAATATTCTACCCCCAAAGAGTCTTCAGCTTCCGTAAGTGCAGAGCTTCACTGTCAAGCTCTGGCAGAACATAATATTGGATCTTAAAATAACACTGCTTTGATTACCTTACTTCCCTTTACTATTCGCTTGAATTCCAACAGGATTTCAGTGTCTGCTCTGTCAATAGAGCTGTGTGAATAATGGATTTCTGTTTGGGCACCGAATCAAAAAAAAAAAAGAGGAAAAGGAAAAGGAAGAAAAAACCCTGTAACTGTTTTAAGTAGACTGAAGAGAGACTGGGGGAGGATTTAGGAGAAAAGTAATTTCAAGGTAAGGCAAAATGTTTGCTTAATCTAAAAGGAATATTTTGCTTTTATATTAACAACCTCTTTTAAAAATATTTTGATTTTTTAATTTTGTTTAAGACTTGGCCTAGTTTATTTACAAAAAAAGCAAACATTAATCATTTAATCTAAAATATGCTGAAAGAAAACATTTTGACTCTGAAACAATGTTCTCCAGTTCTACAAATAAAACTGTCAGATGGAGCAGAAATTTGGGAATAGATGTGTTTCAGCCCAAACATGTACTTTTCAGTGAACTTAACATTTAAAAACAAAAACCCTCTTGTCTTCTTGGCAAGTGTCACGTTCTAGATACCAACTGCCTAGAACCAAAGAGATTGCACAGAAAAATAAAACAGAAGTGTTGTGCTGAAATGACTCTTACAAGTACTGCCAGAAAAGCAGCAGTAGTAGTAGTATAAAGGTTTTCTGCTCAAAAGCAAAAGAAGCAACAGGCCTAAAAGTTTGGTGAACACCCTTATTTTGTGGGTTCCTTCTATTCACCACCCCCTGCAAATATGTCCTGGGGTTTTGGTGGTGGGGGTTTGGTTTTGGGTTTTTTTGGGGGGAGGGGGACACGGTTAATGTTAGCACCAGGAAAAAAAAAAGAAAAACATAGGTTTAATCATCTGATATAACACTGCTGAAATGAGGATGGTTGATTTTTTACTCCACAACAATTTATGTTCCTGACCGCTCTTTGCTGCCACTCATGCAGCCCAGTGTCCAGCAGCACTGAGGCTCAATGAGCCCAGGCTCAGGCAATGGGTGCTCCCCCCCGGGTCCGATAACTCTTGCAGCTTGAAGCCAGCAGCTTATTCCACTGAGGATACTTAAAGAAAACACCTTGCCACCATAACAGCTGTGACAGTAGGATTGCAGTATGTTTTATTTCTCAGCTACTCTTGGCAGATTGTCTGTAGCAAGGTGGTTTGCCCCTTAGAGCCAGGAGTCTCAGGACCAGCCAGATATAATTGATTTATCATATATGGCTGGGAAGGGTGCACAGAAACCTCCAAAGTGCCTGGGAGCACCTAGGTGAGGCAGAAGATGCTGAAGAAGGTGGATTTGTGACAGGTCACAGGAACAGTCATTTGGGTGCTACAGGAGAAGAGTAGCAATGTTCTTCTGAGCACCTCTGGACTCTGCTCCTCTGGGTTCAGCATCTGCATGTCCCTATCACTGCATGAATTGTGCATGAAAAAGGAACCAATAGATTATTCGGCACTGTTATAAATACTGTCCTCAAAAAGGAAGACAACCACACAATTTTAACTCCCACAAAACAAAGAAACCCTGATACTCAAGCTGACAGTATAGAAAGGCAAATACTCTGCAGCTTTTGAGTTGTGATTAGATTTGTTAACTAGGAGTAAAACAGCCTGAATCCAGCAAAAATCACATGATCTTTGCATTAAACGTTGTTGCTGATATGATAATTTCTGATTAAAACAATGAAGCCTTTGGGTATAAATTATTTCATATTTTTGATTATTTAGACACTATGCTGTTCACTATCACAGAGAAATCATCTTTGTTACTAAAAGTTCTTCTGGTAGGAATCAGAACAAGCAGAAGCAAATTAATAAATGATGACATGGGAATCACAACAAAATGGATTGACGACTTGCGGGTATGATTCTGAATAATAACATTTTTACAATCTATTCAAGAGCAATGCTAATAGGCGAGATTTAGTTTACAGTATTGTCAGAAACATTTATAAAATGCTTGAAAAATGAATTGTTACTTTTATGAGTCATACTTGTTATTTCATTAATTTATTGTTGTAGTTCCTTTTACATATGTTCTCAGGTTGTACTCCTCACCATAATAACTGCTCTGTTCACAAGCTACATGACCTTAACATGCATTTCTAAAAGCTGCAGTTTGGTTCACCATTTGCCTTGTTTCGATCTATTTTTCTATTATTAATACAACCTAAATTAGGTATGGAAAATAACAATACAAAGGGTTCCGAAATTCCTCCATCAGAATGAACCCAACAACATTTATATGGTAAATCCAGTTGTATTTCTTAGCATCTAAATCAAAAGACTGGGAAACTACTTATGAAGGCACACCAACTCCTTTTTGGACTGAACTTTTACCTGCTGACCCTCAGCCAAGTTCTGCTGTCTCATGTTATCTGCAGTTTTCTGCACACTACTACAACATTGAATTCCCTTTGTCTCACCATACTCAAAGTGCTTGTACCTATCACAAAGACCTAAGAAGCAGAGCACACAAAAGATGATTTTAGTAATTGTCTTCAAAAAATGAAATGCAATACATTTTGGCTACTGTCCAATTGCATTTTAAAATGAGAAAGTTTTGACCTTCTTCATGGTTTTTTTACCTACTGAGCAGCAACATTTAAGGAGAGCAAGTGAACTGGAAAGTTTTCAGAGAGTTATTTTCATCTGGTCAATGCACAGTAATGTTTGTTGGTTCTAATCAAGACTGCCCAAATTCAAATGTCAAATACTTGCAGCTATCGGATCAAGAATATGTTACAAACAGGAAATTATTCAATTCTTTGTTGAACAACCTAAAACAACAACTCTGAGAAAAATCACAAGTAATTCTTGGGTTGTCTGTGAATACAAAAAAGTTTTCAAATAAATTCTTTGATCTGAATTATAGATCCAGGTACCCAATGATACACTTACACAATCCAATTTTTAGCATCATCATCCATTTTCCTGTACTATTCTTTCAGCTTCACAGACTTCCCCAAAAGTATCCATTGTCCTTCACTAGCAAAATAAAAAACACTTTGCTGAAAAATTTTGTTTGGAAGAAGCATCCAATATAGGTCTTTCCCCCTTCTATGCATTACTTCATTGCATTTCTACACATTATTTAATTTCATTTGATTTATTACACTACTGTCTTCTGATGCTACGGAAGAGGTGTACTCGAGGGATATGGATCAGTCACTTAAGAGTTTCTCGCAAGCATCACATGCATGTTCAATAACTTATGGACAGAGATTAGAGACACTACAAGGTGGGAGCAGACAGACACCTAACAATGACAAAGTAATGAGATTATTATGGTCTCCTCATTCCTCCTCATCCATGCTAACTGCTGCAAATCACAAATTACAGACTCCAGCTACTCCATGAAAAAATGTTGTATATAGTATGGGCCCTATGGAGGCCCCTTCATTATAGACGCCCTACATTAACTTATCTAAGAAATGAGAAGTCATTTCTGTACCTCTAGACCGAGTGGAAGTAAGAGGGCTACAATCACTGAAATTCATACAAGCCCTTACATAGAAATATTCCTTTGACAGGGAAGCCTTCAGAGAAACCCTGCAAACCAGGCTAGACCCATGTGTGACTTGCTCCTTAGTTGTTCAAACCCCAGCTCAGAGCAGCAGCGGTTTGTTACCTGGGTAAATACCACAAAATCTTCTCACCAGAAAGGATGGCTTTTTAAAATGCAAAGAAAGGACACTACAAGGGGCTCTGAAGGTGAGGTTTCAGTTGGAAAAAGAGCTAAGTTAGCCACTGCTCCCTGCTCACCTCCCAGACAGGTTCCTCCCAACCCTCTTTCAAGGCATGGGCTGGCACCATGAGCACGCAAGAGACGTGGCATGGGAGAACGACACTGGGGTGACCAGAAGTGGGCAGAAAAGGGCTAATGCCTTGTTAACTTCACTCACTGTCTATCAACACATATCAGGGACAAAGACGCATCTCCAATCTTCACCTTGCTGGAGGGAAGTTTAGGCCAACGGGATCCCACAGGCTCTGCCAGCAGCAGCAAAGTCCTCTGACATGGGAGAGAGGACTGAAAAACATGGCCAGTTCCCTTCCACTGCCGTCAATGTAATTAAAGCTCATTCAAGGGAAAAACCAGTCTCCTCATGGAAAAGGCCTCAGGTCTCTGAGCTGTGGACAGCAGTATGCAACAGCCCAGCATTACACAGCATAGCATGGGCTAGCGAAGGACATGGGTTCAGCCACGCTGTGGATGGAAGGAGAGGAGAAGATGGGCAAGGACAAGAAGCTGTGATGCCAGCTCTTCTGCAGTATGGCTGACAAACAGGACTGACAGACCGGCTACTTCTAACTTCTAAAGAAACATGAACTAACACACTGCAGCAAGAAGAGGAGAGCATCATGCCAAAAAGTCTGGCATTCATATGAAAATGAAGACGTCTTGCAGACAGGCATACACAGAAGACCCGAAGTGCCCTAATCAACATACTCCAGGCCCAAATGAACTCTTGTTAAGATGATGATACATTGGATTTTGTCGTTTAACAGGGTCCAAAAAAATGTTGGTTTTTTTTTTTTATCCCTTTAGGCATTCAATGGGAATACTGAGCAACAATGCCAGGCACAGATGACAGAATGACTGCATAAAAGACTGGATTTTAGGATACAGGGATGAATTCTACAAAACATGCTTAAGTAAATGAAAATACCAGCACATAATGAAGCTACCCTAAATGCTTTCACAGCAGAGCAGTTACTTGCATGGAATTTTGAACTGTGTAACACTATGCATTAGTACAAGCCTGTCGTGGGGTCCAACTTGGAGCCGGGGAGCTTCTAGCAGCTTCTCACAGGAACCACCCCTGCAGCCCCTCCCCCACTACCAAAAACCCCACCACACAAACCCAAAACAAGGCCTTATGCTTGTGAGAGACTGGATTGGCCCCTGGAGCCATTTGTCTCAAAGATGGTTAAGCAAGATACGCCTCTGGCTGATAAGGCCACTGACCATCTGTGAGAAACTTGGCCCCTGGAGCCATTTGTCTCAAAGATGGTTAAGCCAGATACGTCTCTGGCTGATAAGGCCACTGACCATCTGTGAGAGACTAAGAGTCGGTCAGAAAAGCAGCATTGTCTCATCATCGTTATCAGGACAGAATGTGTGGCACAAGGCTCCTGGATGGTAGAGCCATTAGAGATAATGGGTTGCAACTGTTGCCATACCATCAATGAAGAAATCGTGAACTTTAGGCGAACTTTGCTTCATTATAATACCAAAACACACCTCCTGGTCGAAGGCTACCCGCCTCCAAGGCTTGCCACGCCTCAGACACTGACCCTGCACCTGCGTGATAGCCTCGCTGGAGAAGGGTGGATATTCTAAGAAGGGCGGAGACTCCTGAGGCAGAGGTGGAGCAAGGTGTGTTAAAAGATTACTTCTGAATGATGGAAATTGGGAGCTTCCCCCCACCAAGGACCACGACGATCGACAACACAGCATCAGCTGGACCCAGGACCATTAGGACATCGTGAGATCAGCGGTGGTAGCTATAACTTCTCTTTTTCTCCTCTCTCTAAACTTAACTTTACTTTTCTCCTTTCTTTCACCCACCTCTTAACTATTGCGTGCCTCTTCACGGGCAATACAATAAAGTTTTACTGTGTGATTATTGCCATCCCCTTTGGTGTTGGTCACCTTAATTTTACACGTTCGAGATCATAGCGAACGAACCATCACGAGTCCACCGAGTGGACCGTGACAATGCTATTTTACCTGTAATTGATATGTCTCACAGTTTCACATGACTCCCTACTGGCTTCCCACTGCCAACTGACCAACTATTCCAGGCAAAACACTTTATGCAACTCAGCCGCTTACTCCAGCTTTTATCCAAGAAAATAGACCACTTAGTGCAATGGGAATCTAGTTAAGAGAACATTACAGAAGGAAAAAAGGTTATAAACAAAACAATTAATATCACTAGATTTACAGAAGCAGCAGCAAATTTACTTTTTTTAATTCAAACTTTAAGGACTCCACCACTCCTAACCTACCGGAACAAAAATTCAGAAAAGTTTAAAACTAGTATTAACCAGTGCTTCTCATCTGCCTAGTGATCTGACTATTTCCTTGTGAAACCTTCTCAGTTAGAACTGGACAATGATCACATCTAGTGACAATGTTTGCCTCGGGGTGGTGAGGCAGGAAAAATGTCCCAACTTTTTTTTTTTCTTGGTAGCTAGAACATGCACAGAGTAATTGAAGTGGAAAAGTGAGAGACTTCCAATATCTTGTTGAACAATTAAGTGAAGAAGAGACACTTCAAAGGCATGGCTTCTTAAGGATCATAGTCACAGAGAACAGTTTGATCAGAGATCAATGAGCATCTGCCACGTTACGCTTTCCTTCAGAGTTGCAAGTTGGAGAATAAAAATGGATGTTGGCACAGTTTTAACAGTGTGAAGTACATGGTGCTCCTTAGCAATACAAGACTCCATCTGCACACATCACTGCAGGACCGGACCTACAGTTACGATCACACCACTCCGACCAAATTCAGAGACAGCTCTCTGCTCTCCAGTATATTTAGCTATCTTGTTTTATAACAGTTGAAGATTTATTTTTTTACCCCGTTTTCAAAACCTTACAAGAAAATCACATGTATGTTTAATGTATTTCAGGAGGATCTGTGCTCTTGAGGCAAAGCAGACATCATTTCATTCTGTCAGATTCTAACGCCTCGTAAATGACACACTATTTTTAACTGCTTGACAATTAACCCCTCTTGTTATTGACTTGAAATTGTTTCCTGTGATCAGTCTGAGCACCACGTGAAAGAAGAATTCTCCATTTCAGATACAATATCAGGCTCTAAAGTTCCACAATTTTGCCACTTTTGAGATGATAGCACAGTCTCACTGCAACTGAGGACTGCAAAATCGTGCTCCATGTAATTGAATCTAAGGATCTGACAACACTGACCTTATCAACAAATGAAACTTTTGGCTGAGGTTCAAACCATGCACAAGAAATAAGCTGTTGCTGGTTGTTTGTAAACGTCATATAAAAATGTACTTATTCATTATTAACAACTTGTAAATTGAACACACCGCAGGTCTCAAACTGCTGCCAAGTAAAGTATTACTTAGTACAATCATTTCATTTACATCTAATTCTTGTATTAATTTTGGCAGCACAACCCGAGCATCCCTTCTCATGATCGTCAGAGGGTTATTGTAATGAAATAACATTCAGACGGCACACTAAAAACTGGGGATACAAGAAATGATAGGGGACAGATTAATTTTGTGAATGCCCATAGTACTGCTCGTCTTAGTGACAGCCCTACTTTAGCACAAGATCTGCAAAAAAAATGACTCTAGGGAGAACCAGGCCACTGGTATCCCACTTCTGTCATGGTAAGGCCAGCAGCGACAACACGTCCTGTGCTGGTGAGCCATCTCCTTTAGGATAAAACAGAACAGAAGGCTCCAAGCAAAATCCCGGATCATATCAGCACTAGGCTTTCATGAGCATCACAGTCAATGTAAAAATCTGAAAGTTTCATAAAAGTTCAGTAAGGAGCTATTGTAAACAATCACAACTCCTCTACAGCAGAATGCCGTTTTAGAAGGAGGCACAAAAAAACATGGGGCTTTTAAGATACCATTACGCACCTTTCTTGCTCTTGCATACAGCTTTCAGCATGCGGTTTCCAGGTCCACATTTTCCACGGTCAGTCACACATATTCCTTCTGAAATGATCCACTCGTAACACACCGGGTCTTCACAAGGAATAGATTCAATTAAATGCGGACAACCTGTCAGGGTGCCTACCAGATCCACAATCACTTGCCTTTGTCTCATTCTAAAGCCTGGAAAAAGAGAAATTGAATTACCTGGACAACAGAAAAAATATATTTACACCAATAATCTAGTAGCAGGAAGACTATATAGGGCATCTGGAACTGGAGGATATAAATATGAACGAGCACACCACTTACAAACTGAACTGACTGAGACGGTGCTCAGCTGTATGTGCCCACAGTCCGGACAAGCAAAATCTAATAGTGCGTAAAGAATTCTAGCAACCCACATTTTTCATGTTTCTTTTTCCCTTTCATCAACATTAGATAGAATACACACGTGCAAATATAGGAATTTGCCACTGATGCATATATTAATGTAACAACAACATTAAGATAAAAAGAGAGAAACAGTTAAGGAATTGAAGATACAAAGGACATCTATATTCTGCCTGGGAATCCACTAATGAAAAGACTTATTTTGAGATACAGCAGAGCAGTTTACTAAGAAATTAGTATTCTGCTTTATGAAGGTGTAAGGATTTCTGATACATAATGCATATCAGACCTCTTTGAAATGACATCCTACTAAATTGGAAGATTCAAATGTAAAGTGGAAGAAAAAGGTTATAGAAATAATGAAAGAATTCATTACATAATCTACCTCCTTCTGAATAAAACCAAAAGTCATGTTGGTATATAAAATGCAGAACTAATACGCAAGTATCTTTCAGCATGTTTTGTTATGTAAATGACACAGAATTCTAAGAAAGGCAGAAAAAAATACATGGTGGTCTTTCCTACAACAGTCTCAGACAAGGGGCAAATATATAGCATTAGTGGAGGCCACATGGAAATGCCTTGGCCATAAAACAGAAAAGAAAATGAAAAATAAAACATTCCAGATAATATAACAGATGAAACTTCCACCATTCTCAAATAAGCAAAAAGAAATCATTCAAAACAATTTAAAAATTAAATGGTTTTGTAAACCATATATTTTTTATTATTTCTTTTTTAATTTGAAAAATTCTGACCAGCTCCAATCACTTCAAAAATGTATGCTGTTTTCAGAAAAGTGTAATTTCCAAACGATAATATTCATTCCCTGACATGAACTCCAACAGCCATCTTTTCAACTTAGAGTCTTAGTAAAGGCTCTGCAATGAATCTCAAAGTGTTGCAGTAACAAACATGTACGCTAGTCAATTAAGATTCAGGGGGGGTTAAATTATATTTGCATACTCTTCTTCCAGGAATTTAAAGCAAACCCAGAACAATGTGAATAATCTCTCAGGTCAGCCTAACTCCATGATGGAAGGGCTGTGGGATGCACCTCAGTCCTGACACCTTCCAACCTCACCCAAGCATTGCCCTCGAATCCAGGCATGCAGCAGAACTTCCAAGGGGGACAGCCTGGCACTATCGAGGTCTGCAGCTCCTATCCCAAGAAATCCTCCTTTTCTACAAATTCAGTGCAGGACAAAAGGATCTGAATCAGGCTGAAAATATTATCAGGGTTTTTTTTTCTTCTCCCAAGAACAACTGCAAAAAGCTTTTAAAGGTCGTAATCCACTCCTGTACACACATCTAAGAGCTTCATCCTATGTTAGATTAATTTTTTAAAAAATACATTAAGCTCCCAATGTAGAATTTGGCACCACTGCTTTTGCAATCTTATCATACTATTCCATTACCTGCTTTAGATCCCCCAATGCTCCAAAAGCACCATTACCTCTTCCTCCATGGCGGTCCTGACAGTTCTCATGAAGGCAGGGGCCCCACACCGACCAGGCAGACACCACACACTCGGACGGGCATGGCAGGTTACACAGCTGGGAGGCAGAGGGAGCAGGACCCAGGCATAGCTTCCCATTAACTGGTCTAGTAACTAAGAGGGAAAAAAAGAAAGGAAAAAAGAAAACCAGGGCTGTAACTTTGCCCTGACCAACGCACAGGGCTCCGGAGTTTACTGCTAGCCTTAGTTTTCCAGAATGCACCAAAATCCAGTGCTTTTTTAGGGTCTAACCTCCCAGAGCAAAAAGTTAATCCTGTGTTCAGCAAGGCACTTAAAGCTTTATCTAAATCACCCATATTCAACAGGCCAATTAAGACTGTGCTTAATGGTAAATGAGTGCTTTAAAACTAAATTCAGTGCTGATCTTCTCCAGCGCTGGAGCAAGGAACTGGAATCTAATCCCCCACATTTATGGCCATGAAGATCTCTTTACACCGTACTGAAAAGAAAGATGTATAAGAAGGAAATCCCAAAAGCTCACGCTGCAGTTGGGAGCCAGGCAGAGGCAGGGGACAAAAGCCTGAGCACAGGATAATCTCCCCATATCCATCCGCTTCAGGGGCACCACCACCTCTAGATTACAGATGCAGGATCCAGACCTTTGAATTGTCTTTATCTACTTTCAATAAAATTGAGCAGAGCTCTCAGTTTCTTCTACACAGAGATACAGAGAAAGCATCTTCCCTGCCTGGGAGGTGAGATGTTTACTTGAATTGCCTGCACCCAAGGCAGGCACAGATCTCCAAATCTCTTCATCTATGAGATGGGCCAACCCCAAATTCTGCCAAGTACCAGTTTTGTTGATACTGACAAAAAATGTAGAATTTGGAAAGTTGATTCCCTTTGTATTTTCATTTATCATGAGATTTCTAGTTTCAATTAACTCCTCTCGCCTTTTTATTCTGGGCAAAGGGAGGAAGGAGAAGGGGAAACTTAACTCCATCATCTGAGTCATTATATGATATTGCATTTTAATTACATTATGAGCTGAATTTGGCTGTCTCTTTAGATAAATCAATATCAAAGCAGTCTTTCAAAAGGCAAAGGCTTGTTAGAGTTTACTCTGCCATGGTATTACCAAGACTTCATTAATTTTTATAGCTACTGAGTTTGCTTTATCCTCATTTTTATTTTTAATGACTATTTTTCTTTGCTTCCATGCATGGAATTGACTTGAAAAAAATTTATTAAAATGTGCCCAATATAGAAGTATTCTTTTCTTTTTCTGATATTTTACTATTTTCTTTAAAATTCATAATTTGAAGAACAACACAACTTTTTTTTTTTAAAACACAAGACTTCAGGGCTCAAAATCCCAATAAACTTTGATTTGCACATCCTGAAGCTGAGACTTCAGACCAGTATCAGTGCTTATGATTCCAGCTCATCAGAATAAGAGGATTAAACAACAGACGTAATTTAATTCTAAGCTGAAAGATACGTTAGTAAAAAAGACAGTTTTCTGAATGATTTCTGAGACACTGTAAGGCCTTTGACATGTTCATTTAGAGATTACAACAAGGTGGCATAAATCCAATTCACCTGAATGCTAAAATAAACAGACCTTTTCTAGAGACCTTGCAATGGAAGTGACAGACGGAATGAGATAAATACTAGAGTTTTAAGGATAAGGGTATTTATTTTACTAAAAAGTCTCGTGCTTGGCTTAACCTGCCTTTCAGCATCAAGCTGTACCATTTTTTGAGAGTTCACTTGAAGAAATGAAAGGAAATAAAATTGACTGCAGATGGTCAACCCAAGGAATAAAGTCCAGTCCTACTCAGCTCTAACACAAGGCATCATTGTTAGCAATGGCTCTTTCCTCCTTACTGATTTTTAGATTGTTTCTATATTGCAATTTAACTATTTAAATGTGGAAGCCACTAGATAAAGCAGGTTGGTTCTCCTGCCTTGAAAACTAACCAGCTACAACCAGTGGTGCCGAAGGTGTTTTAAATTGATTTTGGATAAAAGAAGAACAAGAAAAATTGATTACAAAAAGTTAAAGTGGCAGGGTTTTGTTGGTAGGCTGAGCCTACCAGCCATCCAAGACTCATAGAAGACTCCTTCCTATTCTGGAGGAAACCCCTGCCTTCCTCCCTCTGTCAACCACCTTCCGTACCTCTTCCTCCCTCGGGCTGATGCCCTATTTAATTCTAGCACTGGGAGCTCTTTTCCCAGGACCAACATCCTACTTACCACTGGAATAAGACTGCTTATTTCCTCACTTCCTTAAGTAATTCTATATATTCTGTAAAATGTAAATCAGAAAATACACAGACTATTCTAATCAAGTATCCAAATATATTCTAGGTCTGTGCCAGTTTATGCTTACTCTACACTGACTACAATTCTCCAGTGAAAGTCTTCAGGAATAAGACAAGAACAAAAAGAAACAAGCTGCCTTAATAAATCCATATACAACATCATCCTTTTCCAAAACCAGGCAGGTATAAAGAGCCACAATAGCCAGAGTGACAGGATGGACCAGCAGGGTCCTCTACAAAAGAGCTTCATCCCTTCTTCAGCCATTTGATTGACAACTCAGATTTCCATCAGTTTTATTAAAAAGCTTGATGTCATTTTCTATTGCTATTCTTTCATACTCTAGTAAATAACTTTTTCTTTCTTTTTTTTTTTTTTTTAAATGAACTAAAAGATGGGGTTTTAATGTGAACCTTTTAAATGTTGAAATTCTCACACACTGCAGCCTCCAAAAAGGTATAGATAGACTGGCTGGGATGCCCTGTTCAGACAAAAAAACTCACATTATGCTTATGACAGATGAACACAGCTGCTAGGACTGTCTTTATGTACTGGACAGCCTTATGATTTTGCTCAGTAATTGGCTCTGTAATGGCATTTTCCTACTTTCATACAGAAAAAGTGCCTTTTGTGTAATAATCTTCCTCGGAAAAAAACTAGCCACTTTTTGGGGGGAAGGGGAAAGGCAGAAGCCAGGGAAGAGAAGAGTGAGGGGGGAGACAGCATCTCTGATTCAAGTAGCAGCTTATTTATTACGCTTGTTCGTACCTTTTAAAATCCTGTGTTCTTCCCAATCCATAGGACAAACTTGAAAAAGCAATCAAGTACTAATCTGGGAGCCTCTGAAACATTGCACATTTCTATAGCTGTTATATTGAATCTATCCTTCATAAATGTGACTACAGCTGTTCCCAGCACCAGTGTCTGCCTCAAGTTTGAATTTTACTATTTGCTGTTATTTTCAGGTTATTGCTACCAGCAGGAGATAATAAATTGGGTTCTAAAGTATCTTGTTTCCCTATATGTTTTTACTGAGGTAGTGATTTGGAGGAAGAGTGGAAGAGGAAATCAGCTCTGATACGATTATTTCCATCATGTAATTTTAAGCCAATAAATAAATAATCTGTGAACATAGTCATATGGACACATACTTGCAGGCATACATACCAACCCTATGTTAAAAAGCAACAATGATGACCAGACAGAGGAAGAAGTGTATAGGATGGCATTTTGGTTGCAGTGATTTCTTTCAAATTTAGTTTTTCAACTCCTCAGGAGTTAAATAACACTTTTTTCCTAGACCTTAACTTCATATCCTTTTTACAATGAAAAAACCAAGTATTTCTGATATTAACACCTAAATAAGACATTTCTAAATATCACTACCATATCTGGAATACACACAAAGAATATAAGGACTGTCTCATATATTGGTGCAGCTATATTTTAGCTAATATTCAATTCTCAAGGCAATAAATCCAGATGTTTACCATATCTTTTGCAAAACTAAGCCAATTTAATGATTGCCAGGGTACAAGAAAGGGATGGCATATCTTTGTGAAAGTTCTTACTGCCTTTGCCAGGATTTATAAACCAAGGACACTTGAATCAATACGAAGGGAAATTACTTGAGAAAATCACAGAGGAATGAGTTGTGTTATAAAAACACCTACATGTGTATAACACAACAGGGATAAACCAGCACAACATTTCTAAGTAATTTCTCTAACCTGAAAGACTTGCTGTTATAGCAAAAACAAAAGATTAGACAAAGGAGAAGTAGTGAATGTAATTTAACTAGCCTGGAAAGAGCGCCAACCCTAGTCCAGTGTATCCCTCCATTAAAAAGCCTAATGCACCCCATGTGTGATGGAAAGGGTTCCTTTATGCTTTTAAGAAGAATCAATTAGTTTTGAAGCCACAAGGCACCAAGCTGAAGTCCTATTTTCAATTAAAATCCATTTAACAGACAAGAAACAATGTATGAATAGAAGGCTAATCACAGCATGAAAGAGGGTTAATAGCAGATTGCCAAGAGCAACAACGGTTTAATGTATTTCAGTACAATAAAGATCCTCGCAATTTTATTAAAGTGACACACACTATTAGCACTGCATGGAATAAAAGTTTCCCTGTGTCCATATCCTCTGCCGTACAACGGGATCCTGATCCCAACTGGGATATTGTGTAGTTTTACCACAGCAGAGTTTGTAGAGATTATCAACAGAAACCACAGATCTGGCAAAAATTCAGAATGAGCATGGGGCTTCCCACCAGCAGTCACACAACTGAGCAGATCAGAGGTGACAAGTCATTAAGAGTGTCCAGGAAAAAGAGTGGAGGCAACAGGGATGTTGGGATGCCAGTGAAGGCAATGACGGGAAGGGAAAAGGGATTCTCCAGGATGTTTGAGCCATGTTGGCCGTTAACTAGAAAAGGCCACCAGATGCTGGAAATCACTGGGACGGACCACCAGAGAGGGTGAAAGAAGCCACAAGAAGAACAGGGAGGAAAACCTAAAGGTGAGGATATACTTCATGAAAGCCTCTTAAGAGTGTGAACTTTGCCCATCGCTAAGTTTAGTGTTCATTCAACAGGTAGGAGCACCAAGGAGCAGAAATCTGTTCTGTGAAAGCCACATCACTGCAGGAGTTCCTGGTACCACAAGAAAAGCACCTCTATGGATGTATCTCTGATACTGGGACGTGGTACAGGTAGCCCAAAGCTAAGCTAGTCTACTCATGGCATGGCCATGCCAGCTCAGATCCTGAAAGCAGCAGAGCTGCTTCACACAGAGCTGGCCCAAGTTCACAAGCTTGACTTATCTCAAATGTCTCCTGTTCCAGGACCAGCCCAGCTACCACTGCCTTCGCTATCTCTCCCCAGTGCCCCAGTTTGTGGTGTAGCCTCGTACATACAAATCCTTTTATTTTTGCATCTGACTCAACATCATTGTTTGAACACAATGCAGCTCCCCGCCCTCGTAACAACAACAGGACAAAATTACTCAGAACAAACTGTCACCGTTTTGAATAAAATTAATCCAGTTCCAGTGGCAGGAAATAATGACAGAAATACAAATGCAATTAAAATCTTAGTTTTCAAAGATAAAACCCTGAACTAAAATGTAGTATCTCATGTGAACTGACTGGGCAGCATATTATTTGCTGCATACCAAAGCCAGCTATAGAAGTAAAATTATTTATAAAGGGATAAATACTTCATGGTCATATCAAATAGCTTGTTGACAAAAAAAAGGCATATTCTTTATAAGGTATCTTTTAGAAGGCACACTTCTTTCACTGTCAAAGTCTTTTTATACATTATTCTCTTCATTTTACTTTAATTAGTTTCTAGACATGAAAGAACAGAAAATACTACACCTCTAAAAGACATTAGGGAAAATGTTTTTCTTGCTAATGGATTCAAACTAAAATTTTTGAAATACACATTTAAACACTACTGTCAAGTACCACAACGATCTGAATAAAATCATTTCCTCTCTTGCTTCTAAAGGGTTTCCCCTGAAGAAGCCAGCTGTTACATATTTATTTTCCATTATATGAGTTGTATCTCATAAATTCTGCTCAGCATTTGGTGAGCTTACAGATCAATAATTCGGCATCTCAGCAATATAAATCTGATGCAGACTTGCCTGAATAGATTTCAGACTTCAGAGGTGCATTTCTCATCTTTTCAAGCCAGTTTGGTCATCCCAATGATAAATAACCACTGTAGGATGAGAGGGATCCTTAGTGGGGCTTTCTTCCACCTGAGAACACAGTATCTGTGATTCAGGTGAACTAAGCCTCAGGCTGGATACTCCTGGTGCTGTAACACAAGCCAGTCGAACAAAGCTTTTTTCACACCATTGCTGACCATCAGTTCTTTCCCCGCTGTGGTCCTAGTCAAGTTTTCTCATTACTCATATATTCTAACCTGTTCCCTTTCAATTTCATAAACCAGACAAGGACAACAGGATTTAAACATCGAAGTCCCTCAATTCTAATTTCCATAGAGTAAATCAAACTTCTCATTCCTGCACCGTCACCAGCACAAATTTGGGGAGGAAAAAAAAAAAAAAAAGGTGTGCATTTAATATAGGGCTTATACTCCACATGGTTCATATTCATTCCAACAGTGCATATCCCACGCCAACTCCTGCAGGAAGCTTATCTCCATCAGTACAGTCTTTTCCCAATGAATATGCAGGATGGTAACAGCCATAAATAGCAACAACCTACACAACCAACTTACTGTTTCTAGAGAGTCGGACTTGATGGCTCACAAGACAGCTAGCACCCAAGGGAATGGTGGCACATTTGACTAAGACTCTTCGTTGGTATTCTCTTCCAGAAATTACATCCACAGTTTATTGAACAGATGCCACGTACCAATTTGAAACACTAATCCCCCAGAAGACACGCACTGGAAGATCACGATTCAGAGCAGAACAAAGAACTTGCAGGGAAAAAAACGTGGCACCCTCATTAGGAAACAGAGTGTACAGAGCAAAGGCGGCAAACCCATGTATTTTAGAGCTAAAAAAGACAAAAGGGCGAAAAGAAAGGGATGAGAATAAACATAGAATAATACAAGATATGAATGAAAGGAGTCCTCAAATTCATCTCTGGAGTTGCACAGAGAGGCACTAATTTCTGGAAAATAAAATACAGTGCCAAAACATCTCCCATATGGGAAATAAGAATAGTCTGAAAAGTTCACTCATCAGATAAGAAAGGATTAGACATTTTTGTCTCTCAGAAGTAGGGAGAAAACTCATATTT
Organism: Pandion haliaetus; assembly: GCA_013401275.1. NCBI lineage: Eukaryota > Metazoa > Chordata > Aves > Accipitriformes > Pandionidae > Pandion > Pandion haliaetus. The sequence goes on along the minus strand of VYZV01021640.1, from coordinate 213,576 downwards.
TGTGGAAAACAAGAAAGGATAAAGGCCATAAAATTATCATTTTGAGACTCTCGTAAGTAGGACTTAGATGAAAGTGCAGGGGAACACTTTCACTTTCAGACCATTTGGGGATGCTGTCAGTGAAGTGGCTCGTAAGACAAAAATACATAAGGGAATACACATAGGGATGGATCAGAAAGTAACCACTAGACCTGGAAAGGTACTTGAGTATTTACTAAGTCTTGAATTGTAAACAGACTAAAGGAGTTTTTGCTGCTACAGCTGGTGACACACAAGTTTATAAAAAAAATCTGATGTAAGATGAACCAGGTGGAATTGCATCCTAAAAATAAAGCAAAAATGGGTATAGGCTGGTGAACGACAGTGGAATAAGTCAAGAAATCATGTCTACTAACACGTGAAGGTTGAATATCTCTCAAAGGAAAGAGGGGTATAAAAGTAATAAAGACTTCTGTAAGAAATAATTTTGCAGGGTAACTCTAAAAGATATCTAAGAGTAATGAAGGCACAACTACCTCACACACCTGCTATTGAAATCCAAGATCAAAGAAAAATACATATATGGAGATAATTATGATGGAGACTCTCATTAAGCAAAAAAAATTGTAAACAAAACTTCAGAAACTTGTACAGGTATGAGAATTTAATGCGGATTTTCAGATGGAAAATAACAAAGATTAAGAAGATACAAAACTGCAATGATTTGCTGGTGAGATGTTAATAAGAGATATATTTTATTAGCCAAGTTTACTATGCTGGGTAAACAATAATGAAGATTCAAGGAAAAACAGCATTTCACAAAGATCTTTGCAGTCCTATAATCAAAGCTTAAGCAGACAGGCTCCAAAAAACTTTGTAAGAAAATTCTGAAAAGTGAGAGGTAAATCGGATCTCATTCAAACAAGTAAAAAAGAATAAACATCAAGATAATGTAAGGCACAAATTTTATGAAAGAATGACAGGGTAGGCAGATCACTAGTTAGAAAGTTACAGAAAATATGGAGAGAACAGCAATCCCAGTCAATAGGGATAGGAGGTAATTAGTTCAGAGAAGAAAGGAGATGCTTCTGGAGACTTTTATAAGGGATGCCATCCCCCAGACTACTGATAAAAGAGCGATAGTCTCTAGATAAATCCAAAAAGCAAGATTTAATTAGAAAACAAAAGGATACTCCCTGGCCTTCAGGAGAAAACATACAATATTCCTGAGGAAGATGATTAAATGTAGGAACCTCAAAAGTTTATTAACTGTTTGAACATAAATACAGACAACATCCCCAGACTCTAAGAAGAATTTTAATTCCCACATTATTGGACTTATTTATTGTGACTGAGGAGAGTTGTATTGCCAAACAAGGAGAGACATTTCATAAACTGATCACTGCATAATATTCTTCCATACTTTTACCAAATGTCTTTTTTGTTGGTACACTGGGGATTGTTAGTTAGTGACGTTTGCCCAGATTAATTAAAATTTATTGTGGGAAAACACATTTCAGGTAACATTTTTTAAAATCAACAGTCACAAAAATCTTATCTCAATCCAGAAAAGCCCACTTACAAAAGAGAAGAAAACATATGTGTGCCATGTTAGCAGTGTCTGGCTTTGAAAATAAGTTGACGATCTGCATTTCTGCTTTATTTAAAGAGCTTCCACACGAATGAACAGATATACATTAAAAAAGAGGCACAAAGAAGGGTAACCACCACCGCCTCTACAGTTTGTTCCAGACACGGGACATCCAGGAACAGGGATCGGGGAATATCCAGAGATGAATAGCAGAAAGGGCAGATCAGAGCCATACCATAGGTAGCTCACTTGCATATTCTATGCTGCTTTTTGTGCAAAATTGGTCTCCTCCTTAAAAGCAATATCATTTCAAACATGTAGATTTGGTGCTTCCACCTCTGCATACCAAAACAATAATGATAAACTTGAAGTATTAGATGACCACCTCTCTGTGAAAATTAAGCATTATAAATTTAAATGTGTTAAGATTCAATGAGATACTTAAAGAAAAAACACAAGGATCTGTTTAAAGTTAACTAGGTTGAAGTTCAGTGTAAATTAACAAAAGCCTCACAACTGAGTAGAGATGTAGATTCCTTGGACACAATAGCTAACGCTAAAAATAGCACAGTCTCTTAACTTAGGTGCCTATACATTGGCTTACCTACATACACAGAAATACAGATATCTGAATGACACAACACTTTACACATTTACCAAGCATTCCCTGTCAGCTTCGTCCAGATGTAGGAGTCTCAGAATGCAAGAACATTACAAAGGACTTCTAAGATTGGAAGACCTTCTGCCTCCAAATACTCATCACCCATGTTAAAAATATGGACTTCCTCCTTAAGGCCTAAAAAATATATAACTTCACTGGGATCAAGATAGGGATTTCTTAGTTAGGTCACCTCTTGGCAAAGAAAGATATGAAATCTTATCAATCCATTTCTGAAAGTAATACCTGAGTGAAAGTTTTCCATTTCCACTATGTTCAAGTTGGAATTTTATATTCAAAATATAGAAAGATCTCAGCAGACTTAACCTTCTGAATAACTGATATATAGGGACTCAAGAAAACAGGGGCTCCCTTTCTAAATATACACATTTTAATAAAAGAAGAAATAGATGGGAAGGCTAAGCAAATGAAAATGGAAGAGATATCCTTGGGGGATAAAAGAGCTTTGAGCAATATGTATAAACACATCACAGATGGTACCTGTCTCCAACTAGGATTGAACATATTTTATCGAAGAATGCTGCTGAAGAGACCACAGGACAAAAATCTTCTTTCACATATGTCATTGGGCCTAGGTCCAAATTCTCATTGGAAGTAACCAGAAGCATAACAACTATGATGGATGGTAATATCCTATTAGACTCGCTTGTTTGATTCCTGAACGATCCCTTTAAGGACACTCAGGAGGTGAAAAAAGAAAAATTACTATACTTCTGATGGTAGCAATTAGAATCTGTATTTGCTTATACACAGAAGGATTAACTTCCTCATCTTCTCCTCCATCACTGAAAAAATGGTACAATAAAATATGAGATGCCCTAGTGATGAATAAAAGTATTCTATCAGTTCAGATTGCCAGAAAAGAGGCCAGAAAAGATGTCATTCCTTATTTATTCAAAGAACAAAAATTGATCAGCTAGTAAATGAGATACACTGACTATTACTGGATAGGGAGGGATAATAGGGAAGGCTTTCCTTCTTTCTATTTGCATGCGATTATGTTGACAGTAGATGGGGTTCTCACTTTCCAAGGACTATTGAAAATCTGTACTACTGCCTTGAAACTGAGGTAATAATTTATACCTTGTACAACTGCTCTGCACGTTTGGTTCTTTTAGTTGCCTATATAGATTTTTTTTTTTTTTTTTAAAG